>JARFXZ010000014.1:0-43924 GCA_029405325.1 Claviceps purpurea | reverse complement strand
CACTTCTATATTCTTAATTTTATTTTCTATCAGAGATATCGTTAATTTTATATGGATAAACGTTTAATGTTTTATAATTTTCCTACTTCACTATCAAGATCACGAGCCTAGGTGGCAACCTTGCTATTTGATGATGAGGCTGCCTACCTTTGGTTGGATGCCTATTAAATGTAAGGGCTAATGTAGATCGAGTCCGTCCTTAATATAAGAGCTTGCTAACACTACAAACACTTGAGCTTGTATCACGGCTATCATCAGTTCTAACCCTGAGAATGCAATAATTAAAGCTAGTGGTAGTAAACCCAATATGAAGAAAATCATATTTGAACTCATAATCTTGTAGACAAATGTGCTTAGTATGTTAAGAAGAAGGTGACCACTTGTTCGGCAGCAACTTTGTCCAGAGTACCTTTAACCTTAGAATTCTGAAACTCCCAATTCTTTAGATAAGGTAAATGGATAGGCTGTTGCGCTAGCTTTAATCTCGATTTACTTAATTTCTGCCGAGAACCGGATTGCCCGGCGACTAGAGTATACCTTACAATATTTATTCAATAGAGAAGAATCATCTACTCGTTGCTCTTTTACAATTATTTTTATATTGGTTTAGATCCGCGATCTCCCATATCTATTGCTAGAATCTTTAATGATTTTACTATACCCAAAGAGGTTAGCTTGGCCGGATTAAAGTTTCCTATTAATCTTTAGTTATTAAAGCTTTAGGGTTTCCCCGGAGTTTGATTCTTTTACACATTCAGTGAATACCTAATTTCACTTTTAATGTTGGCACCTAATCTTAATCCCAGACTCACACATCTTGCAGAATAACTAATAAACTCAATTAAAACTAATAAAGGCAAGAGCGCTAAGGGCAACCAGCCGGTACTAGTAGTGAGAAAAATTTTAAGCCATGTTTCTCGAATCCTAGAATTGTAGCACCTAAGACAACTGTAAAGCTTAAGGCAAATGTCAAAACGAACTGACTAGTTGTTGCTAAGTTGTATGGTACCAGTCCTACTAAATTATTTATCAGTATGAAACTAAATACTGTAAATATAAATGGGAAGTAAATTTGTCCTGAACGGCCATTGATTTGACTACTTACTATATTTAATATAGTATCGTACATTGATTCTAAACTTAGTGATCAGTTAGTGCTAGCTAACTTTTCTCCTGTTATGGCTACATAATTCTTAGCTGGCACTTTTTTATTTATAGTTTTTTTTGTTGCAGTCTTAGGTGTTGGTTTTGATTTTTTCGTTTTAATGTTAGTTTTCGCCTTAGTATTTGCTTTGGTCTTTAATAAAAGCTCTTTTAGGCTTACTACTCGAATAGCTAGCTCACTTATTACATACAAGATAACAGCTACCAAGATCAGGTAAAACCCTGCGCTTGTAAGAGTTAGGTTAAAGCTTCCATCTAAAATAGATAGGTTTAACAGAGAACGGATTTCGAATTGGTCCATTGGACTTCCGATACATTGGAAAAGGTTTCAGTTCTCGATTATGAATGTCATTTTTTTATTTGGTCTTCCTATATGGAACTATATCACTTTAATCTAGTTGTTTTCAACTATTTTCCATTACATATACTCATAATCCTACCTCATATCTAAACCATTCACGATTGATAATTTGGCAGCGACTACTATATTGAACACATTAATGGCTTATATTTTACAGATATAGCTACGTGAGATAAATCTTCGCACTACTCTTGGTAAAACACACTGTGATAGTATTATTAATACTATTGTAATTACTGCAAAAGCAACGAAAACGTCGCACAAGTAGTATTGAGCATTGTCTAATATTTGAGGCATCGCATTTCATCATAATTCTATGATAGCAAACATCTTTATTCCCTTTAAGGTTAGATACGCCTATTGAAGGTTAGATACGCCTATTTAAGGATCTGGTCTAAGTAAAGATATTTAATACGTAATTTGTTTTAATCGTATTTTAGATAACCTTTCTGCTCTTCTTTCTCTTTTCACCCTCAATGCTACTACCTGTTAGGCATGGTACCGTCTATTTTATATAAGGAGCTAAAATGTATAAGGGTCCTTATAATAAATTTAGATTTACAAGGTATATGTCTAAGGCATACAGTAAACCTAGTATAAAGATTATGTTAGCAAACAGCAATGGCAATAATATTGTTCAACAAAATGACATTAGCTGATCAAATCTGATTCGGGGGAAAGACGCTCTAATTCAGATGAATAAAAATACAAACATTGAACTTTTCACACCTAAAGAAATACTATTTCAAATCCCTAAAGATGAGGTATCCATCAAGAATTCTCTTAATCTCAAATATTGAATTGAATAAACTCATTCAGCATCAAAGATATATGCAATCAGAGTGTTGAATGTATCATAAAGATATATTAGATCTAAACCTGGTACTCCCGTAAGATATCCGCCAAAGAATAAGATACTAGTCAGTATGCACATAATAAGTATACTTGTGTACTCCGCCAAGAAGAAAAAGACGAATATAACAGCGGCGTGCTCTGTCATAAACCCTGCCACTATCTCTGATTCAGCTTCTGCTAGGTCCATCGGAGCTCGATTTGTTTCAGCAAGTGCTCCAATAAAGAAGATGATTAAAAATACAAACAATGGTATACCTAATCACACAATCTTTTGAAATTGCACGTGTGTATTCAAGTTCAAGCTGTTCGTAATAAAAATAATTATTAATAGTACAGAGCTTAACACTAACTCATAACTAATTAATTGGGCCGTACTTCTTAATGATCCTAAAAATGCATACTTACTGTTGGCACTTCCAGAGAATGTTAACGTTATAATAACTTCTATTCGGTTAAAAATAGCTCAGACTATGTCTTAGTTTGAATCCGTGAATAAAATAGTGATGTGTTGAAGGTCCTCACTAAGGGCGATTGATTCCATTTTTTTTTAATTCTTATCTTGTTGTTGTTGGGTATATACATAGATCCCCATATAACCTTTCCCGGTATCTAGGTAACTATTAAGAATTGGACCTTGAATCTTTAAACCACGAAGAGCTTCACGTGTAGTTTTGAATGGCTGATTAGGTAACAAATACAATTTACCATTCTCATCTTTGCGATAGGCTCAAATAACCTTATGAGCATAATTAAACTTTAGCGGTATTTTCTTCAGTTCGGCCATTAATTCTAAATTTAATTCTTTTCGAAAAAAATAAACAAACATATCGTTTTGATAAGTAGCTTTTTTCGTATCAACAGTTCGCCAGATAGTTTTATATTCAACGTTAAAATATTTTGCTCCTCGCGCATACTAGCAAAAGGTGCATTATTTATTAACTTGAAAGTCTTAGCTTCATACGCTCATAATTCTACTTTATTACCTAACGAGATAGAATCTGACTTCTTTAACAAATTCTTAATTTCTTTGTCATTAAGCGGTTTACTTGTTAAATAGTTTCCGTGTACACCTTCGGGCTTCCCAGAGTCTATAAAATAACTAATAATTTCACGGCTTATACCTAACCCGCTAGAGGCTGACCATTTGGACGCAAAAGGACTACCGTTTACTAATTCTAAAGTTTTATGATTGTATGCTCAAACCGGTTTCGGTGTATTATCATTTAGCTGGATTTCATCCGAGAACTCTTTAACTCTACTTAATATACTTTCAAATTCTAAATCTTTTATAGGTCTAGTTAAATAAATTTTATTTTTAAATGGTACGTATGTATCTCTGTATTTTAGAAGAGTATTCATTGAAATTTTCACATTTAATATTGTTTCCCTCATACTGCTATATTTCACATAATTTTTATTAATGCCTGAATCGTCCAAAGTGTAGACATATACACTGACTGGTTGATTTGTAATTTGAGATAAACTTTCCGGTTTTAAACTCTTTAACTTATCAGTGAAGCTAGTATAAATTTTTGCATCTGAAAAAGAAGATGATAAAGTAGTGTTTAGCAGGGGTAAATATTTTTGGAGATAAAAGCTTTCTCTTTTTGTCTTGTCCCTCCGCACAAACTTCTATAATTGAAAATTTGAAATGCTCTAACCCCACTAATTTTAAAAAAGTATGAAATTTGCTATTGCTCTCGGCTATAATGTGGCTATTAAATCTTCTCTTAAATAGAGTTGTTCTACCAATATAATAGATAAGAGGATTATGTTTATACTGTACCATGTAAATTCCTCCTTGTTTACCTCAGAGCTTGTAGAACGCCTTTTTTTTCTTGTACATCGGTTATATTCTCACATGAAGCTAAGATTAAATCCGTATCGAATGGAATCGCAGGTGTGGACCTGTCCTTTAACAGATCATTGATGTATTGCATGTGTAAAGCTTTTTTTTCTTCCTCATTCACCAGACTACCTTCTTTCGGAGTACAATTTGCGGTAGCATCGGTTGAATAAGAATGTGAAGAGCCATAACATATACTTTGAATATATAATGATTTCACTCTAAAGTCACTACTTAACTCAAAACCTCACACTATTTTCGGAGTAGCTACCTGTACCAGAAAACTAGATAAAAAGCAAGGTCAAAGGGGCACTTGCAGCGTCTTTTGCACATAGAAGTAAACATAGACGGGCATAAGAAGCTGTAAAGCATAAAAATTTCAATCGCTTCGAGGTTCCACACAATGGCATAATATTCAAATTAGGATAAAAACCCCCGATCCTCACCGAAGACATATTAATAAATAATATGCAAACTTAGTCGTTGAACGCAGATATTGGAGTAAATAACAACCTCAATCTATCGCTTCAAGTAGACTCCTGAAAAGTTTTTCTTGAAATTTATCGGATAATAAACCATACTTTTTGTAGATATGGAAGGACTTAATCACAAATCCCGCCAAGAGAATCCCCAAAGTACTAAGAGCAGACACTGCTAAGAGATATAGCAAGCCATACTCCATATCGCTAATAGATAGACCCGGAGCATATGGTATCACGGCAAATCCCACTAAAGCAAAAAATAATGTACAGATCGGCCCAAGAAAGAATAAAATTTTGTTCGATTGATTAGGTGATACGTACTCTTTTAATATAAGCTTTAGTGCATCCGCGAAGGCTTGGGAGTAATCCCAGATACGAATTCATCCTATTATAGGACTTTCCCCTCTAAATAGCTGTAACATTCATTACAATATCCAATAAACAGATATTCTTTCGATACCCTGTACTTTTTCAAGTAGAGTCTGACTATATCTTAAGCGTTTCAGAAGTCAATCCGAACGCCCATCACCTTCTAGTCGATGAACAGCACACTAACATGAGGCTCCACCTACCCCTTATACATTTATTATATAAAATAGGGGCATATGTCAGTGTTTGGCTGCGAATTATCCATTTAATCTATATTGATTTTACTTTCCCACAAGTCACTACCCGTGCCCTAAGCTCTATCGCTAGACTTAGTTAGTTAAAATAGTTTTAAGATCTTCCCGCAATTTGATGATGTTCAGCTAAAGGTTCACTTCAACTAAGGCCACGTTGATATTATTAGATTAGACCTACTGCATTCGGCCCAAGTCTTCTTTGGAAACTTGCCATTGTTTTTCTCTCGGCCACAGTTATATATGCTACTACTAATAGCCCGGGTACCACCACGATTATATTTTCAATGATTGAGATTATTGTTGTGTTAGTTTCGATGTACATCGTGTTTATATTTGGTTTCCCTATTTACCTCTCTGAGGGTTTAGGGTTTCTAGCTGGTTAAAAAAATTAATAACATATCTATACGTTAAACTTTAGTACCCTAGAGACAAAAATAGTCGGCTCTTTCTAACCGTTCTATTAAATTAAGGCTACCTCCATTATCCTAAGCCTAAATGCCTAGTGATGAAGAGATAGCGATAAGTCTACCCAGTCTTAGATTCGAACTAAGATCTAAATGTTAGAAGCATTCGACTCTACCATTGAGCTAACCGGGCTTTTTTTTGTTTTGAATTTGTTAAGGTAGTCCGTACACCTATCTAGACTCTAGCCCCTCAAACAACACCTTGTATTTTTCCTCTACAATGGTCTCACATATTGGCTCAAAGTTTAATATGAATCAATTGAAATAATAGATTAAAAAGCCCATAAAGAAGAATATCATAATTCAAGTTATCAATAAGAAAACCGTTAGATTCTTTCCTGCCATAAGGCTTAACTTTTCGATTCATTTAGAGACTCACACTGCTATTCGTTCGGGCAATATTTTATTAAGTCAGATTGTTATTCATGTTTGAATACCTTTGTTTTCAGCCAATTTAGAGAAGATAAATTGTTGTGCTAATGTGTACAGCATATATAAAATCAATCACTGTAACATATTAAAGAGAGCTAAAGATTCCCATATCTCAGTAGATGTCAATCAGGTACTATCTACATCTGAGGCTAGAGGCATAGATTCGGCTTTTTTATACCTAAAAGGTTAGATTGTAGTGGTAAACTCACAAATGAATGTGGTTTTGGTGGGCTAGACAGTCCTCACTCTAGACTAACATAACTTCGATTTAGATATATCTGCAATACATCGCTAAAGAAACCTGGTGTTAACCATGGGTTACGACTTGATATTTGTCCACTAACAAGTTGATTGTACACTATGTATAAGAACAATCCTGCTGACACTATACTAATAATTGAACCGATACTACTTATCAGATTTCAACCCGCGAAGGCATCTCCGTAATCACTGATCCTACGGGGCATACCTTGCAGTCCTAGGAAATGTTGCTATAAAATTAACGGTATAGTCCTATCCAATAATAATTAGATCATATCACTACCCAGTAATCTAAATCTAATTCTAAATCTAACTGGGTACATGGCACATGATCGTTGAAGCGTCAATACTAAATGAGATTAGTAAAGTTAGCCTGCAGATAAGAATAAGACATCTATCTCTGCAATTCGCCAAGTTTTCACTACACTATTAGTAATGTAGGCCCCCAACATAATCATTGTAAAGGGAAAAATGTAACGTTTACACCGATGAAGAACAACCAGAATTGTATTTTAGCTAATCTGAAGTCGTAATTAGTTCCCAATATTTTTGGAATTCAATTATAGAACCCCGCGAACATTGCAAATACGGCCCCCATACTTAGTACATAATGAAAATGCTGAAGCCCCAAGTTTGATACCATAATATCTGTATCAATAATAATTCCACAACCAATCTTTAGGACCGGGACCGTTACGTAGGATGTAGGTAAGAAATTAATCCTATCTACCTAAAGTAAATAAACAAGGTGTACGTTTTAGGCTGGAATACGAGGGGTAAATTGGACTGTATCTTTACCCAACCCCCCTATTCCCCTGGGAATTAAGGGGGTAAGCGGTGCATAAAGTGCTCCTGAGTAACTAACTTCCAGTCTCTGAAAAAACCTTAATACTATTCAAAGTTTTCTGCTGATTGCGTATTCATAAGCTGTGTGCTGATTATATTAATTCCTTAGTCTAACCCAGCTACACTACACCGATGCTACATTCCCAGCAAATTTGTCAGTTGCATAATAATTTATTAAAATTGTTAAGGCCCATTTCGTAATGGTAAGAGCTACGACGTAATAAGTCAGATGCCGTTGATTATAGTGAATGGAATCACTTCATACATCACTGTTCACACAATGGTTCGGACCATATCTTCAAAGAAAAGTTCTTATCTTACTTTATCAAAGTGTCACGTATGGCCTCTACGGATCCTACTCCTAGCTTAGAAAACTAGTTTGGTTTCCACGGTATCGTCTTCAATATTTAAGCGTTGAAAGCGTTATTCCAACATTCAAGAGTTCACCGTTAGCAATCTAAGTATTAGACTACCGAAGCATAGTATGAATCTACTTCTCAGTGACATGACAACACGACACTTAACTTTTACTCTCCAAGTTTTTCTTGAATTCATTTAATGTCACAGCTTTAGCTCCTAACAAGGGATAATTATCAAAATAATTAATGATATTTAGCAAGGTCTCTCTTCTGTATGCTGTTAAGATATAAAATACTTTGGTCCTAAATAGGATTTTATTTGTAATCTTGAACTCACTTTTTATGGCTTCAAGGAGATAAAGGTCGTTATTCTGACCGATTGAGAATGATGGACTACTCTTTGGACCAAATGAAAAACAGCCCTCTGCCTCAACGAATCCAGCTAATCATGCCTGAAAGTAGAAAGGTACAACAAAGATAGCATTAAAGATTAAAGATTGGTTATCATATTTATGATCTCTCTCGGCTAAGTATCTATCTACATTGTTATGATTAAGACATTCGATTAAGAATTTTAATTGACAAATTTTCCGAGTTGTCAAAGGTGGATACTGTTCAAATATTTTAATAATTTCAATAATTGCCTCTTTATTGTCTGAGTAGCCAAAGGCTACTCAGATTACATTTTCTTTATTCTTCGTTATTCTGACATTTCCCCCTATCACACGGGCTATCTGAATTAACATTCTATAGTTACTCTCAAAATATTTTAATTGAATAACTAGTCGGAACTGTAAATTTTTCTTGCTTTTGTGATTTACTTGTATGCTTCCTACACCGTCCATGAGACCGACTCAAAACATTTTGATGTATTCCTCATACCTTTGTGCCTCGTTAATCGTGTTAGAAGTTGCAACTGAATTGTATAATAAATTTAAAGAAAGACTCAAGAAGAGTAAGGCGTTCTTGCTATCGTGGAACGCTATATCTAGCGATGCGTTCGCTAAAATTATACCACTTACTTGGTTCGTACTGTTTAAATATACGAAGGACTTTATCTTCCATCTTTAATTCGATGGGACTATTTAAGTCTCTGAGGTTCCTATCGATCTTTTTTTTTAATGGTAGGCTACCTGCTGATTGTTCTAAATGGATTGAACTTCCCAGCAATCTAATAGTCTTTAAAAGAGAACTAAGTGTATTAATCCTCCAAGTGTAAACATAAAGACGAATCCTAATGTAAACAACATTGATGGAGTTAGTTTAATTGATCCCCCGTAAACTGTTGCCAGTCAAGAGAAGATCTTTATACCTGATGGTACGGCTATAACTAAAGTAGCGGCAGTGAAGTAAGCTCTTGTCTTCTATTTTTACCTTTTTTTTTAAAAGCAGCAAAAGAGGACTATACATTCGTCGTATACTTTATAGACTTCCTGCATCTAGTCACTGAAGACTCTAATTCATTAATATCTTAAATGCTATAAAGAGTCCTGCTGATTGTTCAATAGATAAGTAATTGAAGTTCCAGCAATTTCACAAGATTTATAGTGAACACAAGACTTACTCTATCCACATCAAGCCCCACCGTGTACATGTGCAATTTTAGAAAGATAATATTAATACATTATTATATCATACCCTTGTTATCTTCTATCTTAAATAATTTTCTAAGATATCTAAGCTTCGACTGTACATTCATACGCATTACAGCGATATGTCGGGGAACCAGTCAGTAGCGATGTATCAAGACACCGACGGTCTAAAATTTGGGCCACTTGTGAACCGTTTTCTCCGAGTCCAGTTGCTACCTGTCAATTGACACTATTCTAATTTCTCTTGATCGTTGCTTAGAATTTAATAGCAACTAAAAGGGATTGGGGTATACCCTTGTCACCATAAAGTTAATGACTTCAAACTATGAATCCTAAAATTCCAATAGAGAACATTGCGTATGCCATTCCTAGTGTACCGAACACTGGTTTACTAGAATTTGCGGATATAGTTGTACTGATTATACCAAAAGCTGGAATGATCAGAATATAACATTGATTCTTAATGGTTCTACGTGTAACACCGAAACTAAACTAAACTGAAATGAATAGATCGGTGAGCAACACGCCATTAAGTTTTAAAGACTATTAGATCTTTGTTCGGACTTTCTCTCGAGCTATATGTCTTATAACCCTATCATGTTAAGTCTCTGAGATTGCAATTCAATTTTTTATGATTTTATCTATTGCTAACCTGCTGATTACCCTTTAATGTTTTTAGGTAGGGCCTTCCAGCAAATTATGAATTTTTAAAGAAGCTTATATATTCTTGCCACTACGGGCTTAACATTGACTTCAGGATGACCAAAGAATCCATTTCCTCAGACTTAATCTTTATCTAATACTAGATAATCTCTAACTAAATATTATAAGGATCATAACCTTACATGAAGAAATCGACTGTACATTAAGCAGCTTTTACATTTTATTTAGCTTTTGGTTTTATAAAAATAAAAGCAAAAGAATAAAATAGAGCCACCTACCAGTGTCGCAGTCTGTAGCGATCGTTATTCTTAGAATTAACAACCGACGGTCTTACTATTGAGAAAAAGTTTAACCGTTTTCACCGATATAGCTAATATTTTTTTAGTTCAATATTAACTAAGTCTAAAGCATATTCAGCAGCCCCCTAATTCCCCCTATGGTTAGCGGAGCTAGGAATAGTGGGGGCAGGAATATTCACTCTTTTGGATCTTATATCTTTGTTATTACACCTGTCCTCAGAGCTCCCGACCTTTACAGTCTACTTTGACTTTTTTTCCTTTCTAACTCTTTCTAGATTCTTAATTATATAGAATTAAACAGGTTAGGTTAATAGAAAAGGTGTTGGAATAGTATTGGATCTCCACCTCCGCTAATCTCGAAAAATGTTGTATTCAGATTTCGATCTGTTAGTAGCATTGTTAGACCACTTGCCAAGACTGGAAGTGATAATAATAATAACACCGCTGTTATGGCAACGGCTCATCCAAATAGATGTAACTTGTGAAGAGTTATTCCAGGGCTTCTTAATAATGCTAATGTTGTGATTAGATTTATCGCTCCTAAAAGGGAACTAATCCCTGATAGGTGTAATGCAAATATAGCTAAGTCAACACTAACTCCTGAATGGCTAGCATTTCCACTTAATGGTGGGTACAGCGTTCAGCCTGTACCTGCTCCTCCCTCGATTAGACTTGAGAAAATTAATAATAATAAACTCGGTGGCAACAATCAGAAAGATATGTTGTTTAGTCGTGGGAATCGTATTTATATATTTACGGCTAAGCTTATCTCTACGGAGCCTAGACTTAATAAATATATGTTTTAGTATTTTCATACCAAAATGGACTATGTCTTCATCCATAACCTTTAACATTATGGAGCTTCGCGTGTAGTCTCTGAAGACCCTGCTAAGATAATTATATAATCATCAGTAGGATTCCTGCATAACCCTCTCCAGGTTTGTTTAACTATTTACCAGTTAAATCTTCCATTTGTGAGAGATTCCATGCACATAGCGTAGTAATAATTAAACTGTTTACACCATTTAACGGCATTCCTTTTTTGCCGTATCGACTGTTCCAATCATTAGTGGTATTAGGTAGTTGGCGAAGCCTCCGATAAGTGCAGGATTGAGATAGGTAGACCGTTGCGGGTTTTCCCTCTAAGAACCGTGCATGCGAATTCCTCCGCACACGGCTCAAGCATTCAGTTTTATTTGATCTTCACTCACCCTTATGTTCGAATACACAAGGTTCAATGAGTGCTATCTAGAAAATATAGGTACACTGTATTACACCGGTATTGATGGCGTAACAACGGGTCTAAAGACATTTTGACAGGGGCGTATCAAGGGAACTCGGATCTAGGGCATACAATCTCCCATGGTTACTTTTAACCCTAATTTTCATAAAACTTAAAACACCATAGTCAAGTCTGCACACTTTCGTGTTTACTCATTTACCTTTTTGTAGTTTTTAATATTAGCTGCGTAGCAAAAAAAAAGAGAGATTATGTCAAACATTACATCTGACCCTTCGCTTTTTGACCGTTCTTCTGTCTCACTGCCGATATGCCTTATTAAAAGACACCACCTAAATATCTTTGAGGTAAAATGATACAATCAGGAAGCAATGAGATTTACCACGTTGCTATAATAGCACAACTCTGTCACTATTAGCTTTCTGAAGATTTACGAGACTTTGGATAGATACTCTGAATGAAAAGGTTATATAGACTCTGGTTTGCCTGTATGACAGCTCACACCTCCCTAATGCATTCTTTAATCATATCTTCACTTTAATTTATCCTTTTGACTCACAGTCTAACTATAATTAATTACATTTTAAATGCTCTATTAACTATAATATTGTCGCTGAAGCTTCACACCAAATCGTTGCCAACTTAGCATGTCCAGCTAGACTCAGGCGAGAGTACACCTGGAATTATTTCAAATTCATTACTATTATAACCCTCGTGTCGCACCATACTCTTTATTAATCGGAGGGATTAGCCTTCACTTCTTAGGCCTCAAGTAATCTGACGATCCTATGAGACTAATAACCTTACAGGTGGGGTGGATTTTTATTAACGTATTTTTCCCCTTTTAGGGAAAATAGGACTATAGCAGTACCTAATTCTTTAGTTTAGGTATTTCACATGTAGTCTCTGAGCAAACCGTTGTAGTCGATATTATGGTTTACTGCTGATTATCTTTCATATGAGATTGTGGCCTCCTACCACATTTTATATAATAAAATAGAAGGATGGAACCATAAGGTTAGCAGCAATCTTAAAGACGTTCCAGCATATTGTGAACTGAAAGTAAAATATTTTTTTTATTCTACTTGGCCATGCCTGAGATAACCATGAAGAAAATCATCACCACTGCGTGGGACGTAATGATAGTATTATATAGCTGTGTATTAGCTATGAATTGGACACCAGGTCCGCTTAATTCTAATCTAATTAAGGCTGATAATCCTGTACCGATTAACCCGGCAAAAACGGAAAAGATTAAATACATTAATCCTATATCTTTAGCGTTGGTTGAGTTTAATCATCTTTCAATGTATAGTCCTCAACTACTTATACTAGATATGTTTGTATTCATGTTAGTTAAATTTTGTTTCATTTTGATTGTTTTCTTTTTTATTAGCTTTGATTATTAAATTTGTAATGGTTAGGAAATGTCTTGCTAATTCAATATGCAAGTATCTTTTCATTGCTACCTCATATAGCTTATGCTATTAGAATAGTATCTAACGAGTAGACCCCATATTAGCTGCAAAAGATGGTAGGAGCTATGCCTCGTGGATCCAATTAAAGGTAATCTCTATAGACTAGCTATAGTATGTAATTTAATAATGCGACCCTCTGGAAGAGTAGTATCCAAAGGGTGGTTCTAGATTTAAGTTTAAACTCGTTTAACTAGATGGAATGCGTGTACTAACCGAGTATACTACATCATCATTCTAAACTCCATCGATTTTTTTTGGCCCGTTTCTATCCGATCTAACAATATGGTCTGGACAAGGTAGATTGGTCAATCTAGACTAATTAAATCGACTATTGATCTATAGACTATGCAAGGAGTCGAACCTTGAACATTCGATTTGCAATCAAAGTGTATACCGTATACAACACAATCTTTTTTATTATTTAATGCATAAGTCTTAATATCTAGTAAAGTATTTTCTAGAATGCTTACAGAAGGGACTAGCAAGAAGAAGTAAGCAAAGTAAAAGGCAGTACTTATTTGGCCTAATTCAATGAATGGACTTTCAACGTGTTTCGCTCCTAACTGTAAGAGTAATAGGAAATTGGCTACAAACATGAAGAAGATTAATTTACTTAATGGTCTAAATTGTAACCCTTTAGTTCTTCCAATGTCTGAGTATGGCAATACTAATATTGAGACTAATGCTGCAAACATCGCGATAACCCCTAATAGTTTATTCGGGATACTTCTTAATATTGCATAGAATGGCAACAAATCTAAATAATACGTTTAATTTTACCCAAAGGCAGCTTCTATAAATCTAACTTGTACAGCATTTCTGGAATAAAATAAGGTTTAACTAATGTTCTTAAATTTTCCATTGATTCTTTTTTTATGTAGAACGAAATGGAATGTTAGGGATCACTGAACTAAAAATTAAATCGTATTGACCTGTTAATTTTCACTAACAGAAGGACTATCTCTTCATTGTTTATACAATGTCTCACGTGTAGTCTCTGAGGGACCTCTGACTATAATACAGTCAAGGCTACCTGCTGATTGACCCTTTTGGGATTTTCCAGCAAACGAGTAAGATTTAGTGACATTTGTTCATATCACTCTGGCACAATGGCTGCTGGCGTTTGCATTGGGTTAGCTCAGGTCCCCTTAATGGGTTTCTTAAACCACTTTTAAGGTTTTCTCTAAAAAACGTTAATATATTTTTTAATGGCATTTGCTAATAACAAATCTGAATTGTTATGAGAAAACTACCTACAATTTTTCAAAAGGAGCCTGACTATATCTTAAGCCCTTGATTCTAGGCCAATCGCCATATAGTCGATGTACTGCATACCACTTAAGGGTACTTGGCTGCGGATTACCCATTATTATATATTCCGATTTTACCGTATCACGAGTCGTTACCTGTGCCCTAAGCTCTATTGATAGACTTAGTTGGTTAAAATATCTTTAGGGACTTCCCGCAATTTGACGATTTATAGCCCAAAGTTCTTTAAGACTGTAACTAGCTGAGCTAAATTACATACTATTCCTTATATCTACCCCGATTCATTCCCTCTTTAATTTTTTTTATCTGAGAGACATCAGAATCCGTTAAATTGCCTCTTTTTTTTTTCATTATTTCCACCACTTTACAAAAATCCTGATAGTCTAAAGTCTTAATGTTGTGTATCTTATGTTTATCAAAAAAAGGTATTATCTTTTGAAATATATCTTCTAATCTACCACATCTGTATTGTCCGGCGGTTGTACCGGGTGCACAATAATAGTTGCCACAGTCCAAGAAAACTATAATCTTCTTTAATAGAGAACTATCTCTAGTGTGCTGTGCTACAATATACATTAATTCAACCCTTCAATAATTGACGTGTGAATCAGGCATACGGAGTTTAACATAGAAACAACCCTCACCTGCAGTGAATCCCGCTAATCAGTCTCCATCTAGAATATCATTATTTAATACAACTGGTCTATCTACGGCGATAATATCAGGGAAAGCTGCTTTTATCTTTTCAGGTAAGCCCAAATTTAAAGAAGCCTTGATAGAAACTAATTTGGCTATATCTTGACTGCTTCTAGTAAAACTTCCGCCATGTATAAAATGATATGCACGTTTAAATAGTTCGAAATCACTTCATTTTTGCGTGATTAAAGGATACGTATTAAAATGGTTTAGAATTATTAATAAATCCGCTTTACGGCCCACTGAATAATGCACCATGTCGCCAGTGTAGCATATGTTACCGATACCACCAAAATATTTTTGTATTCGTTCTAATATTAAATAATCTCTTCTATGTAAACCGATAGAAAAACTAATTCAAATTTTCAACCTGTTTTTCACTTCGTTTTAGTCATTTTCATTTGAAAACAACCTTCAGCATCTACAAAACCTGTGATAAAATACGGGCTTAAAGCTGAATCATTTGACATGCTACTGATGCAACGATTAAAAGATTTATATATTCTACCAAGATACGGAACGATAGGGTATAAGGAAAGAGATAGTAGTAGGGCTAAATATATACTCATTCTGTTTCATACATATTTAATGCTAATTACATAGTTCTCGGCATCCCCTAAGTGATTGGGAAGGAAGAACACAAAGACGCTAAGGATAAAGAAGAATAAGAAAATTGTTATTAAATCTTTGTAGATGAAATATGGCGCAAATGGTACTCTATCATAGTATCCTGGCACACCTAATGGATTACTTGCTCCAGCAGTCTCGTGAACAGCTATTAGATGTAATATTGCTAAGGCTGCCAATACAAACGGCAGTACAAAGTGTAGTGCAAAGAATCGGTTTAATGTTGCATTATTCACAGAAAAACCACCTCAGAGTACAGGCCGTTCAAGACTGTTATGCCTTGTTAGACTATCTCATCTACCTCCCTAATTCTACTCTATTGGGTATGGTAGTGTGGGTATCAAGCATTCGGATGAACTAGCTTGTAGTCGTTGAACGCATTGGACACATCGCATGTCTAACTACGCTGCTGATAATTTACTATTCAAAATATTCCAGCAATTCACCACATTGGCATCAAAACATTCCTGTCTTATGGAGCTACTCTTATAGTATGGTTACTAATTTTAACTCGACAATATCTTGACCGATTCAGGGAATTGCGGAAATTAGGTTAGTGATCACCACGGAGCCCCAAAGGCTCATCTGTCCGAATGGGAGTACATACGTATCATTCTCTATATCCCAGCTCTCATCTATTCCTTGGAGAGTGCTATATAGATTGTATATATTTACCTTTTTTTGCTGCAGCACCAAAGGGCAAAAAAAAAAGAGAATACACATAGTTACTTTAACTGAATAATCCGACTGAACATTAAGCAGCTTGGATGGCTACCCACCAGTGTTCCAGTCTGTAGCGATTAAATTCATAACCGACGATCTTAACCTCGAGTCAGTATAACTAGCATTGTTAGAAGACTAAACTCTTAAATCTTTGATCGTTTTCACCAGTGTTGTCAACTAGAAATTATATATCTCTTCAATATCAAACCTTTTATCTGATATTCTACTTTACTTTACTTTACTTTTAGTTTGACTCATAGGACTATGAGTGTACACTCATTTTGGGCTATTAAATATTACCCAGGAAGGCTGTCCCCATCATTAAGATTAAGATTATTGTTCCAAATACTCAAGCTAATGTTCGTGGTGCACGATAAGAATGATAGTAGAAACCTCGACCTAATCACGATAGGTAGATCCTTACGGATTTTCCCCCGTTAAGAACCGTACGTGCAACTTTCATCGCATACGGCTCAAGCTATCTAAACATATTTAAATAACCCATGTCAAAGTCTGCACCCTTTCAGGTTAGAGATATACTCCTATTCACTTTATTACTAAGTGACTTTCGCTTTTTTGATCGTCTCATGCCCACTGATAGATATACTCATTTCGAACTATCTTATAAAATACCTCCTACATCTAAATTATTGACATAGGGTACCATTGGGTTTACCAAGTTCTGATAATTATAAAGTTTAATAAAATTTTAGGCAGGTACTTTAATTCGTTGCATTCCATTCCTTATACTTTTAATAATAATAATAATAAAAATAGGAGACCCGGCTAGGCTGCACACACCACACTCTCTTACAAATCGAATCGTCAACATACCTTCGCTTGCGCTTACCTTGATTTCTTTCCCTTTACATATGATATTTTCTCCCTAAACACCATTGATTATTCAGAGCTTCACACCTAACAATTACTTATTACGCATGTCTGATTAGGGACACGAAGGGCCATTCGTGAAGGTATCTCACCTTATTATAATTATCAGCTTTCTTGTCGCACTGTGCAGGTACCAAATCTAACTTTTAAACCCACATTTACCTTTAATTGGTTACAGGTCTAAAAATTTCCTATTTAACTAAAAGATTTTATATTAAATTTTAGCTTACAACGTTTCCGTTGAGGTTTGACTATATCTTAAGCTTTCGCTAACCTCCATTTAGTCGATGAACTGCACACCTCTATCCTATAAAATAAGGGATAGGGTGCTTGGCTGCGCGATTGCCCCTCATACTTTAGTATTACAATCTTGATTTTACCTTATCATATTCGTTAGACATGCCACACACTATGTTTCCATGTCTGCTTGGTTAAGATTGCTCAGAGGGCTTTCCCGCAGTTTGAAGATGTGTTGCAGGAAGTTCATTCAACTACTTTGGCGTACCTTTTTTTGCCACCACAAAGAAGAAAGCTGATGCTGTATTAGCATGTAGATATCTAATAATTCAACCGTTGTTAACATCCCGCATGATCCGCCAAGCTCTGGACCGTAGAAATTCTTCAAGGGCCCTGTCGATTATATTAATACGATATTTTGGCATTAAACCTTTCAATCTAATTGGGACTATATCATCATTCAATGCTTATCCTTTGAATGTCAAACTGAATAGTCTCTGAGAAGATATATATTCTATTATAGAGTTGATATATATTCTGCTGATTATCTTATACCCTGATAGTATTGAACTTCCAGCAATTTGGTTTGATTTTAAGAGCACATCATGATGTGTAAGATTCGGGCCGTATGCTCAACTGAATTAAATGCTTCAGCAACACTCGGCGTGTAGTGCCCATCTCCGTGCTTACGGTTGCATATTTTAATTTACTCTTGATTAGAGGCTCGATTTCTAGCTTAAATTTTATATGCCATAATTATCTCTAATTTGGTTGACTATACCTTCACATGTATTTATACACATGTCTTACCTCTAGTCTGTGGAGATTCTACTTCGTAAGTAGGTTCCCTGCTAATTGTCCATTAGATGGAAATTCTAGCAGTTTGTAAGATTTCTTGTAGCTACACACTAATTCATAGCTAAAAATACACCAGTTAAGATTTGTATTAATAAGCACAATCCTAACAATGAACCGAAGTTTCATCAGTAACTAATGTTACTTGGTTGGGAATGATCCACCAGATAGGCGTTTGCTAATTTTAAAAGTGGGTGACTTTTCAATATTCTCATAATGAATAGACCTCTTTAACATAAAGATAATCAGAAATTTAAAAAAAGAATTTACAATTATTAAATGTTTCTACCACTCTGACCCATCTTTTTTTATCTTTTCTAGTAGTAGAAAAGGCAAATAAAAAAAAGGTAAATATGGGTACAAAGAGCGGTTCAATCTGCGACTATAAACACAGTGACCGCAATACGAAGAAAGTGGAGAGTTATATAGACGTATCACTAATTTAATAATAATACGACTACACTAGCTATAAATAGTATAAACATTACATCTAAATAGCGAGATAATACAATTAAACTTAATGTAGTCAAGAAGAAACCTACACCTAATAAGATATATAGGGCATAGCTTTGTACATCTCCTGCTCATAATCCTGAAACAGTTCGACTTATCTTAGTTAAGATTACATATAGACCGTAGGGTCCAACTCATTCAATACTTCCTTTATCTAATACTTTAGTTGTATGGCCACCAAAATCTAAAATCGAATTAACGATGAACTTATTGTATAACATTTCGATCAATAATCTTTGATTGAAGAAACCAAACGTGATTATTCCCAATCTATCTAATTTTAGATCTAATAAGTGCTTAGCCCAGAATTCTTGATAGACTAGACCTACCACCGATAAACCGACTGTTAATAAGAAAGGTAAGAACTTTAAGGATGCCGAGATACTAAACTCAGTATCTAATAAGATCTCATGCGTTGGGTTCACGAATAAACTATTATCTCCAAAGAATCCGGTACCTAATCCAACAAATATATCTTTTGTTAAAAATCCGAAGATTATAGAGAATAGAGCTAAGACTACTAAAGGTAATGTTAAAAATAAATCACCCTCATGAGTATTTTTATATGCACTTCATGAACCTAGAGGTGAGCTTAAAAAGGTCAAATATAATATTCTAACTGAGTATAGTGTTGTAAAGACTGCACCCGTTGTTGCTAAGATGTAGACCGACACACCATTCAATTGATATAACCCATAAGCGGACTCTAAGATTAAATCTTTGCTATAGAACCCTGTCATAAATGGTATTGCCATTAAACTCAGACTTCCAATCAACATGATTATATACGTTAGTGGAAGATAAGCTAATAGTCCCCCGTACTTCCGTAAATCTTGATTATCTTGCATGGCATGTATGATGCTTCCCGCACCCATAAACAATAAGGCTTTATAGAAAGCATGATTAACCAGATGAAAGATAGCTATGTTATAAGAGGATAATCCTACTGCTAGCATCATTAATCCTAATTGACTAATTGTTGAATATGCTATTATCTTTTTAATATCCTGTTGGAATAGCCCCACTAGACTACTGAATATAGTAGTTACAGCACCTAATCAGAAACAAATCAGTAGTATTGTATCACTATATTCGATGAGAGGAGAACTACGTAGAAGTAAATAAACCCCTGCCGTCACCATCGTTGCACTGTGTAGTAATGCTGAAACACTTGTTGGTGCACACATCGCCAATGGAAGTCAGATATGTAATCCTATTTGAGCACTTTTTGCTAGAGCTCCGAGTATCAGACATAATCCTATAATAAAGATTACATTCTCATTTATGTATGGTACCTGAGTAAATACTGTACTATACTCTAATCCACCAAAGACTAAGATAAGTATCATTAACCCCATGGTTAGACAAGCATCACCAATACGGTTTGTCACAAAAGCTGATATAGCATTTTGATTAGCGGTTATGCTAGTGTATCAGAAATTCACTAACAGGTAGGAACATACTCCGATTCCTTCCCACGTCCATAAGCTTGTGGGTTCTAAACCTAACTTGTTTAGATGATCCATAAGCAAATGATTATTATTATCTCCAATAATATTGGACTATCTATTTACCTCTATCATATAAGGTATTCCACGTATAGTCTCTTAAGGTCTAACTAATGTTATATAGAGGGCCCCTGCTGATTATCATCATCATAAGAAGAACTGAAGTCCCAGCAATTTGTAGAATGTTAAATTATATCAAGGAGTGAATTATATAAAAAGGCCGAGAAGACCTACGAATAGCACTAAATAATTATTAGCACTCACTAATATACCCATGAATGCAGTAAAGAGTGTTAAGTAGCAAAAGAATCTCTGACAGTGAGGATCACCTTTCAGATAGCTAACTGAGTAAATCTGAACTAGTAGACTTATAAAGGTTACTGGCAGCAGCATTGAGACTGTTAGACTGTCAAATTTAAAGGTTCAACCTATGTTTAGTAGATCACCTCCTAAATATTGAAACAGGTGGACTGTCACCGTACTATCGGTAAATCCTATTTCAAAGAAGCTTATTATAGCTAAAACGGAAGTTATTAAGATACAGCTTAATGTAATAATCTGAGATCCAACTACCCCCAATTTTCTTCCGAATAGTCCAACGGCTATCGATCCTAAAAATGGCAGAATTATAATTGTTAGATACATGTGTTGTTATTTGCTATATTGATTGATCCTCTTAATCGATAAAATGCAACTAGAATTGCTAAACCTAAAGCAGACTCCGCACCCGCAACTACAATAATATATATTGCTAACACATGGCCTTCCATATCGTCTAAATTGATCGAACTCAGCAGTATTAGAAAAGTTATAGCTAGTAGCATTATCTCCACTGAGATAAGCATCATAATTATGTTCCTCTTATTTAAAACGAAGCCCAAAACTCCGATTAGATAAATTGTTATTATAGTTAATGTCATTGTTTTTTTTTTAACGTTCCAAATAATTCAATTTCCTGCTTTCTATTATGGAGCGAAAGAATAATTGACTAGATTGTATAAAATGCTAATATCTTATATGTTAGATACATCTACAGACAAGCTTCCAATCGATTTTTTTCTCAATCCTCTCTATATACGGCCTAACAATTTTACACATTCAGCCTTCATCTTAGGTACGGTCCTTCTCTCTTTTTTTGTTATAATATAACTAATAGAGAGATATATTAAAGTCAGGGCTGCGTAGATTTGAACTACGATCGCGAGGTCCGTAGCCTCGAATTTTGCCAATTAAAATACAACCCTTTCTCCTTATTGTCTTATGGAGATTGTCTTAATCCTATTGTAAGCTTTTAAACTTTTAAGCGTTAGATAGGAAGTGCACAAATTTTTCAAGTGAAACAGCTTCAACCACGATAGGCATGGATGAATGAAGTATTCCGCACAGCTCCGAGCACTGCCCGTAGTAGACTCCAGGTCTATTGATAAAGACACTAGTCTGATTTAGTCTTCCTGGATAACAATCCAGCTTCTGACCCAGTGACGGTAAGGCTCAGCTATGTATGACATCACCACTAGTTAATATTAATCTAACGTTTGTGTTCTCTGGTAAAATTAAGCGATTATCTACCTCTAACATTCTAAGGTCTCCCATTTCCAGGTCTGACTCCTGAATTAAATATGAATCAAATTCTACATTATCACCATCTTCTGTAATAAAATCGTTATAGCTATAAGACCAGTACCATTGCATCCCACGCGCCACGATGCTCAGAGAAGCGTCGTGAACTTCATTTTGCAGATAGAGCAGTTTAAAAGATGGGAACGCGATTAATATTAAAATAATGGCGGGTGTCACCGTTCATATTATTTCGATCACAGTCTTATATTACCCCCTTGGCCCTTGGGGGGGAAAATCAGTAAGTAGATTAACACTTACATGGACTATATCTTATCTCATTTACTATTAATACTAGAGATTTCCACATATAGTCTCTGAAGATCCTTCATTTTTTAGTTGGAGGGTTACCTGCTGATGCTCCAATAGTAAAGGGAGTTTCCAGCAATTTGTGGAATTTTTCAATTCACCCAACGTATTATACTTGCTAGGGTGACAGTTCTTTTAAGTTTATTTAATAATTTTTAACTTAAAGCACTATTTGATTAAGAAAAGGCACTGCTTTCAATATACCATGGTTAAGATATTTCTGTGATATCGGAGATTTCGTTGCTATAAAATTTCTTATCACAGAAAATAGCACTCAGCTAACGCCTATGAAGATTAAGACTAGATAAAACATCACTGTATTATGCAGCTCGATGATTCCTTCCATTGCAGGGCTTGCACTGTCCTGAAAGAAAACCGATCAAGGCGTTGGCGCGTCCATTAAGATAGTTGTTAAATAAAGGTTTATGATTTGCATTGCTTATTTATTATTATTATTTGATTTCTAATTTTTAATCTTACTGTCTAGCCTCCTATATATCTAGGGATGGATCTATTGGATAAGATTTTAGTAGAATTGTGTAGATGTTGTTCAGATTATTTGTCTTTATCTTCATCTTTATAATAATCTATTAGAAAGACACCATGATAAGCATTCTTATTTTTAATGTTATGATATAGAGTTTTAGGGTGCACGTAGCTAAACCGACCACCGAAAGTATTTATGTATTTGATTGAATCACTAATCGAATTAAATATGTTCACATCCCCAGTCTCAACATGGGTCACTTTAATCTTTTGACTCTTTTCAGCTTTGGCTTCGACTCTGGATTTTAGCATCAGGTTTGATACCTCTTCCGTACTGAGTAAATCAGTACTGTACTCAGATTCATCTAATAGCTCAGAAGTAAGTCGGTAACGACCACCCAGGTACATGCTCTTTGTTCTTATTAGAAAACTTATTTCGTGTATGCTGATCCCTAAAACTAATCCCATTTCATTTCGACTAGCGGTTATACAGATAAGTTTCTTATTGCGCATGTCATATAAGTATGTTTTTTTAAACCTTTCCGGACGTTGTCCCACGGTAGATCCTGCTACTTTTAAGACGTTTTTTGAGGGGTTAAACAATAATATAAGAATCTGCTCCAATGTTAGGGATAGCATTTTTACTCCATTTTTATATTCTTTAGAAGTTTTATCTGTAGATTCGACACCCAATCTAGTTAAAAAAGCATCGATTAAAGCTTGTGGTATTATGTATAAGTCTAATGTGAAGCTCTCTATACCTTTATCTCGGATGAAACTTTCTATGCAACGGTTTCCTAGTTTTGCACCTAAATAACCATTGCGGATTCTCTGCGCTAATGAAATTGATGATCCGACATATTTTTCACCTGTTATTACGTTTGTAAACACGTATACACCCCCAATATTTTCATACGGCTTTAGTTTGGCGCTTCTGATATTTTTCATATGGATAGAAACGATACGCATTAATGCATCAAATTCTTCCTGTGTTAGCTTGTGCTCCTTATATAAATCCCGCATTATTGCATGTATTAGATCTAATGTTATTTTCTGTAGGATAAATTTCTGTTCTAGTATGCCATATTTGAAATGAAAATCTTTAACAATGATGCTTGGATTTGTTATATCTTTTGAATTTACCTTACTTCAAAATTCATTTTTCTTTGATTTTTTTGGCTTTCCTCCCTTTTTCCCCCCTGCCAAAGGATCCTTTGGATCCAAAGGTTGGGGTAAAACTGAATAAGTTCTTTTTTGAATCTTGCCAAATTGAATCTTGCCAAATTGCAGGTTTGGCTTACCATTTCTCGTCCAAATGTAGGCAGAAGACTCCTTGTCTTCGTCGATCTGTAAATCTTCAAGGTCCCTTGTTTCATTCTGACGACTATTGATGCTTAAGGCTTTCCGCCCTAGTTCAAATATGAAGCCCGCTGTAATAATACCGATTATAATTAAGACGATAATTAGTCCGTATAATCCATTTTCTCGACCACTCATGGCGAACGGATAAATTATTAAAATTTCCAAGTCTAATAGTAGATAAACTAGGGCTACCAGAAAAAACTGGACGTCAAAGTGTGCTCTACTCTGGCCAAGGAACGAGTTGAATCCGCATTCGAACGGAGATTCCTTTATAGAATTTGGATCTCTTGGGGCTAACAAGAAATTTAATACTAAAAATAGTATAGCCAAGATTGTGACTAATACGAATATGAAAGTTAGACTACTCATTTTAATTAGGGGGTAGACATTGCCGATACGGCAACCATGCTTATCCATAGAGTATCCATTATCATATAAGTTAATATCCATATTGTTATTACAGATATGCTTAACGCTAATGGTGCCGGAACAGTTATTTTCTCAACTGCTGGTCTATCCTGATTTTTTTTATTATTATAAAAAAAAATAAGGCTCGGCAAAGAATATCTCTTTCACAATTCCTAGGTAGTAGACTCCTCCAATAACACTTGTAATTACACCAATTATTGTTAAGAAGATAAGACCTTTATCTAGAGCTGCTAATAATACTAATAGTTTTGCAAAGAATCCTGCTAACGGTGGAATCCCTAAAAAGGAAAATATTGTAACAGTTAGGCTTATGGCCAGAACAGGGTTACGATAATAATATCCATTTAACTGCGATATTAGTTGGATAGGCGAGTTCGTCATATCATATAGTTTGCCATCACTACTTTTAGTTCTAGAGCTTAATGTTAATCCAATTGCGACAAGGATCAATCATATATTTAAGTTACTAAGAATATATTGCATTAGATAGAAAATAAAGGCTAACTTTGATTCTACAGTACCTAAGCTAAGGGCAAGAAGTATAAACCCAATGTGTGAGATCGAGCTATAAGCCAATAATCTTTTAATTCGGTATTGCGTCAAACCTAGGACCGTACCTACTATTAAGGACAACAATGAGCACATCAAGATCATGAATGTAAGACTGTAATTATTTTCTATTACATTGATTAATTGCATGAAGAACACAAATATTGATACCTTAGCAATAAACGTAACAAATGCACCGATATGTGTAGGTATTGCATCATAGACGTCAGGCGTTCACATGTGGAAGGGCGCAGCTCCTATCTTAAACATAAAGCCTGCTCCTAGAAGAACTAGTGATATGTTTCAATCATCAGAGTATATAGCCGTACTATTTATATTTAACAGTACACTTATTGTATCCATACGGGTACTTCCTGTGTTTGCATAAATTATTGCAATTGCTAATAATATTAGACTTGAACCCAATATCCCTAATAGATAATATATTAGACTTCCTGATACAGAGACTTCTGAGTTACGATAGATTGCACAGATAGTGTATAATCCATAGCTTTGAATCTCCAGTGCGAGAAACATTGTCACTAAATCATTTGATGATATTAAAATAAGTGCACCTATGATAATCATTAATAACAATAATGGGTACTCTGGCAATTGACAACCCTTAACTGTAAAACTAGTTAGAACTAATACCAATATACTCATCGTTAATATAAATAACCCAAACATAAGGCTTATGTTCGTTAGCTTAATTAAACCTCCGTGTAGAGCTATGTCTGTAAGGTTTAAAGAGTACACCATTAAATAATTCAGTATTACGTACACTAAGATTAACATGCCGACTCTATTATATAGAATTGCAAGATCTCGTCTATTATTGACGGAGTTAGATAGTAGTAAGATTATAATTGAGAATAAAATCATTGAGTATGGACTTTGTTTTGTTGGTCTGAGAGATTATACGTACCTAAATTGCGAGAGTATGACTAGCAATCTGGACGAATAATGTCAGCCTTATCCCCCAATTAATTTCCCCCCACAGGGTAGCGGAGCTAGAAAAAGGGGGTAAGCGACAAATGTAGCCAAAGAAAAGAGTCGAACTTAATTCTCCCTGCTATGAGTCGGGCGTTTTACCGTTAAACTACTTTAGCACGTCTCGTCTCGTCTTCTTACTGGGTAATGTTCAGGATTCGAACCTAAATCTTCTGACACCACAAGTCAGCGTATTAACCGTTATACTAAAATTACCTTTTTGCTCCTTATTGTTACGTACCTAGCTATTATGCATTATAGCTTATGTCAAGGCGAGTCGAACGCCTACTGCACACACCAAAGGCGTGCGTCCTACCTGATTTAGACGATGACATATCTAATGTCAATTGTATAGGTGGCATATTTATTGTCAATTGTATAGGTGGCAAGACTTGAACTCGCACGGCACGGGCTGCCTCTCCGACCTAAACGGAGTTTGTCTACCATTCCAACACACCTATTTATAGCTTAACTTAACTTAGCTTAGCTCTGCATATGTAATTGATAGAATCTGACGGACTCGAACCGTCGTTTAAGTGAGCAAAAACCACTTGCAATAACCTCTATACTAAGACTCCACCTGTAAGTAGTATATAACAACTATTATGGCTCCTATACTACTGGTCTTAGGCCCGGACTATTCACTGTTCGAGGTAAGACTCGAACTTACAACCAAAACAGCTTCAATGTTACACTCTACCATTGAGTTACTCGAACTTGTAATTATCTAATTTCAACTAATTACTATTACTTCTACTTGGAGAAACTTGGTGTCGATCCAAGAATATCGATACGCAAAATCGGAGTTTTACCAGTTAAACTATATCCCCTAATAATTAAACTAGTACCCCTAAATCTGGATGGAAGAACCAACAACAATTATTTATTTCCCTACCTATTTTTTCTAAGCGAAGCTAGCCCCTGCCTTACATTTTATATAATAAAACAGAAGCAGGTTATCTATCTAAGGAGAGATTTGAACTCGCACGGACTAATCCAAGTTAGCTTAAGCAACTACTGTCTACCGATTCCAGCACTTAGACGTTATTATTGTGGCCATCAATTGTTATTTAACTTAGGGCTGAAGTGACTCGAACACTCAATTGTATCATCATGAGTGATAGGCTTTAACCAAATTAAGCTACAACCCCCAGACCACCACCACCACCACTATAAAATCAGATCGTTAGTTAAATGGAAAGCTAAATAGGTGATTATGCGGATACCGGACTTGCACCAATATCTTTGGGACATGAGCCCAATGTGTTGACTATAATTACACTAACCCGCGAAATGACACCCCTACCGAAGGATGTATTATTTTGGTAGGCGGAGCCTCATATTCGAACTAGACTGGGGTCGAACCAGCAATATTAGCCGTGAAAAAGCTACGTCTTAACCATTTGACCACTAATCCCTTATTCTTATTTATTCCTACCCGATGAGAGAATTGCACTCTCTTTTATTGATTACAAAACAATTGCATTAGCTCATTATACGAATCAGGCCAATGCTTTTTTATTTAGTTTAATGTTGATATATGGTAAATTAGTTTTATAAGAAATTAGTACTCTAATCTTTCAACTCTCTGGAGTCTTCCAAATTGAGCCTATGTTTGTAATAGAACATTACGTATTTTAGAAATATCTTAAGATTAGCTTCGTGCCTATATGCTTTCAGCACTTATCTTGTCTAACTTAGCTTTCCTGCCATGCCTAAACCCTTAATTGATCTCGTGAAAAGATAACACCTCTCCTTAATGTGCAGAGAGTTTAAACAACAGGTATACCATTGGTTAGTAACAAAGTTAATTATAACTACTCGGTCCTTGCGTACTAAAGTTAGTTCTTATTTTATTCCAATTCTAGAGAGAAGATAGAAACCATACTGTCTTACGACGTATTTACTGTATTGCCAAATCTTTCGATATTGGTTTAGACTATGTCTTCAAAAAATATGGTACTTAGTTACTCATATCATTTGTAGGGTATTATTGGATTCTTGCTTTCATACTCTTCTACCCCTCTGGTCACCATTTGGACCTGGGTGTCAGATATCTAATCTCCTTTAGTCGTTTAACGCTTTTAAGATTTCACTCCTTAATTTACGCTTCAAGTCAACCTACGTTCTTATTTGTTAGTTCTTCTTGAAATTAACCCTATTTTATATAACTGAGCTAAATACTACCCAGCTCATGTAGCTTTTTAATCGACGAACAGTCGAACCCTTCTAAGCTTCTACAACCTAGAGGATAAGCTAAGCCGACATCGAGGTACCAATCAACGCTCTCAATTTGCACGCTCTAGCGTTATTAGCCTGTTCAATTTGTTATTAAAATTTTTTATTATCCAGCGAAGCAAGATTTTTCCCGTTCTTTCGATTTGGGTTCAGACTATGTCATTCATATTTATTACACCAGCCATTCCCTTGCTATTTTAGTATATAAAATAGTAGCAGTACCTTCTTTACCTTTGTTGTTTGTCCCTTCTTTATAGTTATTTCCCTGCTAATCAGCCTTTTACCGCAAACGCTCCGATTCTACGTTTTGACTTTGTTATTGAATACGAGATATTAGTGTTGGCGTTACCTCTGAACTTGATTGACTTTATATCTTTTAGTGTGCTATCTATGTTCATTAGTCCTCCTTTATATTTTATTGTTGATACTGATTTATCTGCTCGATAACGCTTTGTTAATCTCCCACTCACTTCAATTCTTATTCCACTAATGTTCTTATATCCGATATTCGAATAAACAGAGTTATGTATCTCATTCTTAGAGTTTGTTGTATGATTCCCCCATAAGGCTAACTCGTCTTTTGTTCTAGTCTCTTGCATTAGATCTCTACTCATTTCACTGTCAGGACTATCAATCTGTGGTATGTAAGCTCTATTTATTAGACTTAACATACTTTTTATTCGATTAATTCTTGTCTTTTTTAGTTTTAATGCTAATGCTTGTGTGAACAAATCCGTATTATATGCTATTGACTTTAATTTGACAATATTATATTCTATAAAATATTTCTTATTTCTTCCAATAGCCAGTAACTTCTCTATCATCTTGCTTAATTTTAAGAGCATAGTATTATTATTTAACTTGTTTTGATTTAGCGTAGAATTTAACTCTATTTCTCTCAAGCTATTTAAACTTTTATGATTCTGCCCTAGGGCAGAATATAGACTTCTCGATATTAATACGCTTCAAACCTTTTTCAGATAAAGATTTTTAACTTAATAAATTCTTTTATAAAGGCGAACATTTGTGGATACCCAATGCTTTGCAGCTCTTTTCTTTGCTGTAAGGACTGTAGGCTAAAGATCGGACTCACCATTCTCATTAAATCATGATAGAATTTATTGTATCGGTCTAACATTAGTGTACTGAATATTTTCTTTAACTTTAAATATTTTTTTGCTAATACTTCTCTTTCTCTATCGACTAGATATAATGTTATCTTTGCTTTATTATTATTTAATTTTATCTCCGCATCACTAACATATGTTTGTCTCAAGAGTATTCTTCTTCTTCGTATGCTTATAATGTATTTACCGTTTCTTCCATTACAGATTACTCTACTGGCCCTTAATCTCATATAGCTTTTGATTAATTTATTTAATTTCTCTAGGCTTATTGGCAGATTTGTAGCTTCACTTTTTTTTCGAGTGTTGATATACAGTTACTTTTCATTCTCTTGTGTAAGCTGAGTTTACTTCGATTAATTTGTTATTGGTTTTCTTCATTTTGTTATGTCTTATTCAGTTCTTTTATCTAATTTTTCCCTCTGCACCCCCCTTAATTCCCAGGGGAATAGGGGGTAGGGAAAAGCAAAAAAAAGGAATGGAGTGGCTGGTGTATATATGGTGGGTATATCATTAAGGATTATTGTTATGTCACTCACCTATTAGTCGTTGGACGGATTTAGATCTTTCATCTAAACTTCGCTTCAAGTTTACTATTGATTTTAGTTCTTCTTGAATTTGACCCAATTCTTGTATTAATTATTTAGTAGGCCTCCCTATTTTTAATTAGGGAGGCCAATTAAATATTAAAGGACAAACATTTATCCCCAGCGTATCTTTTCCTATAATCCTTGAACCTTCCATAAAGAATTCAGTGATCCTATGCCCCGCGTATGCGTCTGTAAGATTTGTTGGCAATCAAACAGTTAGGCAAGATTAAGCCGTTGTGCTTTTTAGATATTCATATCATCACTAGCTTTACTAGTTTGAATTTATTATAAGAAATTAATAATAGACTCTTTATCTCTAATTTCACATTAGTTAAAATCCTACCTGTTCTTAATTTTATGTGCTAAAAGAAAAACCTAATTCCTTATTTCATATTGTTTCCTATCTCCCTCACTGATCGTGTTGACACTCAATAGATATATAGCTTAAGGTGCTATATATAGAAGATAAACCTACTGTTCACCCCATATTTTAATCTTTTTGGTTTTATGCCTTTTCTATAGAAAAGATAAAAATAAAGCAAAAGGCAATAAAATGTAAAGGCTGAATGGGAAACAAAAGATGAATTCATTGGCCCTCTACAGAGCAAGGGTTGTTAGATTTTTAACTAGTAGCAAATAAGATTAAATGTAATATGATTATCTTTATACTTTCTATCACGCTTACAATTCTTTAAAATTAAAGAAAATAGATGGATTGTATAATTCAAATTGCAAACAATATATTGTTATTCATTATTAGACACTCTTGTTTACTTTTTACAAGGTCCTTGCCCCGAGTAAACTGTCCCCTAACTACTTTTCCTTGACCAAGGTTACCTACTATTGGATAGTAAGCTGAAATAGGCTGATCGACTAGTATCATTATAATTAAATATTTGATACTCCTAAATCATTTCATTCATATCTTAATAAATTGAAGGTCTCTCAATTCTCATAAAAACTATTTCCTTCTAGACTGAATATTCACAAAGATAATCAGTAATTAGTGACAGTAAAGATGCATGGGGTCTGTTAGGATAGGTAGGAACTTTACAGCTCTTTCCCCTTAAGAACCGTACGTGCAACTTTCATCGCATACGGCTCGAGCCTGAATAATTAGATTCAAACTTGTTCTAAGTGAGCATTCTTTCGAAGAAATCACTAGGATTCTATCCCTGCTATTACGGCAAGGCCTTTGCTTTTAGAACATCCTATACCCTCTATAATATATTAAATCTTACGATCTAACTTCCTTTTTCCTTGGTTCATGTAGGGCTTACCTAGTTTACTATTTGACACTTTAATGTCTGACTTAGGATCTCACTATACGTACGTTGATTTATCGGTCCATTAATTGAGATCGAGAACTCTCAACTACTATCAACTTTTTCTTGGAATACGCTTCTATCGTGAATTCGTTCATCTATCCATATCAGTCTAGCTCACCTACCTATTCTATAAAAATAAAGGATTAGGCAGGATAATTTTCATTATTTTATTTTATACGAGCTTCACACAATGAAATCACTTTTACTGCACGTCGTATGAGCTCAAAGCATGGACAGCTTGAGGGGTATTCTCCCTATTGCCAAATAGCACTTCTCTAGTCGCACTCTCGTCTAACTCTCCAAAAGCAGTATCTGCCATATCCCTGATAAACGAGAGGTTATCTTACCATTGTGTCGATGGCTATCTAATATTTATTTAGATGATCCTTTCCTCTTATGCATAATCTTGCATTACAGAACTCGACTGTACATTTAGACAGGCATTTCAGCTCTAGCCTCGGTGTTGCAGTCAGTAGCGACATTTACAATTGCCGACGGTCTTGGGTTAGGATACCTTTAACCGTTTTCACCTAATTTTTCTATAATTTAGTATTCTGTTTGGTTGTAACCTTAGCTCAGAACCATTTGAAGATTATAGAGTAAGATTTTCACTTACGCAGCGAGATTCTTTATTAATAACCACACGATACACTGCTATTCCAATTTCACAGGGCTAGTCCAGGAGACAGGGAATGTATCGTTACACCATTCATGCGAGACATCATTTAAATGCCAAGGCATTTTGCTACCTTAGGACTCTCACGTTAAAGCCGCCGTTAATCGGGGGTTCTTTCGATCATATATTTTTTATGTATAATTCTCTCAGTTGGCCGGCCGACACTGGGCAGGCCTCACACTCTATACATAGATTCTTTTATCTTTCAGCAGAGTGCTGTGTTTTAATTAAACAGTCGTACATTTTATTTAATGCTTCTTCTACAATTGCTGATTTTAGTTCAATTATTTTAGCCTTCTTGCAGCTATAAGACTAAATGAAAAAAATAGTTGTATGAGCCCTCCTTATCCCTAAGTTACGCGAGTCTTTTTGCCGAGTTCCTTCTGGACTATTATCCCTTTTACGCCTTCGTATTCTCTACTTGCTTACTTGTTTCAGATTCTAGGTACGGTTTATTACCATTTTTTTTTTTTAAAAAAAAAAAGCTTAACTAAATTTTCCTGTACACCTTTACACTAGATGTCGTTTTTAGTCATTATAGATTTTTTCTCATCGTTTTTTTCTTTGGATTCTATTAAACTTAGAGGCCGTTCTAACTCTATCCATAAGCTTTAGGCGGAAACATATATATTTACTATATTGTTTTCTTTTCGTTACTCATGTTGCCATTCTCACTTGAGTTATTATAATCATGCTATTAAACTAATAGTACTCATTTTTCACTCAACGATCGACTACCACTAGCATATATTCCATATAGTCTTAAAATATATTGCTAATACAAGATTTCGGCATACTGTTTAGATCCGTTATATTATCGATGCTTAAATCATTTTTAACTAGTGCGCTACTACGCGATCTTCAATTTCTGACTGCTTCTAAGCCAATCTCCTAGTCGACTTCAATCTAAACCTTCTTCATTTCACTTGACAGTAATTTAGGAGCCTTAATTCTTGTTCTGGACTGTTTTCCATTTTGTCTTACTGCTTAGCACTCTAAGACTGATAATTAATCTTTATTTTAGTCATTCCGAGTCTATTTTCTCACTGATAAAGCTACTCGCTCCCCAATCTTGACAATTTTAGTCTTGTCTGAGAAATAGTGCTGTACCTACAAAAATGTCTGGAATTAATTCACTACTTGTATAGTTTTCGTCGATACAAATCTACCTCTTATTTTACCCTAACCCCTTGCCTTAGGCTAGGGTAAGTGCTGAGGTCCTTCTCCTAAATAGCTCTGCTATCCATTTAACGAATAATCTTTACGCTAACTATTCTGCATTCTTTCGAATGAGGTTTGACTATATTATAGGCCTTTAATACGTATACTAAAAGCCAAATCACATTTAGTCGATGAACTGCACACCTCTATCCTATAAAATAAGGGATAGGGTGCTTGGCTGCGCGATTACCCTCATACTTTTGTATTTCAATCTTGATTTCACCTTACCATAGTCATTGCCTATGCCCTAAGCTCTATCGCTAGACTTAGTTGGTTAAGATTGCTTCGAGGGCTTTCCCGCAATTTGAGAATTTTTAGCAGAATGTTCTATTCCACTTACTGGCTATCTTAGTTCTCACACTAATTATTTTACCAGCTATCTTCGTCAGTATTGTCTTTCACTACACCAATCCAGATTCTTCGGAGAATTTTGCGACATTCACCCGTTCGGTCTTTTATACACCTGATCTGGATTAAATCACGAAGTTTCGGGTCTAATAGTAGATACTATTATGTTTATTTTTAATATATTCGGTTTAACTACGCCTACTTTATTGTTAGCTCGCATCTACTAATAACTTGGCAACCCATTATGCAAAAGGTACGTCATAAAGTCCTGTGGACCCGCTGACTGCTTATAAAACTACTATTTCTCTTAATTTCCCTCTCGGTACTCTTGCTCTATCGCTTATGAATTATATTTAGGCTTCGATGATGGTTCACCACTTTTAAACAAAATCTCTTATTCCGTTTTACTTTCTGCCTTCTCTACTCTCGCTCTCGCTACCCATAGAATCTCCTGAGATTTCTTTTCCTAAAGCTACTTTGATATTTCAGTTCACTTCGTTTTTTACTCGATTTCTCTTTGAGTTTAACCTATATTGGTAAATTCTTCTCTTTAATTTCATAGCTTTAATTCCATAATAGTTTCTTTGTATACTTTCATTTTAATATAATTTAGCATTATATATCTTAACATTACAATTCTTTTTATTGATTTTAGAACATAATCCTCTATAAACGTTCTAAGGAGATGTGATAATTTAAGAATCTACATGTATGTTATTCCTTATCCCCACTATAATAATTCTTGTCTCCTACCTATAGTCAATCTTCCACTACTACAAACTGTCTAGATTAAAAATTAGTTGTCTAAACATAATTAATGTTAAATTGACTTTTAACGTAAAAATCCTTCAACCCCAGAGGAAAAAATCCTTCAACCCCAGAGGAAAAAGTAGAAGGAGTTAAACCTGTAGGGTGGTCTCCCTTATAATCTAAATCTTAGATTTAATAATTCTCCTAATTAACTAAAATCTTTAGTGAAAACCTAATCTCCCAAAGAATAGATGGGGACACATAAGAATTTGATAGCTACTGCTCCAGCTAGATTTTAGACACAGCTATAAATTGTGGTACGATAGATATAATATATATATTTTCTCCCTTTGGAGCACATTGTTGAAAAGAAATTTTTTTCCCCTATACACGTCCTAAAATTTTTGGTAAATAATATTTTCTATGTACTAATTCAAGTCTACTCTCAGTATTGCATACAGTTCGTAGTCTCTACTCTAAGTATTTTTAGATGCTTATCATATTAATTTTTTATTAAGTCAAGAATTGCCATAAGTAGATCGGACTACCCATGTATAAATACATTTCGTAGTCACGACTACAAGATATGGTTAACCATCTTAATTTTCCTTTGGACCTAGCGGTCGGCGGTATCAATAGACTAGAGATCTATATGTACACTAAAGATTTGATTTATTTTGAATCTACTTTAATATAAAGAATTCAATTCTCTAAGTTAACAGAAACTGCTGTTGCACGGAGGCTTCAGCCGTAGGGTTGGGATTGTGGAGGCCCCTGACCCACCCCCGAACTTGCACTGACCTCGAACAAATCGAGCTCTAGTTTAGTTCTCCACCCGTCGCTTGCTATGCATGCTCCGGATCTATAAATCACTAGCGTTCCTTAAGAGCTCTACTTATCAATTGATATTTATCTTCCTAACGTTTTCTTTCTGTAGAATCAAACTTCGTTTGATTGTCAATTTAAACTGGAATTTTAAAACTACTAAGTAAAACAGAATCTGGATTTCTTTACTATGTTAATTTTCCTCCTTCAACTAAAATCCTGAGAATTTGGGGCCACTCATCTCCTTGCCTTTGGCTAGTAGAAGTTCTTAAATGTTAGCCCGCCCCGCTCGTATCAAGTCTAATCGTGTATTGCATACACTCATAGTCTGGATACTCAACTCACTTTAAATTAAAGAGTACTCCTCGAATAATATAGCTAGTCTATCTATTATAGTATCAAACACTTCTAGTAGAAATGGATATCTACAAATATGATACCCACCTCTCTATCTCCTATAGTATAGAATTTATAGAACTAATGCTTATTTTTTTATAGTTTTCTTTGGGTAGAAGGAGTTAAACCTGTAGGGTGGTTGGGGTTGGTTTTTCCCCTACCCACCCCCGAACGAGTACGGGCCACGAACAAATCGTAACCTGTACTGTTCTCCACCCCGTCGCCTGCTTAACGCGCTCCGGGAAACCAACCCTCTTTGTCTTTTCCTCGGGCAACGGTTTTTTCCTAGGGTCCCAAATCTGTCGGTGGGAAACCACTATTTAGCGGACATAGATTCTATACGAGTATTAGATTAATAGACTAGTAATCAATTCAATTGTTGAAATGTTAAGAGTGTGTATTATATTAGATTGTACCATCATGGTGAGGTGAAGCCTACCTCCTACCCATTTACTGGGTTTATCTATGCTCAGATAGCGTGGTTTCGATCCACGTAAGTCTCCGACCCAAACGAAGTGCTTAACCAATTCAGCTTCTATCTGTTTTATTATTAATTGATTAGATTTATTGTCATATAATCTATTCCTGTTTGAATTAGACTTGGTTTTATACCTAATACTACTATGTATAGCACTAACAACATTAACAATGTAAATTCTCTCTTATTTAAATCATATAGGCTAACATCTAAATACTTAGACAATCCACCACCAAAACTTATACGGTTAAAGGTGTATATAGAGTAAGCTGCTGAGAATACAATAGATGTACTGGCTAAAATAGCTAACACAGGCAATCTGTCCATGATTCCAGCTAAACATAAGAACTCACCAACGAAATTTATAGTTAAGGGTGTACCACAATTTGCTAACGATAAGATAAAAAACATTATCGAAAACAATGGCATAATCTGAGCTAGGCCTCGATAAAAATAGATTGTTCTAGTCCCTGTTCTTTCATACAGTGAACCTCCTGCACAGATAAATAATCCACTCGATGCAAACCCGTGAGCAATACCTAATATTATTGATCCCTGAATTCCTAACACTGAATTGCTCATACTACCTATTAAATATATTGCTGCGTGACCGACCGAGCTATAGGCTATTAATTCTTTAATATCTGTTGTTCTTAACGTACTAAAGCTTGCATATAATATTGTCATAACACTCAACACAAAGATTATATATGTGAAATCGTATGTTGCTTCACCTATCAGGGGTAAGATTATTCGATAAATTCCGTATAACGATAGTTTTAAAACTATTCCAGCTAATACGAGACTTCCACACAGTGGTGATTCAACGTGAGCTTTTAATAATCAACTGTTTACTCCATATAAGGGTGTTTTTATTGCAAAGGCTATTAGTATACCTACTAACAGATAGACTTGTGTATCGTATTCGATATTTAATTTCAATAATGCATTATATTCGCTGCATCCCATTATAGATATTATCGCTATAATTGAGAGCAATAAGAATAATGATCCTGCCAAAGTATATAGAAACAGATAATAACTTGCTCTTACTTTATTGTCAGACCCGTACAATCCTACCAGAACAAATAGCGGAGGTAGTATGCTCTCAAAGAATATGTAGAAGGACAATATATCCTCTACTAGAAACACCGCAATTAAGAAAGTTTCTAAAATCAACAGAATTATTATATATCCCTTAGCATTTTCTTTGATTGTTTTTCAATTTGAAAATATGGCTACTGGCATGATTAAAGCTGTTAAAACTAATCAGTATACTGACATTCCATCGACACCTATTGATAGATTGATATCATTGTGTATGTATTGTAATCCTATAGATCGTAAAGTTAATTCTGTCATGTGAAATCTGATTCATAGGTTTAAAGAGATTGCTAAATTCATTACACTAGCTCATATTGCTATTTTTTTTATCTTTAATTTATTGTTAGAGTTTGTACACACTACCATAAGCATTGCTATGATTGGAATCACTAATAATAATATTAATCACATTTTGTTTTGTTTCTTCTTAGTTCTTTAATTAATTGTGTAATTATACCCAAGTGCCTAAGCGCAAATAGGTTAGATCTAAAAACAAGAGTACTCGGACTCGAACCAAGAACTTGAAGGTTGAAGCTTCCAATTTTACCAATTAAACTACACTCTTTGTTATATATCTTTTAGTAGTAGTTACACACGTTATCATGCAGTCAGAGGTGCTTCAATATATCATCGTTTTGCTCCTTTTTGCGTAGCAGGGCCCTTACATTTTATTATATAAAATATATAGATACCACTTTTTAACGAGATTAGCAATATCATGACAGGTTTAAGCCTTCCTATCATTTGAAATCTACCTTCAGGTTTACAGGTACATCAAAAATATATGGAGTCTTTGACAACTAAGACTCGCCCTTATTCGTTCATAGATAATTCATTAACGCTTAAAGTTATGGACAAAGAAAATATAAACAAATCTAAACAAAGTACAGCTCTAATGTTAATTCACTATACCCGTTTGCCTCCATAAACGATATCCCTGGTCTTAAATGTACTTTCTATGAAGTTGTGAAGGCAAATATAAATATTCACGAGCTGTTTGGATTTTTCTATTGCAAAATAAAATCTCCAGATAACCTATATTTAGGCTTATTGCCTAAAAGAACGGAAACTAGTCTAATATTTCCTGGTGGAGCTTGAGAAGGCTGATATTTCAGCGAAGAATTGAAATTTGCTGTAGCTCATGGATACGAAGTCGAAATCATTAAGGGTTATCATTTCGATAGAGTGTCTAATGTGTTTAACGAGTTTGTTCAAGAGATCTATAAAGTAAAATGTAACCCTAAAAACGTTACTATGGCTACGGGGTCGAAGTATTTAAAAGGGCCCCAATAATAAACAAGGTTATCAACAAACCTTGATCAGAGAATATCCGATTCGAACGGATGTAGCCATCACAGCTAGGTAAAGCTCAAATTTACTGCCTTAAGCCACTCGGCCAATTCCTGTTAATTTTCTATTAATAATTCCTCAGTGGATCGAACACTGATATTAATCTTATCAAGATTACACTTTAACCAATTAAGTCCAAGGAATCTCTTGAGCAATAATGGTTTCGAACCATTAACATTTTGCGTGTAAAGCAAACGTTCCACCATTGAACTAATTACTCTTTTAGCACTCTTTTTAATCGTTATTAGTATTGCACCTATCATCACAACTAATAATATCAAGCTTACTAATAGTAATCACAAACTATATGATGTATAGATTATCCCACCTAATGTAGATATATGACTACTCTCAATTAGATTTCCGTCTCAGTAGTTGCTTGAAACATACAGGGACCCTTCTGGACCTACAGTGTTTTCTCCTATCGTGGCAGCTATTGTTGATCCATTACTTCTGGCACCAAAGAAAGAAAGCCCCGCATTTATTTTGGATGGTATGATCTTAATTAGAATGTAATTAAATAAGATTGATATTAACAATGCTAAAGGTAGACTATTCGTATTATTGCTTTCGAACTCACTGGTTCTAATATTAATCAGCATTAAAATGAATAAGAACAGAATTGACACGGCACCGATGTACACGATCAAGTATGCAAATCCTATAAAAGTTAATCCCGATAGTATTAGATATACAGAGATAGTTCCAAATAGTCCGATTAATGATAATATCGACGCTATTGGATTTTTATTTAATATTACACCCATTGCAAAGATTATCGCTATAACACTTAAAACATCTAGACACTCTACTGAGTATCCATTAGTTGTGCTTTCACTAATTAAAAATAGAGAAGATAGATTTGATTGTTGCATTTTATTGTATCTTATTTAAACCTTAATAGGAAACAGGTAACATTTATATTATTAATTATTCATCTCTTTTTGCTTTATTCCCTAATGGTTAGCGGAGCTAGGAATTATAAGGTCTAATATGCACCTACCACATTTTATATAATAAAATAGAAGGATGGGCAAAAAAGGTAGCTATACAGCTTTACGAGTAGTCAGGATCGAACTGACACGAACTGAGTGGAAACCAGGAAGTCTGCCAATTAACTTATACTCGTTTTTATTAATTATCTTTAAAAATTTAAGAACCTCAATAATACATCGATACGTATAAAAACAATCAGACTACATCAACAAAATGTCAATATAGTATTGCACTTTCTACACCTCGATGATGGTCAGATGTTACGTGGTATGCATAGATTCTTCATAAACCTACAGCAATGAATATTGTACCAATAATCACATGTAAGCCATGTCCGCCTGTGGCGAAGTAGAAGCACGAACCAAAAACCCCGTCACTCAGAGTGAATGAAGAATAGCTATATTCGACCCCTTGAAACATTGTAAAGATTAGTGCTAAAACTACTGTTAGTAAAGTTCCATATATAGATCCAAATCTATCACCTTTGATTATAGAATGATGAGCTCATGTAACAGTTACACCACTGGATAATAGTAGAACCGTATTCAATAAGGGTAATTCAAACTACGTATTTTTCACTTATAATGTTAGATCATATCACATATAAATTGGAGACTACGTAGCGTAATTTTTGCTCCATTTTATATAACGGCGTCTGATCGTTGAAGTCCAACTATAAATAAATCTATAGATAAAACCTGCGGATTGTTTAGAGATAAATAATCACTATCTTTTAAAGTTCCCGCAATTTGCCATTTTCGCATCGATCATCATTCGATGGCCCTTTGAGTCTACCAAAAGGATTGATTGCCTCTACACCCAACGGTGGTCAGCTTGCTCCCAGTTCAACTGTCGGTGCTAGTGCACTATGGAAGAATGCTCAAAATATTGCTACAAAGAACATCACCTCTGAAATAATAAATAATATCACTCCAAGATTTAACCCGTTCTGGACTGCAGCTGTGTGGTTACCTAATAGTGTACCTTCTGTTGTAATATCCCTGAATCAAAAGGCCATTGTTGAGATAACTGTTATCAATGCAATGTAAAAGAATATTCAGCTATTATTAAACAGGTGCATTGATAGAGCCGCGTTAGCTGTTAAATTAAATAGTGCAATACTTATATAAAGTGGTCAAGGTGATGGTGACACAAGATGAAATGGATGATCTTGAAAATTGCTTCTAATTGTTGTTGACATTGTCTTGTTAGTGTTGTTCATACAGATTAAATTTGTATTCTTTTCCTATACATTTAAACCCTTACTATATCTACTTCCTGTTTTTTCCTAACACTATTCCCCCCATAGGGGGAATTAAGGAGGTATGGGAAAAAAGGCAAAGGCAAGACTTAAAGTAAAAAAAAGCCCCAAAGGTGAATTGAACACCTATCTCATCATTAACAGTGACATGCTCTACCGTTGAGCTATTAGGGCTTATAGACGTGACCATCTAGCATAAGTCCGTATCTTTATCAAGATTGTGTATAGGCGTACAGGTGTACGCCAACTCTTAGGAAAAAAAAGAGGTTCGAACTCTTAGGTGTACTAGACACAGCATATAGCAAATGCTTTACCCTACCGATGGTTACTTTTCCTCTTAGTCACCACATATATTGAATCTATCTTTTTCGAATTAGATCAGAGTCGAACTGACAGCTCTCACCATGACAAGGTGAATCTTTATCCTATTAAGTTACTAACTCTTAATTTGACCCTCCGAAACTTGGAGAATATAGGAAAGAAGAGATTCGAACTCTTAAAAGCGATTGCTATTGAGTTTACAGCTCAACCCTTCTTGCCAATAAAGGAACTCTCCTACTTACATACCTCACCTTGTTGATCTAAAGGGAGATATTTTTACTATGCTAACAAATCTACTCTCTCTAATCATTCTAAGTCCCCACTTCTGTGGTTTTCACTTGATTCTATTGATGTATTAGTACTACTAATGTTTACTCCTTCATGGAAATTCCCCCCAATAGCTAGCGAAGCAGCTGGCTAACTAATATAAATTGGCTGAAAATATATACGACCAGCAAAGCAGGGCTACTGTATATGTATCCTACTTTAAAGGAGTGGCTTACCACCTCTACCCTCAAATCCTTAGGGGCACTAGACCTTACAAATCTGTACGGTTTTCCCTCTTGGTCTGCTTATATTACGCTCTATGCTAGAGATTAACTCTACTATTCAACTCCTGACTTGGATTCGAACCAATTATTAATCCCACTATGATTCTTCAGTGTTTTTTTTCTTTCATTCAGTTCTTTAATACAATATGGTTTAAATCTACCCAGATTGGTTTTCTTTATTGTTTATTTTTATTTCTTCGGAGCCACTTCCATGACTTCAACTGTATTTCGACTTCACATCAATTATAGTTACACATACGAAGAATTTCGATCTTTGGAATCTAACAGAATATAGATTTTACAATAGAATCAAAAAAGCAAACTTATTGTTTCGCTACTTTCAACGCATGACGAGTGATATGTACTTAGCCGAGGATTATTCACCGTACCGTGATGATATACGATTACTAGCTATTACTCGTTCAAGCCGACGGGTTGCAGTCGACTATCCCTTTCTTTTTATCCTTGTTTGGAGATTTGCTGAACATTGCTGTTTGGCTTCTCTTTGTTTAGGAATATGCTCCACGTCTATAGCCCTTAATATTATGGCCATGATGATTTGTCTTACTCCACTTTCTTCTTGCCAACTCGTGGCTCAAAATGCAACATCGTAAAATATCTATAATACTTTAAAAATATTGCCGAGGATTTTGTCAATTTAATGTAATCATAATTTCACAACATCGACTGAAAACAACCGTGCAACGCATGTTTCGATATAAAATATCAATATACAAACTAAGGTAAGGTTTTTCGAGGACCAGCGAATTAAACGACAATAGGCCACAGCTGGTGTCAACTACAGTCAAATGCTTCAATTCTGATTAACGGAGAGTTACTACCATAGTATAAATGGCTATCTATTATAATAAATAATTAGATAATATCCTGCCTCTCTACGAGAATCCCTCGTTACAGAACTCGACTGTACATTTAGACAGACATTTCAGTCTAGCCCCGGTGATCCAGTCAGTAGCGACATTAACGACTGCCGACGGTCTAAAGTATTATGATTCTACTCATAAAAAATTCACTTACGATAAATTTTAGGAAACCGTTAACCGTTTTCACCTTTATTTGTTTTCTATAGAGTTGGAACTTTTTGATCGTCATCTTGCTAAGCCCCATCTTCTGACTATTCGCTTTAACTTTTAAATAAGGCAGAAAAGAAAGATTATTCTATAGAGTTGGATTCGAACCTACACTACAATCTATTATACTATTTATAGTTCCGGGGTTGCCCCTATACTCTTAAGGTGGAATGCTTACACTTTCGTTTATAGATTTAATATTTAACTATTGCTAATTTACATATAGTTTATCAAACCTATGACATTCATCATTGTCTGCAATAGGCTACGAGGGTATCTAATCCTTTTTACGATCTATGCCTTCGTACCTCAACGTCAGTTATTACATAAAGAGCTGCCTTCGCCTTAACAAAGTCCAAACGGTATCACAGGATTTCATCCCTTCTCCTGAAAGTACTGCTCTCTTATATCTAACTCTAGTCTATTATTACATTACTTGATAATTTGACCGTCTACTTACTCTTTAAACCTAATTATTATGAACAATACTAGCCTTGTACGTATTACCGCGACTGCTGGCACGCACTTAGTCAAGACAAAATATATACATCATCATTATTGATGCATACACAGAGCTTTATTCAAAATTAATACAATCTTATAGATAACTTTTGAATTATCAAATCAAGACTTATCACTCTACAAATTTCCTGTTCAGTCGTTAGACTAGTGACAAAAATTCTTCACTGCTGTACATTAATTGCACGGGGCTTTTCTCAGACCCCGGGTGGTTGATCATCCTTTCAGATTCAACTCCAAGAATTTAGGCTAGTTAAATCATTACTCCAACTACTACCTCTCTTGTTCTCTGTACTTCCTCTCAAAGCGAGTCTTACGTCTCTTTTTTCACTTTTGCCTAAGCATAAGATATATCGGATTTCTCGATTCTTTAAGATAGGTATACAGATTAGCACTCACCTGTTCACCACTAACCTAAAGTTCTTTAGATTTTGTTCTCTCCTACTTTTTAGGTCGTACGATTAGCATGTGTCTAAAAAATTTGTTTGTATTCGTTCAGAGCCAGCATCAAACTCATCTATTGTTGTGGGTTCTAGTATGTTTTTTTAATCACAATTTCCCCCTATAATCGTTCTAACTTTTTGGGCTCGGATCCGTATAAATTATATAATGTTCTTAGCTCTATCCTAATCTTATTTTATTATTCATCTTGTTTAAATTCTTTGCTCGCATAGATAAGGTAGAAGTGCATCATAATATTTAACTATATGATATAAGCCTTGAAGAGT
>JARFXZ010000013.1:0-44691 GCA_029405325.1 Claviceps purpurea | reverse complement strand
ATTGTCTTCGCCCGAGTGATTGTCTTCGCCCAGATTTTGAAATTCGAGTATAGGGTAAGGTGGTTTTCATTGCCCACGCCCGAGTCTTGCACCGATTGATTGAATATCCCAGACTGGAAATAGGGTATAGGTAACTTCATTGTTTTTCTTGCACCGATTTTGAATATCCCGATTTCGAGGGTAGGTGGTTTTTCTTGTGCCCGATTTCGAGACGCTACCCTACGCCCGAGTGATTCTCTTCACCGAAGTATCTATGTACGTATACTTCTCCACGATGTATCTCTTCATACAAATTTGTATGCAGGTATACTTCCCTGCTATGTATCTCTGTATCGATGGATCTTTTCATCACTTTTGTATGAAATATACTTCTCTTCACCGATGTATCTCTTCATATATTTTTGTATGTACATATACTTCTCTTCACCGATGTATCTCTTTTTTTTGACATCGTTTTTTCATCATCAAAAATTCTAGTATAGGGTAGGCTGATTCTCAGGTACCTGCACGCTCGCCCGCGCGACCATATAATCGGAAGTCACTTTTGTGGGGCACCCTGACCACACGTTTGAACGTACAAAACTCAACTTTTTCTCCACTTTTTCACCGCGCTATACCTATTCGGTCCCCGGTTTGAGCGGATATGTCGCAGAATAATAGCTAGGGTCGGATTTCGAGTATAGGGTAACTTGATTGTCTTGCCCCGATTTTGAAAATCCGACTATAGGGTAGGTGGTTTTTCTTGTGCCCACGCCCAGTGATTGTCTTCGCCCGAGTGATTGTCTTCGCCCAGATTTGGAAATTCGAGTATAGGGTAACTTCATTGTCTTGCACCGATTTTGAATATCCCGACTATAGGGTAGGTGGTTTTTCTTGTGCCCGATTTCGAGACGCTACCCTACGCCCGAGTGATTCTCTTCACCGAAGTATCTATGTACGTATACTTCTCCACGATGTATCTCTTCATACAAATTTGTATGCAGGTATACTTCCCTGCTATGTATCTCTGTATCGATGGATCTTTTCATCACTTTTGTATGAAATATACTTCTCTTCACCGATGTATCTCTTCATATATTTTTGTATGTACATATACTTCTCTTCACCGATGTATCTCTTTTTTTTGACATCGTTTTTTCATCATCAAAAATTCTAGTATAGGGTAGGCTGATTCTCAGGTACCTGCACGCTCGCCCGCGCGACCATATAATCGGAAGTCACTTTTGTGGGGCACCCTGACCACACGTTTGAACGTACAAAACTCAACTTTTTCTCCACTTTTTCACCGCGCTATACCTATTCGGTCCCCGGTTTGAGCGGATATGTCGCAGAATAATAGCTAGGGTCGGATTTCGAGTATAGGGTAACTTGATTGTCTTGCCCCGATTTTGAAAATCCCGACTATAGGGTAGGTGGTTTTTCTTGTGCCCACGCCCAGTGATTGTCTTCGCCCGAGTGATTGTCTTCGCCCAGATTTGGAAATTCGAGTATAGGGTAACTTCATTGTCTTGCACCGATTTTGAATATCCCGACTATAGGGTAGGTGGTTTTTCTTGTGCCCGATTTCGAGACGCTACCCTACGCCCGAGTGATTCTCTTCACCGAAGTATCTATGTACGTATACTTCTCCACGATGTATCTCTTCATACAAATTTGTATGCAGGTATACTTCCCTGCTATGTATCTCTGTATCGATGGATCTTTTCATCACTTTTGTATGAAATATACTTCTCTTCACCGATGTATCTCTTCATATATTTTTGTATGTACATATACTTCTCTTCACCGATGTATCTCTTTTTTTTTTTTTGACATCGTTTTTTCATCATCAAAAATTCTAGTATAGGGTAGGCTGATTCTCAGGTACCTGCACACGCTCGCCCGCGCGACCATATAATCGGAAGTCACTTTTGTGGGGCACCCTGACCACACGTTTGAACGTACAAAACTCAACTTTTTCTCCACTTTTTCACCGCGCTATACCTATTCGGTCCCCGGTTTGAGCGGATATGTCGCAGAATAATAGCTAGGGTCGGATTTCGAGTATAGGGTAACTTGATTGTCTTGCCCCGATTTTGAAAATCCCGACTATAGGGTAGGTGGTTTTTTTTCTTGTGCCCACGCCCGAGTGATTGTCTTCGCCCGAGTGATTGTCTTCGCCCAGATTTGGAAATTCGAGTATAGGGTAACTTCATTGTCTTGCACCGATTTTGAATATCCCGACTATAGGGTAGGTGGTTTTCTTGTGCCCGATTTCGAGAGACGCTACCCTACGCCCGAGTGATTCTCTTCACCGAAGTATCTATGTACGTATACTTCTCCACGATGTATCTCTTCATACAAATTTGTATGCAGGTATACTTCCTGCTATGTATCTCTGTATCGATGGATCTTTTCATCACTTTTGTATGAAATATACTTCTCTTCACCGATGTATCTCTTCATATATTTTTTGTATGTACATATACTTCTCTTCACCGATGTATCTCTTTTTTTTGACATCGTTTTTTCATCATCAAAAATTCTAGTATAGGGTAGGCTGATTCTCAGGTACCTGCACGCTCGCCCGCGCGACCATATAATCGGAAGTCACTTTTGTGGGGCACCCTGACCCACACGTTTGAACGTACAAAACTCAACTTTTTCTCCACTTTTTCACCGCGCTATACCTATTCGGTCCCCGGTTTGAGCGGATATGTCGCAGAATAATAGCTAGGGTCGGATTTCGAGTATAGGGTAACTTGATTGTCTTGCCCCGATTTTGAAAATCCCGACTATAGGGTAGGTGGTTTTCTTGTGCCCACGCCCGAGTGATTGTCTTCGCCCGAGTGATTGTCTTCGCCCAGATTTGGAAATTCGAGTATAGGGTAACTTCATTGTCTTGCACCGATTTTGAATATCCCGACTATAGGGTAGGTGGTTTTCTTGTGCCCGATTTCGAGACGCTACCCTACGCCCGAGTGATTCTCTTCACCGAAGTATCTATGTACGTATACTTCTCCACGATGTATCTCTTCATACAAATTTGTATGCAGGTATACTTCCCTGCTATGTATCTCTGTATCGATGGATCTTTTCATCACTTTTGTATGAAATATACTTCTCTTCACCGATGTATCTCTTCATATATTTTGTATGTACATATACTTCTCTTCACCGATGTATCTCTTTTTTTTTTTTGACATCGTTTTTTTCATCATCAAAAATTCTAGTATAGGGTAGGCTGATTCTCAGGTACCTGCACGCTCGCCCGCGCGACCATATAATCGGAAGTCACTTTTTGTGGGGCACCCTGACCCACACGTTTGAACGTACAAAACTCAACTTTTTCTCCACTTTTCACCGCGCTATACCTATTCGGTCCCCGGTTTGAGCGGATATGTCGCAGAATAATAGCTAGGGTCGGATTTCGAGTATAGGGTAACTTGATTGTCTTGCCCCGATTTTGAAAATCCCGACTATAGGGTAGGTGGTTTTCTTGTGCCCACGCCCGAGTGATTGTCTTCGCCCGAGTGATTGTCTTCGCCCAGATTTGGAAATTCGAGTATAGGGTAACTTCATTGTCTTGCACCGATTTTGAATATCCCGACTATAGGGTAGGTGGTTTTTTCTTGTGCCCGATTTCGAGACGCTACCCTACGCCCGAGTGATTTCTCTTCACCGAAGTATCTATGTACGTATACTTCTCCCACGATGTATCTCTTCATACAAATTTGTATGCAGGTATACTTCCCTGCTATGTATCTCTGTATCGATGGATCTTTTCATCACTTTTGTATGAAATATACTTCTCTTCACCGATGTATCTCTTCATATATTTTTGTATGTACATATACTTCTCTTCACCGATGTATCTCTTTTTTTTTGACATCGTTTTTTCATCATCAAAAATTCTAGTATAGGGTAGGCTGATTCTCAGGTACCTGCACGCTCGCCCGCGCGACCATATAATCGGAAGTCACTTTTGTGGGGCACCCTGACCACACGTTTGAACGTACAAAACTCAACTTTTTCTCCACTTTTTCACCGCGCTATACCTATTCGGTCCCCGGTTTGAGCGGATATGTCGCAGAATAATAGCTAGGGTCGGATTTCGAGTATAGGGTAACTTGATTGTCTTGCCCCGATTTTGAAAATCCCGACTATAGGGTAGGTGGTTTTCTTGTGCCCACGCCCGAGTGATTGTCTTCGCCCGAGTGATTGTCTTCGCCCAGATTTGGAAATTCGAGTATAGGGTAACTTCATTGTCTTGCACCGATTTTGAATATCCCGACTATAGGGTAGGTGGTTTTTCTTGTGCCCGATTTCGAGACGCTACCCTACGCCCGAGTGATTCTCTTCACCGAAGTATCTATGTACGTATACTTCTCCACGATGTATCTCTTCATACAAATTTGTATGCAGGTATACTTCCTGCTATGTATCTCTGTATCGATGGATCTTTTCATCACTTTTGTATGAAATATACTTCTCTTCACCGATGTATCTCTTCATATATTTTTTGTATGTACATATACTTCTCTTCACCGATGTATCTCTTTTTTTTTTTTTTGACATCGTTTTCATCATCAAAAATTCTAGTATAGGGTAGGCTGATTCTCAGGTACCTGCACGCTCGCCCGCGCGACCATATAATCGGAAGTCACTTTTGTGGGGCACCCTGACCACACGTTTGAACGTACAAAACTCAACTTTTTCTCCACTTTTTCACCGCGCTATACCTATTCGGTCCCCCGGTTTGAGCGGATATGTCGCAGAATAATAGCTAGGGTCGGATTTCGAGTATAGGGTAACTTGATTGTCTTGCCCCGATTTTGAAAATCCCGACTATAGGGTAGGTGGTTTTCTTGTGCCCACGCCCGAGTGATTGTCTTCGCCCAGTGATTGTCTTCGCCCAGATTTGGAAATTCGAGTATAGGGTAACTTCATTGTCTTGCACCGATTTTGAATATCCCGACTATAGGGTAGGTGGTTTTCTTGTGCCCGATTTCGAGACGCTACCCTACGCCCGAGTGATTCTCTTCACCGAAGTATCTATGTACGTATACTTCTCCACGATGTATCTCTTCATACAAATTTGTATGCAGGTATACTTCCCTGCTATGTATCTCTGTATCGATGGATCTTTTCATCACTTTTTTGTATGAAATATACTTCTCTTCACCGATGTATCTCTTCATATATTTTTGTATGTACATATACTTCTCTTCACCGATGTATCTCTTTTTTTTTTGACATCGTTTTTTCATCATCAAAAATTCTAGTATAGGGTAGGCTGATTCTCAGGTACCTGCACGCTCGCCCGCGCGACCATATAATCGGAAGTCACTTTTGTGGGGCACCCTGACCACACGTTTGAACGTACAAAACTCAACTTTTTCTCCACTTTTCACCGCGCTATACCTATTCGGTCCCGGTTTGAGCGGATATGTCGCAGAATAATAGCTAGGGTCGGATTTCGAGTATAGGGTAACTTGATTGTCTTGCCCCGATTTTGAAAATCCCGACTATAGGGTAGGTGGTTTTTTCTTGTGCCCACGCCCGAGTGATTGTCTTCGCCCGAGTGATTGTCTTCGCCCAGATTTGGAAATTCGAGTATAGGGTAACTTCATTGTCTTGCACCGATTTTGAATATCCCGACTATAGGGTAGGTGGTTTTTCTTGTGCCCGATTTCGAGACGCTACCCTACGCCCGAGTGATTCTCTTCACCGAAGTATCTATGTACGTATACTTCTCCACGATGTATCTCTTCATACAAATTTGTATGCAGGTATACTTCCCTGCTATGTATCTCTGTATCGATGGATCTTTTCATCACTTTTGTATGAAATATACTTCTCTTCACCGATGTATCTCTTCATATATTTTGTATGTACATATACTTCTCTTCACCGATGTATCTCTTTTTTTTTGACATCGTTTTTTTCATCATCAAAAATTCTAGTATAGGGTAGGCTGATTCTCAGGTACCTGCACGCTCGCCCGCGCGACCATATAATCGGAAGTCACTTTTTGTGGGGCACCCTGACCACACGTTTGAACGTACAAAACTCAACTTTTTCTCCACTTTTTCACCGCGCTATACCTATTCGGTCCCCGGTTTGAGCGGATATGTCGCAGAATAATAGCTAGGGTCGGATTTCGAGTATAGGGTAACTTGATTGTCTTGCCCCGATTTTGAAAATCCCGACTATAGGGTAGGTGGTTTTCTTGTGCCCACGCCAGTGATTGTCTTCGCCCGAGTGATTGTCTTCGCCCAGATTTGGAAATTCGAGTATAGGGTAACTTCATTGTCTTGCACCGATTTTGAATATCCCGACTATAGGGTAGGTGGTTTTTCTTGTGCCCGATTTCGAGACGCTACCCTACGCCCGAGTGATTCTCTTCACCGAAGTATCTATGTACGTATACTTCTCCACGATGTATCTCTTCATACAAATTTGTATGCAGGTATACTTCCCTGCTATGTATCTCTGTATCGATGGATCTTTTCATCACTTTTGTATGAAATATACTTCTCTTCACCGATGTATCTCTTCATATATTTTTGTATGTACATATACTTCTCTTCACCGATGTATCTCTTTTTTTTTTGACATCGTTTTTTTCATCATCAAAAATTCTAGTATAGGGTAGGCTGATTCTCAGGTACCTGCACGCTCGCCCGCGCGACCATATAATCGGAAGTCACTTTTGTGGGGCACCCTGACCACACGTTTGAACGTACAAAACTCAACTTTTTCTCCACTTTTTCACCGCGCTATACCTATTCGGTCCCCGGTTTGAGCGGATATGTCGCAGAATAATAGCTAGGGTCGGATTTCGAGTATAGGGTAACTTGATTGTCTTGCCCCGATTTTGAAAATCCCGACTATAGGGTAGGTGGTTTTTCTTGTGCCCACGCCAGTGATTGTCTTCGCCCGAGTGATTGTCTTCGCCCAGATTTGGAAATTCGAGTATAGGGTAACTTCATTGTCTTGCACCGATTTTGAATATCCCGACTATAGGGTAGGTGGTTTTCTTGTGCCCGATTTCGAGACGCTACCCTACGCCCGAGTGATTCTCTTCACCGAAGTATCTATGTACGTATACTTCTCCACGATGTATCTCTTCATACAAATTTGTATGCAGGTATACTTCCCTGCTATGTATCTCTGTATCGATGGATCTTTTCATCACTTTTGTATGAAATATACTTCTCTTCACCGATGTATCTCTTCATATATTTTTGTATGTACATATACTTCTCTTCACCGATGTATCTCTTTTTTTTTTTTGACATCGTTTTTTTCATCATCAAAAATTCTAGTATAGGGTAGGCTGATTCTCAGGTACCTGCACGCTCGCCCGCGCGACCATATAATCGGAAGTCACTTTTGTGGGGCACCCTGACCACACGTTTGAACGTACAAAACTCAACTTTTTCTCCACTTTTTCACCGCGCTATACCTATTCGGTCCCCGGTTTGAGCGGATATGTCGCAGAATAATAGCTAGGGTCGGATTTCGAGTATAGGGTAACTTGATTGTCTTGCCCCGATTTTGAAAATCCCGACTATAGGGTAGGTGGTTTTTCTTGTGCCCACGCCCGAGTGATTGTCTTTCGCCCGAGTGATTGTCTTCGCCCAGATTTGGAAATTCGAGTATAGGGTAACTTCATTGTCTTGCACCGATTTTGAATATCCCGACTATAGGGTAGGTGGTTTTCTTGTGCCCGATTTCGAGACGCTACCCTACGCCCGAGTGATTCTCTTCACCGAAGTATCTATGTACGTATACTTCTCCACGATGTATCTCTTCATACAAATTTGTATGCAGGTATACTTCCCTGCTATGTATCTCTGTATCGATGGATCTTTTCATCACTTTTGTATGAAATATACTTCTCTTCACCGATGTATCTCTTCATATATTTTTGTATGTACATATACTTCTCTTCACCGATGTATCTCTTTTTTTTTTGACATCGTTTTTTTCATCATCAAAAATTCTAGTATAGGGTAGGCTGATTCTCAGGTACCTGCACGCTCGCCCGCGCGACCATATAATCGGAAGTCACTTTTGTGGGGCACCCTGACCACACGTTTGAACGTACAAAACTCAACTTTTTCTCCACTTTTCACCGCGCTATACCTATTCGGTCCCCGGTTTGAGCGGATATGTCGCAGAATAATAGCTAGGGTCGGATTTCGAGTATAGGGTAACTTGATTGTCTTGCCCCGATTTTGAAAATCCGACTATAGGGTAGGTGGTTTTCTTGTGCCCACGCCCGAGTGATTGTCTTCGCCCGAGTGATTGTCTTCGCCCAGATTTGGAAATTCGAGTATAGGGTAACTTCATTGTCTTGCACCGATTTTGAATATCCCGACTATAGGGTAGGTGGTTTTCTTGTGCCCGATTTCGAGACGCTACCCTACGCCCGAGTGATTCTCTTCACCGAAGTATCTATGTACGTATACTTCTCCACGATGTATCTCTTCATACAAATTTGTATGCAGGTATACTTCCCTGCTATGTATCTCTGTATCGATGGATCTTTTCATCACTTTTGTATGAAATATACTTCTCTTCACCGATGTATCTCTTCATATATTTTTGTATGTACATATACTTCTCTTCACCGATGTATCTCTTTTTTTTTTTTGACATCGTTTTTTTCATCATCAAAAATTCTAGTATAGGGTAGGCTGATTCTCAGGTACCTGCACGCTCGCCCGCGCGACCATATAATCGGAAGTCACTTTTGTGGGGCACCCTGACCACACGTTTGAACGTACAAAACTCAACTTTTTCTCCACTTTTTCACCGCGCTATACCTATTCGGTCCCCGGTTTGAGCGGATATGTCGCAGAATAATAGCTAGGGTCGGATTTCGAGTATAGGGTAACTTGATTGTCTTGCCCCGATTTTGAAAATCCCGACTATAGGGTAGGTGGTTTTCTTGTGCCCACGCCCGAGTGATTGTCTTCGCCCGAGTGATTGTCTTCGCCCAGATTTGGAAATTCGAGTATAGGGTAACTTCATTGTCTTGCACCGATTTTGAATATCCCGACTATAGGGTAGGTGGTTTTTCTTGTGCCCGATTTCGAGACGCTACCCTACGCCCGAGTGATTCTCTTCACCGAAGTATCTATGTACGTATACTTCTCCACGATGTATCTCTTCATACAAATTTGTATGCAGGTATACTTCCTGCTATGTATCTCTGTATCGATGGATCTTTTCATCACTTTTGTATGAAATATACTTCTCTTCACCGATGTATCTCTTCATATATTTTTGTATGTACATATACTTCTCTTCACCGATGTATCTCTTTTTTTTTGACATCGTTTTTTCATCATCAAAAATTCTAGTATAGGGTAGGCTGATTCTCAGGTACCTGCACGCTCGCCCGCGCGACCATATAATCGGAAGTCACTTTTGTGGGGCACCCTGACCACACGTTTGAACGTACAAAACTCAACTTTTCTCCACTTTTCACCGCGCTATACCTATTCGGTCCCCGGTTTGAGCGGATATGTCGCAGAATAATAGCTAGGGTCGGATTTCGAGTATAGGGTAACTTGATTGTCTTGCCCCGATTTTGAAAATCCCGACTATAGGGTAGGTGGTTTTTCTTGTGCCACGCCCGAGTGATTGTCTTCGCCCGAGTGATTGTCTTCGCCCAGATTTGGAAATTCGAGTATAGGGTAACTTCATTGTCTTGCACCGATTTTGAATATCCCGACTATAGGGTAGGTGGTTTTCTTGTGCCCGATTTCGAGACGCTACCCTACGCCCGAGTGATTCTCTTCACCGAAGTATCTATGTACGTATACTTCTCCACGATGTATCTCTTCATACAAATTTGTATGCAGGTATACTTCCCTGCTATGTATCTCTGTATCGATGGATCTTTTCATCACTTTTGTATGAAATATACTTCTCTTCACCGATGTATCTCTTCATATATTTTTGTATGTACATATACTTCTCTTCTACCCCGATGTATCTCTTTTTTTTGACATCGTTTTTTTCATCATCAAAAATTCTAGTATAGGGTAGGCTGATTCTCAGGTACCTGCACGCTCGCCCGCGCGACCATATAATCGGAAGTCACTTTTGTGGGGCACCCTGACCACACGTTTGAACGTACAAAACTCAACTTTTTCTCCACTTTTTCACCGCGCTATACCTATTCGGTCCCCGGTTTGAGCGGATATGTCGCAGAATAATAGCTAGGGTCGGATTTCGAGTATAGGGTAACTTGATTGTCTTGCCCCGATTTTGAAAATCCCGACTATAGGGTAGGTGGTTTTTCTTGTGCCCACGCCCAGTGATTGTCTTCGCCCAGTGATTGTCTTCGCCCAGATTTGGAAATTCGAGTATAGGGTAACTTCATTGTCTTGCACCGATTTTGAATATCCCGACTATAGGGTAGGTGGTTTTTCTTGTGCCCGATTTCGAGACGCTACCCTACGCCCGAGTGATTCTCTTCACCGAAGTATCTATGTACGTATACTTCTCCACGATGTATCTCTTCATACAAATTTGTATGCAGGTATACTTCCCTGCTATGTATCTCTGTATCGATGGATCTTTTCATCACTTTTGTATGAAATATACTTCTCTTCACCGATGTATCTCTTCATATATTTTGTATGTACATATACTTCTCTTCACCGATGTATCTCTTTTTTTTGACATCGTTTTTTTCATCATCAAAAATTCTAGTATAGGGTAGGCTGATTCTCAGGTACCTGCACGCTCGCCCGCGCGACCATATAATCGGAAGTCACTTTTGTGGGGCACCCTGACCACACGTTTGAACGTACAAAACTCAACTTTTTCTCCACTTTTTCACCGCGCTATACCTATTCGGTCCCCGGTTTGAGCGGATATGTCGCAGAATAATAGCTAGGGTCGGATTTCGAGTATAGGGTAACTTGATTGTCTTGCCCCGATTTTGAAAATCCCGACTATAGGGTAGGTGGTTTTTCTTGTGCCCACGCCCAGTGATTGTCTTCGCCCGAGTGATTGTCTTCGCCCAGATTTGGAAATTCGAGTATAGGGTAACTTCATTGTCTTGCACCGATTTTGAATATCCCGACTATAGGGTAGGTGGTTTTTCTTGTGCCCGATTTCGAGACGCTACCCTACGCCCGAGTGATTCTCTTCACCGAAGTATCTATGTACGTATACTTCTCCACGATGTATCTCTTCATACAAATTTGTATGCAGGTATACTTCCCTGCTATGTATCTCTGTATCGATGGATCTTTTCATCACTTTTGTATGAAATATACTTCTCTTCACCGATGTATCTCTTCATATATTTTTGTATGTACATATACTTCTCTTCACCGATGTATCTCTTTTTTTTTGACATCGTTTTTTTCATCATCAAAAATTCTAGTATAGGGTAGGCTGATTCTCAGGTACCTGCACGCTCGCCCGCGCGACCATATAATCGGAAGTCACTTTTGTGGGGCACCCTGACCACACGTTTGAACGTACAAAACTCAACTTTTTCTCCACTTTTTCACCGCGCTATACCTATTCGGTCCCCGGTTTGAGCGGATATGTCGCAGAATAATAGCTAGGGTCGGATTTCGAGTATAGGGTAACTTGATTGTCTTGCCCCGATTTTGAAAATCCCGACTATAGGGTAGGTGGTTTTTCTTGTGCCCACGCCCGAGTGATTGTCTTCGCCCGAGTGATTGTCTTCGCCCAGATTTGGAAATTCGAGTATAGGGTAACTTCATTGTCTTGCACCGATTTTGAATATCCCGACTATAGGGTAGGTGGTTTTTCTTGTGCCCGATTTCGAGACGCTACCCTACGCCCGAGTGATTCTCTTCACCGAAGTATCTATGTACGTATACTTCTCCACGATGTATCTCTTCATACAAATTTGTATGCAGGTATACTTCCCTGCTATGTATCTCTGTATCGATGGATCTTTTCATCACTTTTGTATGAAATATACTTCTCTTCACCGATGTATCTCTTCATATATTTTTGTATGTACATATACTTCTCTTCACCGATGTATCTCTTTTTTTTTGACATCGTTTTTTCATCATCAAAAATTCTAGTATAGGGTAGGCTGATTCTCAGGTACCTGCACGCTCGCCCGCGCGACCATATAATCGGAAGTCACTTTTGTGGGGCACCCTGACCACACGTTTGAACGTACAAAACTCAACTTTTTCTCCACTTTTCACCGCGCTATACCTATTCGGTCCCCGGTTTGAGCGGATATGTCGCAGAATAATAGCTAGGGTCGGATTTCGAGTATAGGGTAACTTGATTGTCTTGCCCCGATTTTGAAAATCCCGACTATAGGGTAGGTGGTTTTCTTGTGCCCACGCCCGAGTGGGATTGTCTTCGCCCGAGTGATTGTCTTCGCCCAGATTTGGAAATTCGAGTATAGGGTAACTTCATTGTCTTGCACCGATTTTGAATATCCCGACTATAGGGTAGGTGGTTTTTCTTGTGCCCGATTTCGAGACGCTACCCTACGCCCGAGTGATTCTCTTCACCGAAGTATCTATGTACGTATACTTCTCCACGATGTATCTCTTCATACAAATTTGTATGCAGGTATACTTCCTGCTATGTATCTCTGTATCGATGGATCTTTTCATCACTTTTGTATGAAATATACTTCTCTTCACCGATGTATCTCTTCATATATTTTTGTATGTACATATACTTCTCTTCACCGATGTATCTCTTTTTTTTGACATCGTTTTTTCATCATCAAAAATTCTAGTATAGGGTAGGCTGATTCTCAGGTACCTGCACGCTCGCCCGCGCGACCATATAATCGGAAGTCACTTTTGTGGGGCACCCTGACCACACGTTTGAACGTACAAAACTCAACTTTTTCTCCACTTTTTCACCGCGCTATACCTATTCGGTCCCCGGTTTGAGCGGATATGTCGCAGAATAATAGCTAGGGTCGGATTTCGAGTATAGGGTAACTTGATTGTCTTGCCCCGATTTTGAAAATCCCGACTATAGGGTAGGTGGTTTTTCTTGTGCCCACGCCCGAGTGATTGTCTTCGCCCGAGTGATTGTCTTCGCCCAGATTTGGAAATTCGAGTATAGGGTAACTTCATTGTCTTGCACCGATTTTGAATATCCCGACTATAGGGTAGGTGGTTTTTTCTTGTGCCCGATTTCGAGACGCTACCCTACGCCCGAGTGATTCTCTTCACCGAAGTATCTATGTACGTATACTTCTCCACGATGTATCTCTTCATACAAATTTGTATGCAGGTATACTTCCCTGCTATGTATCTCTGTATCGATGGATCTTTTCATCACTTTTGTATGAAATATACTTCTCTTCACCGATGTATCTCTTCATATATTTTTGTATGTACATATACTTCTCTTCACCGATGTATCTCTTTTTTTTTTGACATCGTTTTTTTCATCATCAAAAATTCTAGTATAGGGTAGGCTGATTCTCAGGTACCTGCACGCTCGCCCGCGCGACCATATAATCGGAAGTCACTTTTGTGGGGCACCCTGACCACACGTTTGAACGTACAAAACTCAACTTTTTCTCCACTTTTTCACCGCGCTATACCTATTCGGTCCCCGGTTTGAGCGGATATGTCGCAGAATAATAGCTAGGGTCGGATTTCGAGTATAGGGTAACTTGATTGTCTTGCCCCGATTTTGAAAATCCCGACTATAGGGTAGGTGGTTTTTCTTGTGCCCACGCCCGAGTGATTGTCTTCGCCCGAGTGATTGTCTTCGCCCAGATTTGGAAATTCGAGTATAGGGTAACTTCATTGTCTTGCACCGATTTTGAATATCCCGACTATAGGGTAGGTGGTTTTTCTTGTGCCCGATTTCGAGACGCTACCCTACGCCCGAGTGATTCTCTTCACCGAAGTATCTATGTACGTATACTTCTCCACGATGTATCTCTTCATACAAATTTGTATGCAGGTATACTTCCCTGCTATGTATCTCTGTATCGATGGATCTTTTCATCACTTTTGTATGAAATATACTTCTCTTCACCGATGTATCTCTTCATATATTTTTGTATGTACATATACTTCTCTTCACCGATGTATCTCTTTTTTTTTGACATCGTTTTTTCATCATCAAAAATTCTAGTATAGGGTAGGCTGATTCTCAGGTACCTGCACGCTCGCCCGCGCGACCATATAATCGGAAGTCACTTTTGTGGGGCACCCTGACCACACGTTTGAACGTACAAAACTCAACTTTTTCTCCACTTTTTCACCGCGCTATACCTATTCGGTCCCCGGTTTGAGCGGATATGTCGCAGAATAATAGCTAGGGTCGGATTTCGAGTATAGGGTAACTTGATTGTCTTGCCCCGATTTTGAAAATCCCGACTATAGGGTAGGTGGTTTTTCTTGTGCCCACGCCCGAGTGATTGTCTTCGCCCGAGTGATTGTCTTCGCCCAGATTTGGAAATTCGAGTATAGGGTAACTTCATTGTCTTGCACCGATTTTGAATATCCCGACTATAGGGTAGGTGGTTTTTCTTGTGCCCGATTTCGAGACGCTACCCTACGCCCGAGTGATTCTCTTCACCGAAGTATCTATGTACGTATACTTCTCCACGATGTATCTCTTCATACAAATTTGTATGCAGGTATACTTCCCTGCTATGTATCTCTGTATCGATGGATCTTTTCATCACTTTTGTATGAAATATACTTCTCTTCACCGATGTATCTCTTCATATATTTTTGTATGTACATATACTTCTCTTCACCGATGTATCTCTTTTTTTTGACATCGTTTTTTCATCATCAAAAATTCTAGTATAGGGTAGGCTGATTCTCAGGTACCTGCACGCTCGCCCGCGCGACCATATAATCGGAAGTCACTTTTGTGGGGCACCCTGACCACACGTTTGAACGTACAAAACTCAACTTTTTCTCCACTTTTTCACCGCGCTATACCTATTCGGTCCCCGGTTTGAGCGGATATGTCGCAGAATAATAGCTAGGGTCGGATTTCGAGTATAGGGTAACTTGATTGTCTTGCCCCGATTTTGAAAATCCCGACTATAGGGTAGGTGGTTTTTCTTGTGCCCACGCCGAGTGATTGTCTTCGCCCGAGTGATTGTCTTCGCCCAGATTTGGAAATTCGAGTATAGGGTAACTTCATTGTCTTGCACCGATTTTGAATATCCCGACTATAGGGTAGGTGGTTTTTCTTGTGCCCGATTTCGAGACGCTACCCTACGCCCGAGTGATTCTCTTCACCGAAGTATCTATGTACGTATACTTCTCCACGATGTATCTCTTCATACAAATTTGTATGCAGGTATACTTCCTGCTATGTATCTCTGTATCGATGGATCTTTTCATCACTTTTGTATGAAATATACTTCTCTTCACCGATGTATCTCTTCATATATTTTTGTATGTACATATACTTCTCTTCACCGATGTATCTCTTTTTTTTTTGACATCGTTTTTTTCATCATCAAAAATTCTAGTATAGGGTAGGCTGATTCTCAGGTACCTGCACGCTCGCCCGCGCGACCATATAATCGGAAGTCACTTTTGTGGGGCACCCTGACCACACGTTTGAACGTACAAAACTCAACTTTTTCTCCACTTTTTCACCGCGCTATACCTATTCGGTCCCCGGTTTGAGCGGATATGTCGCAGAATAATAGCTAGGGTCGGATTTCGAGTATAGGGTAACTTGATTGTCTTGCCCCGATTTTGAAAATCCCGACTATAGGGGTAGGTGGTTTTTCTTGTGCCCACGCCCGAGTGATTGTCTTCGCCGAGTGATTGTCTTCGCCCAGATTTGGTAATTCGAGTATAGGGTAACTTCATTGTCTTGCACCGATTTTGAATATCCCGACTATAGGGTAGGTGGTTTTTCTTGTGCCCGATTTCGAGACGCTACCCTACGCCCGAGTGATTCTCTTCACCGAAGTATCTATGTACGTATACTTCTCCCACGATGTATCTCTTCATACAAATTTGTATGCAGGTATACTTCCCTGCTATGTATCTCTGTATCGATGGATCTTTTCATCACTTTTGTATGAAATATACTTCTCTTCACCGATGTATCTCTTCATATATTTTTTGTATGTACATATACTTCTCTTCACCACCGATGTATCTCTTTTTTTTTGACATCGTTTTTTTCATCATCAAAATTCTAGTATAGGGTAGGCTGATTCTCAGGTACCTGCACGCTCGCCCCGCGCGACCATATAATCGGAAGTCACTTTTTGTGGGGGCACCCTGACCACACGTTTGAACGTACAAAACTCAACTTTTTCTCCACACTTTTTCACCGCGCTATACCTATTCGGTCCCCCGGTTTGAGCGGATATGTCGCAGAATAATAGCTAGGGTCGGATTTCGAGTATAGGGTAACTTGATTGTCTTGCCCCGATTTTGAAAATCCCGACTATAGGGTAGGTGGTTTTCTTGTGCCCACGCCGAGTGATTGTCTTCGCCCGAGTGATTGTCTTCGCCCAGATTTGGAAATTCGAGTATAGGGTAACTTCATTGTCTTGCACCGATTTTGAATATCCCGACTATAGGGTAGGTGGTTTTCTTGTGCCCGATTTCGAGACGCTACCCTACGCCCGAGTGATTCTCTTCACCGAAGTATCTATGTACGTATATACTTCTCCACGATGTATCTCTTCATACAAATTTTGTATGCAGGTATACTTCCCTGCTATGTATCTCTCTGTATCGATGGATCTTTTCATCACTTTTGTATGAAATATACTTCTCTTCACCGATGTATCTCTTCATATATTTTTGTATGTACATATACTTCTCTTCACCGATGTATCTCTTTTTTTTTTTTGACATCGTTTTTTTTCATCATCAAAAATTCTAGTATAGGGTAGGCTGATTCTCAGGTACCTGCACACGCTCGCCCCCGCGCGACCATATAATCGGAAGTCACTTTTGTGGGGCACCCTGACCACACGTTTGAACGTACAAAACTCAACTTTTTCTCCACTTTTTCACCGCGCTATACCTATTCGGTCCCCCGGTTTGAGCGGATATGTCGCAGAATAATAGCTAGGGTCGGATTTCGAGTATAGGGTAACTTGATTGTCTTGCCCCGATTTTGAAAATCCCGACTATAGGGGGTAGGTGGTTTTCTTGTGCCCACGCCCGAGTGATTGTCTTCGCCCGAGTGATTGTCTTCGCCCAGATTTGGAAATTCGAGTATAGGGTAACTTCATTGTCTTGCACCGATTTTGAATATCCCGACTATAGGGTAGGTGGTTTTTCTTGTGCCCGATTTCGAGACGCTACCCTACGCCCGAGTGATTCTCTTCACCGAAGTATCTATGTACGTATACTTCTCCACGATGTATCTCTTCATACAAATTTGTATGCAGGTATACTTCCCTGCTATGTATCTCTGTATCGATGGATCTTTTCATCACTTTTTGTATGAAATATACTTCTCTTCACCGATGTATCTCTTCATATATTTTTGTATGTACATATACTTCTCTTCACCGATGTATCTCTTTTTTTTTGACATCGTTTTTTTCATCATCAAAAATTCTAGTATAGGGTAGGCTGATTCTCAGGTACCTGCACGCTCGCCCGCGCGACCATATAATCGGAAGTCACTTTTTGTGGGGCACCCTGACCACACGTTTGAACGTACAAAACTCAACTTTTTCTCCACTTTTTCACCGCGCTATACCTATTCGGTCCCCGGTTTGAGCGGATATGTCGCAGAATAATAGCTAGGGTCGGATTTCGAGTATAGGGTAACTTGATTGTCTTGCCCCGATTTTGAAAATCCCGACTATAGGGTAGGTGGTTTTCTTGTGCCCACGCCCACGCCCAGTGATTGTCTTCGCCCGAGTGATTGTCTTCGCCCAGATTTGGAAATTCGAGTATAGGGTAACTTCATTGTCTTGCACCGATTTTGAATATCCCGACTATAGGGTAGGTGGTTTTCTTGTGCCCGATTTCGAGACGCTACCCCTACGCCCGAGTGATTCTCTTCACCGAAGTATCTATGTACGTATACTTCTCCACGATGTATCTCTTCATACAAATTTGTATGCAGGTATACTTCCCTGCTATGTATCTCTGTATCGATGGATCTTTTCATCACTTTTGTATGAAATATACTTCTCTTCACCCGATGTATCTCTTCATATATTTTTGTATGTACATATACTTCTCTTCACCGATGTATCTCTTTTTTTTTTTTGACATCGTTTTTTTTTCATCATCAAAATTCTAGTATAGGGTAGGCTGATTCTCAGGTACCTGCACGCTCGCCCGCGCGACCATATAATCGGAAGTCACTTTTGTGGGGCACCCTGACCCACACGTTTGAACGTACAAAACTCAACTTTTTCTCCACTTTTTCACCGCGCTATACCTATTCGGTCCCCGGTTTGAGCGGATATGTCGCAGAATAATAGCTAGGGTCGGATTTCGAGTATAGGGTAACTTGATTGTCTTGCCCCGATTTTGAAAATCCCGACTATAGGGTAGGTGGTTTTTCTTGTGCCCACGCCCGAGTGATTGTCTTCGCCCGAGTGATTGTCTTCGCCCAGATTTGGAAATTCGAGTATAGGGTAACTTCATTGTCTTGCACCGATTTTGAATATCCCGACTATAGGGGTAGGTGGTTTTTCTTGTGCCCGATTTCGAGACGCTACCCTACGCCCGAGTGATTCTCTTCACCGAAGTATCTATGTACGTATACTTCTCCACGATGTATCTCTTCATACAAATTTGTATGCAGGTATACTTCCCTGCTATGTATCTCTGTATCGATGGATCTTTTCATCACTTTTGTATGAAATATACTTCTCTTCACCGATGTATCTCTTCATATATTTTTGTATGTACATATACTTCTCTTCACCGATGTATCTCTTTTTTTTTTGACATCGTTTTTTTCATCATCAAAAATTCTAGTATAGGGTAGGCTGATTCTCAGGTACCTGCACGCTCGCCCGCGCGACCATATAATCGGAAGTCACTTTTGTGGGGCACCCTGACCACACGTTTGAACGTACAAAACTCAACTTTTTCTCCACTTTTCACCGCGCTATACCTATTCGGTCCCCGGTTTGAGCGGATATGTCGCAGAATAATAGCTAGGGTCGGATTTCGAGTATAGGGTAACTTGATTGTCTTGCCCCGATTTTGAAAATCCCGACTATAGGGTAGGTGGTTTTTCTTGTGCCCACGCCCGAGTGATTGTCTTCGCCCGAGTGATTGTCTTCGCCCAGATTTGGAAATTCGAGTATAGGGTAACTTCATTGTCTTGCACCGATTTTGAATATCCCGACTATAGGGTAGGTGGTTTTTCTTGTGCCCGATTTCGAGACGCTACCCTACGCCCGAGTGATTCTCTTCACCGAAGTATCTATGTACGTATACTTCTCCACGATGTATCTCTTCATACAAATTTGTATGCAGGTATACTTCCCTGCTATGTATCTCTGTATCGATGGATCTTTTCATCACTTTTGTATGAAATATACTTCTCTTCACCGATGTATCTCTTCATATATTTTTGTATGTACATATACTTCTCTTCACCGATGTATCTCTTTTTTTTTGACATCGTTTTTTTCATCATCAAAAATTCTAGTATAGGGTAGGCTGATTCTCAGGTACCTGCACGCTCGCCCGCGCGACCATATAATCGGAAGTCACTTTTGTGGGGCACCCTGACCACACGTTTGAACGTACAAAACTCAACTTTTTCTCCACTTTTTCACCGCGCTATACCTATTCGGTCCCCGGTTTGAGCGGATATGTCGCAGAATAATAGCTAGGGTCGGATTTCGAGTATAGGGTAACTTGATTGTCTTGCCCCGATTTTGAAAATCCCGACTATAGGGTAGGTGGTTTTTCTTGTGCCCACGCCGAGTGATTGTCTTCGCCCGAGTGATTGTCTTCGCCCAGATTTGGAAATTCGAGTATAGGGTAACTTCATTGTCTTGCACCGATTTTGAATATCCCGACTATAGGGTAGGTGGTTTTTCTTGTGCCCGATTTCGAGACGCTACCCTACGCCCGAGTGATTCTCTTCACCGAAGTATCTATGTACGTATACTTCTCCACGATGTATCTCTTCATACAAATTTGTATGCAGGTATACTTCCCTGCTATGTATCTCTGTATCGATGGATCTTTTCATCACTTTTGTATGAAATATACTTCTCTTCACCGATGTATCTCTTCATATATTTTTGTATGTACATATACTTCTCTTCACCGATGTATCTCTTTTTTTTTGACATCGTTTTTTTCATCATCAAAAATTCTAGTATAGGGTAGGCTGATTCTCAGGTACCTGCACGCTCGCCCGCGCGACCATATAATCGGAAGTCACTTTTGTGGGGCACCCTGACCACACGTTTGAACGTACAAAACTCAACTTTTTCTCCACTTTTTCACCGCGCTATACCTATTCGGTCCCCGGTTTGAGCGGATATGTCGCAGAATAATAGCTAGGGTCGGATTTCGAGTATAGGGTAACTTGATTGTCTTGCCCCGATTTTGAAAATCCCGACTATAGGGTAGGTGGTTTTTCTTGTGCCCACGCCCGAGTGATTGTCTTCGCCCGAGTGATTGTCTTCGCCCAGATTTGGAAATTCGAGTATAGGGTAACTTCATTGTCTTGCACCGATTTTGAATATCCCGACTATAGGGTAGGTGGTTTTTCTTGTGCCCGATTTCGAGACGCTACCCTACGCCCGAGTGATTCTCTTCACCGAAGTATCTATGTACGTATACTTCTCCACGATGTATCTCTTCATACAAATTTGTATGCAGGTATACTTCCCTGCTATGTATCTCTGTATCGATGGATCTTTTCATCACTTTTGTATGAAATATACTTCTCTTCACCGATGTATCTCTTCATATATTTTTGTATGTACATATACTTCTCTTCACCGATGTATCTCTTTTTTTTTGACATCGTTTTTTTCATCATCAAAAATTCTAGTATAGGGTAGGCTGATTCTCAGGTACCTGCACGCTCGCCCGCGCGACCATATAATCGGAAGTCACTTTTGTGGGGCACCCTGACCACACGTTTGAACGTACAAAACTCAACTTTTTCTCCACTTTTTCACCGCGCTATACCTATTCGGTCCCCGGTTTGAGCGGATATGTCGCAGAATAATAGCTAGGGTCGGATTTCGAGTATAGGGTAACTTGATTGTCTTGCCCCGATTTTGAAAATCCCGACTATAGGGTAGGTGGTTTTTCTTGTGCCCACGCCCGAGTGATTGTCTTCGCCCGAGTGATTGTCTTCGCCCAGATTTGGAAATTCGAGTATAGGGTAACTTCATTGTCTTGCACCGATTTTGAATATCCCGACTATAGGGTAGGTGGTTTTTCTTGTGCCCGATTTCGAGACGCTACCCTACGCCCGAGTGATTCTCTTCACCGAAGTATCTATGTACGTATACTTCTCCACGATGTATCTCTTCATACAAATTTGTATGCAGGTATACTTCCCTGCTATGTATCTCTGTATCGATGGATCTTTTCATCACTTTTGTATGAAATATACTTCTCTTCACCGATGTATCTCTTCATATATTTTTGTATGTACATATACTTCTCTTCACCGATGTATCTCTTTTTTTTTTTGACATCGTTTTTTTCATCATCAAAAATTCTAGTATAGGGTAGGCTGATTCTCAGGTACCTGCACGCTCGCCCGCGCGACCATATAATCGGAAGTCACTTTTGTGGGGCACCCTGACCACACGTTTGAACGTACAAAACTCAACTTTTTCTCCACTTTTTCACCGCGCTATACCTATTCGGTCCCCGGTTTGAGCGGATATGTCGCAGAATAATAGCTAGGGTCGGATTTCGAGTATAGGGTAACTTGATTGTCTTGCCCCGATTTTGAAAATCCCGACTATAGGGTAGGTGGTTTTTCTTGTGCCCACGCCCGAGTGATTGTCTTCGCCCGAGTGATTGTCTTCGCCCAGATTTGGAAATTCGAGTATAGGGTAACTTCATTGTCTTGCACCGATTTTGAATATCCCGACTATAGGGTAGGTGGTTTTTCTTGTGCCCGATTTCGAGACGCTACCCTACGCCCGAGTGATTCTCTTCACCGAAGTATCTATGTACGTATACTTCTCCACGATGTATCTCTTCATACAAATTTGTATGCAGGTATACTTCCCTGCTATGTATCTCTGTATCGATGGATCTTTTCATCACTTTTGTATGAAATATACTTCTCTTCACCGATGTATCTCTTCATATATTTTTGTATGTACATATACTTCTCTTCACCGATGTATCTCTTTTTTTTTTTTGACATCGTTTTTTTCATCATCAAAAATTCTAGTATAGGGTAGGCTGATTCTCAGGTACCTGCACGCTCGCCCGCGCGACCATATAATCGGAAGTCACTTTTGTGGGGCACCCTGACCACACGTTTGAACGTACAAAACTCAACTTTTTCTCCACTTTTTCACCGCGCTATACCTATTCGGTCCCCGGTTTGAGCGGATATGTCGCAGAATAATAGCTAGGGTCGGATTTCGAGTATAGGGTAACTTGATTGTCTTGCCCCGATTTTGAAAATCCCGACTATAGGGTAGGTGGTTTTTCTTGTGCCCACGCCCGAGTGATTGTCTTCGCCCGAGTGATTGTCTTCGCCCAGATTTGGAAATTCGAGTATAGGGTAACTTCATTGTCTTGCACCGATTTTGAATATCCCGACTATAGGGTAGGTGGTTTTTCTTGTGCCCGATTTCGAGACGCTACCCTACGCCCGAGTGATTCTCTTCACCGAAGTATCTATGTACGTATACTTCTCCACGATGTATCTCTTCATACAAATTTGTATGCAGGTATACTTCCTGCTATGTATCTCTGTATCGATGGATCTTTTCATCACTTTTGTATGAAATATACTTCTCTTCACCGATGTATCTCTTCATATATTTTTGTATGTACATATACTTCTCTTCACCGATGTATCTCTTTTTTTTGACATCGTTTTTTCATCATCAAAAATTCTAGTATAGGGTAGGCTGATTCTCAGGTACCTGCACGCTCGCCCGCGCGACCATATAATCGGAAGTCACTTTTGTGGGGCACCCTGACCACACGTTTGAACGTACAAAACTCAACTTTTTCTCCACTTTTTCACCGCGCTATACCTATTCGGTCCCCGGTTTGAGCGGATATGTCGCAGAATAATAGCTAGGGTCGGATTTCGAGTATAGGGTAACTTGATTGTCTTGCCCCGATTTTGAAAATCCCGACTATAGGGTAGGTGGTTTTTCTTGTGCCCACGCCCGAGTGATTGTCTTCGCCCGAGTGATTGTCTTCGCCCAGATTTGGAAATTCGAGTATAGGGTAACTTCATTGTCTTGCACCGATTTTGAATATCCCGACTATAGGGTAGGTGGTTTTTCTTGTGCCCGATTTCGAGACGCTACCCTACGCCCGAGTGATTCTCTTCACCGAAGTATCTATGTACGTATACTTCTCCACGATGTATCTCTTCATACAAATTTGTATGCAGGTATACTTCCCTGCTATGTATCTCTGTATCGATGGATCTTTTCATCACTTTTGTATGAAATATACTTCTCTTCACCGATGTATCTCTTCATATATTTTTGTATGTACATATACTTCTCTTCACCGATGTATCTCTTTTTTTGACATCGTTTTTTTCATCATCAAAAATTCTAGTATAGGGTAGGCTGATTCTCAGGTACCTGCACGCTCGCCCGCGCGACCATATAATCGGAAGTCACTTTTGTGGGGCACCCTGACCACACGTTTGAACGTACAAAACTCAACTTTTTCTCCACTTTTTCACCGCGCTATACCTATTCGGTCCCCGGTTTGAGCGGATATGTCGCAGAATAATAGCTAGGGTCGGATTTCGAGTATAGGGTAACTTGATTGTCTTGCCCCGATTTTGAAAATCCCGACTATAGGGTAGGTGGTTTTTCTTGTGCCCACGCCCGAGTGATTGTCTTCGCCCGAGTGATTGTCTTCGCCCAGATTTGGAAATTCGAGTATAGGGTAACTTCACTGTCATTGTCTTGCACCGATTTTGAATATCCCGACTATAGGGTAGGTGGTTTTTCTTGTGCCCGATTTCGAGACGCTACCCTACGCCCGAGTGATTCTCTTCACCGAAGTATCTATGTACGTATACTTCTCCACGATGTATCTCTTCATACAAATTTGTATGCAGGTATACTTCCCTGCTATGTATCTCTGTATCGATGGATCTTTTCATCACTTTTGTATGAAATATACTTCTCTTCACCGATGTATCTCTTCATATATTTTTGTATGTACATATACTTCTCTTCACCGATGTATCTCTTTTTTTTTTGACATCGTTTTTTTCATCATCAAAAATTCTAGTATAGGGTAGGCTGATTCTCAGGTACCTGCACGCTCGCCCGCGCGACCATATAATCGGAAGTCACTTTTGTGGGGCACCCTGACCACACGTTTGAACGTACAAAACTCAACTTTTTCTCCACTTTTTCACCGCGCTATACCTATTCGGTCCCCGGTTTGAGCGGATATGTCGCAGAATAATAGCTAGGGTCGGATTTCGAGTATAGGGTAACTTGATTGTCTTGCCCCGATTTTGAAAATCCCGACTATAGGGTAGGTGGTTTTTCTTGTGCCCACGCCCGAGTGATTGTCTTCGCCCGAGTGATTGTCTTCGCCCAGATTTGGAAATTCGAGTATAGGGTAACTTCATTGTCTTGCACCGATTTTGAATATCCCGACTATAGGGTAGGTGGTTTTTCTTGTGCCCGATTTCGAGACGCTACCCTACGCCCGAGTGATTCTCTTCACCGAAGTATCTATGTACGTATACTTCTCCACGATGTATCTCTTCATACAAATTTGTATGCAGGTATACTTCCCTGCTATGTATCTCTGTATCGATGGATCTTTTTCATCACTTTTGTATGAAATATACTTCTCTTCACCGATGTATCTCTTCATATATTTTTGTATGTACATATACTTCTCTTCACCGATGTATCTCTTTTTTTTGACATCGTTTTTTCATCATCAAAAATTCTAGTATAGGGTAGGCTGATTCTCAGGTACCTGCACCTGCACGCTCGCCCGCGCGACCATATAATCGGAAGTCACTTTTGTGGGGCACCCTGACCACACGTTTGAACGTACAAAACTCAACTTTTTCTCCACTTTTTCACCGCGCTATACCTATTCGGTCCCCGGTTTGAGCGGATATGTCGCAGAATAATAGCTAGGGTCGGATTTCGAGTATAGGGTAACTTGATTGTCTTGCCCCGATTTTGAAAATCCCGACTATAGGGTAGGTGGTTTTTCTTGTGCCCACGCCCGAGTGATTGTCTTCGCCCGAGTGATTGTCTTCGCCCAGATTTGGAAATTCGAGTATAGGGTAACTTCATTGTCTTGCACCGATTTTGAATATCCCGACTATAGGGTAGGTGGTTTTTCTTGTGCCCGATTTCGAGACGCTACCCTACGCCCGAGTGATTCTCTTCACCGAAGTATCTATGTACGTATACTTCTCCACGATGTATCTCTTCATACAAATTTGTATGCAGGTATACTTCCCTGCTATGTATCTCTGTATCGATGGATCTTTTCATCACTTTTGTATGAAATATACTTCTCTTCACCGATGTATCTCTTCATATATTTTTGTATGTACATATACTTCTCTTCACCGATGTATCTCTTTTTTTTGACATCGTTTTTTTCATCATCAAAAATTCTAGTATAGGGTAGGCTGATTCTCAGGTACCTGCACGCTCGCCCGCGCGACCATATAATCGGAAGTCACTTTTGTGGGGCACCCTGACCACACGTTTGAACGTACAAAACTCAACTTTTTCTCCACTTTTTCACCGCGCTATACCTATTCGGTCCCCGGTTTGAGCGGATATGTCGCAGAATAATAGCTAGGGTCGGATTTCGAGTATAGGGTAACTTGATTGTCTTGCCCCGATTTTGAAAATCCCGACTATAGGGTAGGTGGTTTTTCTTGTGCCCACGCCCGAGTGATTGTCTTCGCCCGAGTGATTGTCTTCGCCCAGATTTGGAAATTCGAGTATAGGGTAACTTCATTGTCTTGCACCGATTTTGAATATCCCGACTATAGGGTAGGTGGTTTTTCTTGTGCCCGATTTCGAGACGCTACCCTACGCCCGAGTGATTCTCTTCACCGAAGTATCTATGTACGTATACTTCTCCACGATGTATCTCTTCATACAAATTTGTATGCAGGTATACTTCCCTGCTATGTATCTCTGTATCGATGGATCTTTTCATCACTTTTGTATGAAATATACTTCTCTTCACCGATGTATCTCTTCATATATTTTTGTATGTACATATACTTCTCTTCACCGATGTATCTCTTTTTTTTTGACATCGTTTTTTTCATCATCAAAAATTCTAGTATAGGGTAGGCTGATTCTCAGGTACCTGCACGCTCGCCCGCGCGACCATATAATCGGAAGTCACTTTTGTGGGGCACCCTGACCACACGTTTGAACGTACAAAACTCAACTTTTTCTCCACTTTTTCACCGCGCTATACCTATTCGGTCCCCGGTTTGAGCGGATATGTCGCAGAATAATAGCTAGGGTCGGATTTCGAGTATAGGGTAACTTGATTGTCTTGCCCCGATTTTGAAAATCCCGACTATAGGGTAGGTGGTTTTTCTTGTGCCCACGCCCGAGTGATTGTCTTCGCCCGAGTGATTGTCTTCGCCCAGATTTGGAAATTCGAGTATAGGGTAACTTCATTGTCTTGCACCGATTTTGAATATCCCGACTATAGGGTAGGTGGTTTTTCTTGTGCCCGATTTCGAGACGCTACCCTACGCCCGAGTGATTCTCTTCACCGAAGTATCTATGTACGTATACTTCTCCACGATGTATCTCTTCATACAAATTTGTATGCAGGTATACTTCCCTGCTATGTATCTCTGTATCGATGGATCTTTTCATCACTTTTGTATGAAATATACTTCTCTTCACCGATGTATCTCTTCATATATTTTTGTATGTACATATACTTCTCTTCACCGATGTATCTCTTTTTTTTGACATCGTTTTTTTCATCATCAAAAATTCTAGTATAGGGTAGGCTGATTCTCAGGTACCTGCACGCTCGCCCGCGCGACCATATAATCGGAAGTCACTTTTGTGGGGCACCCTGACCACACGTTTGAACGTACAAAACTCAACTTTTTCTCCACTTTTTCACCGCGCTATACCTATTCGGTCCCCGGTTTGAGCGGATATGTCGCAGAATAATAGCTAGGGTCGGATTTCGAGTATAGGGTAACTTGATTGTCTTGCCCCGATTTTGAAAATCCCGACTATAGGGTAGGTGGTTTTTCTTGTGCCCACGCCCGAGTGATTGTCTTCGCCCGAGTGATTGTCTTCGCCCAGATTTGGAAATTCGAGTATAGGGTAACTTCATTGTCTTGCACCGATTTTGAATATCCCGACTATAGGGTAGGTGGTTTTTCTTGTGCCCGATTTCGAGACGCTACCCTACGCCCGAGTGATTCTCTTCACCGAAGTATCTATGTACGTATACTTCTCCACGATGTATCTCTTCATACAAATTTGTATGCAGGTATACTTCCCTGCTATGTATCTCTGTATCGATGGATCTTTTCATCACTTTTGTATGAAATATACTTCTCTTCACCGATGTATCTCTTCATATATTTTTGTATGTACATATACTTCTCTTCACCGATGTATCTCTTTTTTTTTTGACATCGTTTTTTTCATCATCAAAAATTCTAGTATAGGGTAGGCTGATTCTCAGGTACCTGCACGCTCGCCCGCGCGACCATATAATCGGAAGTCACTTTGTGGGGCACCCTGACCACACGTTTGAACGTACAAAACTCAACTTTTTCTCCACTTTTTCACCGCGCTATACCTATTCGGTCCCCGGTTTGAGCGGATATGTCGCAGAATAATAGCTAGGGTCGGATTTCGAGTATAGGGTAACTTGATTGTCTTGCCCCCGATTTTGAAAATCCCGACTATAGGGTAGGTGGTTTTTCTTGTGCCCACGCCCGAGTGATTGTCTTCGCCCGAGTGATTGTCTTCGCCCAGATTTGGAAATTCGAGTATAGGGTAACTTCATTGTCTTGCACCGATTTTGAATATCCCGACTATAGGGTAGGTGGTTTTTCTTGTGCCCGATTTCGAGACGCTACCCTACGCCCCCGAGTGATTCTCTTCACCGAAGTATCTATGTACGTATACTTCTCCACGATGTATCTCTTCATACAAATTTGTATGCAGGTATACTTCCTGCTATGTATCTCTGTATCGATGGATCTTTTCATCACTTTTGTATGAAATATACTTCTCTTCACCGATGTATCTCTTCATATATTTTTGTATGTACATATACTTCTCTTCACCGATGTATCTCTTTTTTTTTTTGACATCGTTTTTTTCATCATCAAAAATTCTAGTATAGGGTAGGCTGATTCTCAGGTACCTGCACGCTCGCCCGCGCGACCATATAATCGGAAGTCACTTTTGTGGGGCACCCTGACCACACGTTTGAACGTACAAAACTCAACTTTTTCTCCACTTTTTCACCGCGCTATACCTATTCGGTCCCCGGTTTGAGCGGATATGTCGCAGAATAATAGCTAGGGGTCGGATTTCGAGTATAGGGTAACTTGATTGTCTTGCCCCGATTTTGAAAATCCCGACTATAGGGTAGGTGGTTTTTCTTGTGCCCACGCCCGAGTGATTGTCTTCGCCCGAGTGATTGTCTTCGCCCAGATTTGGAAATTCGAGTATAGGGTAACTTCATTGTCTTGCACCGATTTTGAATATCCCGACTATAGGGTAGGTGGTTTTTTCTTGTGCCCGATTTTCGAGACGCTACCCTACGCCCGAGTGATTCTCTTCACCGAAGTATCTATGTACGTATACTTCTCCACGATGTATCTCTTCATACAAATTTGTATGCAGGTATACTTCCCTGCTATGTATCTCTGTATCGATGGATCTTTTCATCACTTTTGTATGAAATATACTTCTCTTCACCGATGTATCTCTTCATATATTTTTTGTATGTACATATACTTCTCTTCACCGATGTATCTCTTTTTTTTTTTGACATCGTTTTTTTTTCATCATCAAAAATTCTAGTATAGGGTAGGCTGATTCTCAGGTACCTGCACGCTCGCCCGCGCGACCATATAATCGGAAGTCACTTTTTGTGGGGCACCCTGACCACACGTTTGAACGTACAAAAACTCAACTTTTTCTCCACTTTTTTCACCGCGCTATACCTATTCGGTCCCCCGGTTTGAGCGGATATGTCGCAGAATAATAGCTAGGGTCGGATTTCGAGTATAGGGTAACTTGATTGTCTTGCCCTGATTTTTGAAAATCCCGACTATAGGGTAGGTGGTTTTTCTTGTGCCCACGCCCGAGTGATTGTCTTCGCCCGAGTGATTGTCTTCGCCCAGATTTGGAAATTCGAGTATAGGGTAACTTCATTGTCTTGCACCGATTTTGAATATCCCGACTATAGGGTAGGTGGTTTTTTCTTGTGCCCGATTTCGAGACGCTACCCTACGCCCGAGTGATTCTCTTCACCGAAGTATCTATGTACGTATACTTCTCCACGATGTATCTCTTCATACAAATTTGTATGCAGGTATACTTCCTGCTATGTATCTCTGTATCGATGGATCTTTTCATCACTTTTGTATGAAATATACTTCTCTTCACCGATGTATCTCTTCATATATTTTTGTATGTACATATACTTCTCTTCACCGATGTATCTCTTTTTTTTTTGACATCGTTTTTTCATCATCAAAAATTCTAGTATAGGGTAGGCTGATTCTCAGGTACCTGCACGCTCGCCCGCGCGACCATATAATCGGAAGTCACTTTTGTGGGGCACCCTGACCACACGTTTGAACGTACAAAACTCAACTTTTTCTCCACTTTTTCACCGCGCTATACCTATTCGGTCCCCGGTTTGAGCGGATATGTCGCAGAATAATAGCTAGGGTCGGATTTCGAGTATAGGGTAACTTGATTGTCTTGCCCCGATTTTGAAAATCCCGACTATAGGGTAGGTGGTTTTTCTTGTGCCCACGCCCGAGTGATTGTCTTCGCCCGAGTGATTGTCTTCGCCCAGATTTGGAAATTCGAGTATAGGGTAACTTCATTGTCTTGCACCGATTTTGAATATCCCGACTATAGGGTAGGTGGTTTTTCTTGTGCCCGATTTCGAGACGCTACCCTACGCCCGAGTGATTCTCTTCACCGAAGTATCTATGTACGTATACTTCTCCACGATGTATCTCTTCATACAAATTTGTATGCAGGTATACTTCCCTGCTATGTATCTCTGTATCGATGGATCTTTTCATCACTTTTGTATGAAATATACTTCTCTTCACCGATGTATCTCTTCATATATTTTTTGTATGTACATATACTTCTCTTCACCGATGTATCTCTTTTTTTTTTGACATCGTTTTTTTCATCATCAAAAAATTCTAGTATAGGGTAGGCTGATTCTCAGGTACCTGCACGCTCGCCCGCGCGACCATATAATCGGAAGTCACTTTTGTGGGGCACCCTGACCACACGTTTGAACGTACAAAACTCAACTTTTTCTCCACTTTTTCACCGCGCTATACCTATTCGGTCCCCGGTTTGAGCGGATATGTCGCAGAATAATAGCTAGGGTCGGATTTCGAGTATAGGGTAACTTGATTGTCTTGCCCCGATTTTGAAAATCCCGACTATAGGGTAGGTGGTTTTTCTTGTGCCCACGCCCGAGTGATTGTCTTCGCCCGAGTGATTGTCTTCGCCCAGATTTGGAAATTCGAGTATAGGGTAACTTCATTGTCTTGCACCGATTTTGAATATCCCGACTATAGGGTAGGTGGTTTTTCTTGTGCCCGATTTCGAGACGCTACCCTACGCCCGAGTGATTCTCTTCACCGAAGTATCTATGTACGTATACTTCTCCACGATGTATCTCTTCATACAAATTTGTATGCAGGTATACTTCCCTGCTATGTATCTCTGTATCGATGGATCTTTTCATCACTTTTGTATGAAATATACTTCTCTTCACCGATGTATCTCTTCATATATTTTTGTATGTACATATACTTCTCTTCACCGATGTATCTCTTTTTTTTTTGACATCGTTTTTTTCATCATCAAAAATTCTAGTATAGGGTAGGCTGATTCTCAGGTACCTGCACGCTCGCCCGCGCGACCATATAATCGGAAGTCACTTTTGTGGGGCACCCTGACCACACGTTTGAACGTACAAAACTCAACTTTTTCTCCACTTTTTCACCGCGCTATACCTATTCGGTCCCCGGTTTGAGCGGATATGTCGCAGAATAATAGCTAGGGTCGGATTTCGAGTATAGGGTAACTTGATTGTCTTGCCCTGATTTTGAAAATCCCGACTATAGGGTAGGTGGTTTTTCTTGTGCCCACGCCCGAGTGATTGTTGTCTTCGCCCGAGTGATTGTCTTCGCCCAGATTTGGAAATTCGAGTATAGGGTAACTTCATTGTCTTGCACCGATTTTGAATATCCCGACTATAGGGTAGGTGGTTTTTCTTGTGCCCGATTTCGAGACGCTACCCCTACGCCCGAGTGATTCTCTTCACCGAAGTATCTATGTACGTATACTTCTCCACGATGTATCTCTTCATACAAATTTGTATGCAGGTATACTTCCCTGCTATGTATCTCTGTATCGATGGATCTTTTCATCACTTTTGTATGAAATATACTTCTCTTCACCGATGTATCTCTTCATATATTTTTGTATGTACATATACTTTCTCTTCACCGATGTATCTCTTTTTTTTTGACATCGTTTTTTTTTCATCATCAAAAATTCTAGTATAGGGTAGGCTGATTCTCAGGTACCTGCACGCTCGCCCGCGCGACCATATAATCGGAAGTCACTTTTGTGGGGCACCCTGACCACACGTTTGAACGTACAAAACTCAACTTTTTCTCCACTTTTTCACCGCGCTATACCTATTCGGTCCCCGGTTTGAGCGGATATGTCGCAGAATAATAGCTAGGGTCGGATTTCGAGTATAGGGTAACTTTGATTGTCTTGCCCCGATTTTGAAAATCCCGACTATAGGGTAGGTGGTTTTCTTGTGCCCACGCCCGAGTGATTGTCTTCGCCCGAGTGATTGTCTTCGCCCAGATTTGGAAATTCGAGTATAGGGTAACTTCATTGTCTTGCACCGATTTTGAATATCCCGACTATAGGGTAGGTGGTTTTCTTGTGCCCGATTTCGAGACGCTACCCTACGCCCGAGTGATTCTCTTCACCGAAGTATCTATGTACGTATACTTCTCCCACGATGTATCTCTTCATACAAATTTGTATGCAGGTATACTTCCCTGCTATGTATCTCTGTATCGATGGATCTTTTCATCACTTTTGTATGAAATATACTTCTCTTCACCGATGTATCTCTTCATATATTTTTTGTATGTACATATACTTCTCTTCACCGATGTATCTCTTTTTTTTTTTTGACATCGTTTTTTTCATCATCAAAAATTCTAGTATAGGGTAGGCTGATTCTCAGGTACCTGCACGCTCGCCCGCGCGACCATATAATCGGAAGTCACTTTTGTGGGGCACCCTGACCACACGTTTGAACGTACAAAACTCAACTTTTTCTCCACTTTTCACCGCGCTATACCTATTCGGTCCCCGGTTTGAGCGGATATGTCGCAGAATAATAGCTAGGGTCGGATTTCGAGTATAGGGTAACTTGATTGTCTTGCCCTGATTTTGAAAATCCCGACTATAGGGTAGGTGGTTTTTCTTGTGCCCCACGCCCGAGTGATTGTCTTCGCCCGAGTGATTGTCTTCGCCCAGATTTGGAAATTCGAGTATAGGGTAACTTCATTGTCTTGCACCGATTTTGAATATCCCGACTATAGGGTAGGGTGGTTTTTCTTGTGCCCGATTTCGAGACGCTACCCTACGCCCGAGTGATTCTCTTCACCGAAGTATCTATGTACGTATACTTCTCCACGATGTATCTCTTCATACAAATTTGTATGCAGGTATACTTCCTGCTATGTATCTCTGTATCGATGGATCTTTTCATCACTTTTGTATGAAATATACTTCTCTTCACCGATGTATCTCTTCATATATTTTTGTATGTACATATACTTTCTCTTCACCGATGTATCTCTTTTTTTTTGACATCGTTTTTTTTTCATCATCAAAAATTCTAGTATAGGGTAGGCTGATTCTCAGGTACCTGCACGCTCGCCCGCGCGACCATATAATCGGAAGTCACTTTGTGGGGCACCCTGACCACACGTTTGAACGTACAAAACTCAACTTTTTCTCCACTTTTCACCGCGCTATACCTATTCGGTCCCCGGTTTGAGCGGATATGTCGCAGAATAATAGCTAGGGTCGGATTTCGAGTATAGGGTAACTTGATTGTCTTGCCCCGATTTTGAAAATCCCGACTATAGGGTAGGTGGTTTTTCTTGTGCCCACGCCCGAGTGATTGTCTTCGCCCGAGTGATTGTCTTCGCCCAGATTTGGAAATTCGAGTATAGGGTAACTTCATTGTCTTGCACCGATTTTGAATATCCCGACTATAGGGTAGGTGGTTTTCTTGTGCCCGATTTCGAGACGCTACCCTACGCCCGAGTGATTCTCTTCACACCGAAAGTATCTATGTACGTATACTTCTCCACGATGTATCTCTTCATACAAATTTGTATGCAGGTATACTTCCCTGCTATGTATCTCTGTATCGATGGATCTTTTCATCACTTTTGTATGAAATATACTTCTCTTCACCGATGTATCTCTTCATATATTTTTGTATGTACATATACTTCTCTTCACCGATGTATCTCTTTTTTTTGACATCGTTTTTTTCATCATCAAAAAAATTCTAGTATAGGGTAGGCTGATTCTCAGGTACCTGCACGCTCGCCCGCGCGACCATATAATCGGGAAGTCACTTTTGTGGGGCACCCTGACCACACGTTTGAACGTACAAAAACTCAACTTTTTCTCCACTTTTTCACCGCGCTATACCTATTCGGTCCCCGGTTTGAGCGGATATGTCGCAGAATAATAGCTAGGGTCGGATTTCGAGTATAGGGTAACTTGATTGTCTTGCCCCGATTTTGAAAATCCCGACTATAGGGTAGGTGGTTTTTCTTGTGCCCACGCCCGAGTGATTGTCTTCGCCCGAGTGATTGTCTTCGCCCAGATTTGGAAATTCGAGTATAGGGTAACTTCATTGTCTTGCACCGATTTTGAATATCCCGACTATAGGGTAGGTGGTTTTTCTTGTGCCCGATTTCGAGACGCTACCCTACGCCCGAGTGATTCTCTTCACCGAAGTATCTATATGTACGTATACTTCTCCACGATGTATCTCTTCATACAAATTTGTATGCAGGTATACTTCCTGCTATGTATCTCTGTATCGATGGATCTTTTCATCACTTTTGTATATGAAATATACTTCTCTTCACCGATGTATCTCTTCATATATTTTTGTATGTACATATACTTCTCTTCACCGATGTATCTCTTTTTTTTGACATCGTTTTTTTCATCATCAAAAATTCTAGTATAGGGGTAGGCTGATTCTCAGGTACCTGCACGCTCGCCCGCGCGACCATATAATCGGAAGTCACTTTTGTGGGGCACCCCTGACCACACGTTTGAACGTACAAAACTCAACTTTTTTCTCCACTTTTTCACCGCGCTATACCCTATTCGGTCCCCGGTTTGAGCGGATATGTCGCAGAATAATAGCTAGGGTCGGATTTCGAGTATAGGGTAACTTGATTGTCTTGCCCCGATTTTGAAAATCCCGACTATAGGGTAGGTGGTTTTTTCTTGTGCCCACGCCCGAGTGATTGTCTTCGCCCGAGTGATTGTCTTCGCCCAGATTTGGAAATTCGAGTATAGGGTAACTTCATTGTCTTGCGATTTTGAATATCCCGACTATAGGGTAGGTGGTTTTTCTTGTGCCCGATTTCGAGACGCTACCCTACGCCCGAGTGATTCTCTTCACCGAAGTATCTATGTACGTATACTTCTCCACGATGTATCTCTTCATACAAATTTGTATGCAGGTATACTTCCTGCTATGTATCTCTGTATCGATGGATCTTTTCATCACTTTTGTATGAAATATACTTCTCTTCACCGATGTATCTCTTCATATATTTTGTATGTACATATACTTCTCTTCACCGATGTATCTCTTTTTTTTTTTTTTGACATCGTTTTTTCATCATCAAAAATTCTAGTATAGGGTAGGCTGATTCTCAGGTACCTGCACGCTCGCCCGCGCGACCATATAATCGGAAGTCACTTTTGTGGGGCACCCTGACCACACGTTTGAACGTACAAAACTCAACTTTTTCTCCACTTTTCACCGCGCTATACCTATTCGGTCCCCGGTTTGAGCGGATATGTCGCAGAATAATAGCTAGGGTCGGATTTCGAGTATATAGGGTAACTTGATTGTCTTGCCCTGATTTTGAAAATCCCGACTATAGGGTAGGTGGTTTTTTTCTTGTGCCCACGCCCGAGTGATTGTCTTCGCCCGAGTGATTGTCTTCGCCCAGATTTGGAAATTCGAGTATAGGGTAACTTCATTGTCTTGCACCGATTTTGAATATCCCGACTATAGGGTAGGTGGTTTTTCTTGTGCCCGATTTCGAGACGCTACCCTACGCCCGAGTGATTCTCTTCACCGAAGTATCTATGTACGTATACTTCTCCACGATGTATCTCTTCATACAAATTTGTATGCAGGTATACTTCCTGCTATGTATCTCTGTATCGATGGATCTTTTCATCACTTTTGTATGAAATATACTTCTCTTCACCGATGTATCTCTTCATATATTTTTGTATGTACATATACTTCTCTTCACCGATGTATCTCTTTTTTTTGACATCGTTTTTTTTCATCATCAAAAATTCTAGTATAGGGTAGGCTGATTCTCAGGTACCTGCACGCTCGCCCGCGCGACCATATAATCGGAAGTCACTTTTGTGGGGCACCCTGACCACACGTTTGAACGTACAAAACTCAACTTTTTCTCCACTTTTTCACCGCGCTATACCTATTCGGTCCCCGGTTTGAGCGGATATGTCGCAGAATAATAGCTAGGGTCGGATTTCGAGTATAGGGTAACTTGATTGTCTTGCCCCGATTTTGAAAATCCCGACTATAGGGTAGGTGGTTTTTCTTGTGCCCACGCCCGAGTGATTGTCTTCGCCCGAGTGATTGTCTTCGCCCAGATTTGGAAATTCGAGTATAGGGTAACTTCATTGTCTTGCACCGATTTTGAATATCCCGACTATAGGGTAGGTGGTTTTTCTTGTGCCCGATTTCGAGACGCTACCCTACGCCCGAGTGATTCTCTTCACCGAAGTATCTATGTACGTATACTTCTCCACGATGTATCTCTTCATACAAATTTGTATGCAGGTATACTTCCCTGCTATGTATCTCTGTATCGATGGATCTTTTCATCACTTTTGTATGAAATATACTTCTCTTCACCGATGTATCTCTTCATATATTTTTGTATGTACATATACTTCTCTTCACCGATGTATCTCTTTTTTTTGACATCGTTTTTTTCATCATCAAAAATTCTAGTATAGGGTAGGCTGATTCTCAGGTACCTGCACGCTCGCCCGCGCGACCATATAATCGGAAGTCACTTTTGTGGGGCACCCTGACCACACGTTTGAACGTACAAAACTCAACTTTTTCTCCACTTTTCACCGCGCTATACCTATTCGGTCCCCGGTTTGAGCGGATATGTCGCAGAATAATAGCTAGGGTCGGATTTCGAGTATAGGGTAACTTGATTGTCTTGCCCCGATTTTGAAAATCCCGACTATAGGGTAGGTGGTTTTTCTTGTGCCCACGCCCGAGTGATTGTCTTCGCCCGAGTGATTGTCTTCGCCCAGATTTGGAAATTCGAGTATAGGGTAACTTCATTGTCTTGCACCGATTTTGAATATCCCGACTATAGGGTAGGTGGTTTTTCTTGTGCCCGATTTCGAGACGCTACCCTACGCCCGAGTGATTCTCTTCACCGAAGTATCTATGTACGTATACTTCTCCACGATGTATCTCTTCATACAAATTTGTATGCAGGTATACTTCCCTGCTATGTATCTCTGTATCGATGGATCTTTTCATCACTTTTGTATGAAATATACTTCTCTTCACCGATGTATCTCTTCATATATTTTTGTATGTACATATACTTCTCTTCACCGATGTATCTCTTTTTTTTTTGACATCGTTTTTTTTCATCATCAAAAATTCTAGTATAGGGTAGGCTGATTCTCAGGTACCTGCACGCTCGCCCGCGCGACCATATAATCGGAAGTCACTTTTGTGGGGCACCCTGACCACACGTTTGAACGTACAAAACTCAACTTTTTCTCCACTTTTTCACCGCGCTATACCTATTCGGTCCCCGGTTTTGAGCGGATATGTCGCAGAATAATAGCTAGGTCGGATTTCGAGTATAGGGTAACTTGATTGTCTTGCCCTGATTTTGAAAATCCCGACTATAGGGGTAGGTGGTTTTTCTTGTGCCCACGCCCGAGTGATTGTCTTCGCCCGAGTGATTGTCTTCGCCCAGATTTGGAAATTCGAGTATAGGGTAACTTCATTGTCTTGCACCGATTTTGAATATCCCGACTATAGGGTAGGTGGTTTTTCTTGTGCCCGATTTCGAGACGCTACCCTACGCCCGAGTGATTCTCTTCACCGAAGTATCTATGTACGTATACTTCTCCACGATGTATCTCTTCATACAAATTTGTATGCAGGTATACTTCCCTGCTATGTATCTCTGTATCGATGGATCTTTTCATCACTTTTGTATGAAATATACTTCTCTTCACCGATGTATCTCTTCATATATTTTTGTATGTACATATACTTCTCTTCACCGATGTATCTCTTTTTTTTTTGACATCGTTTTTTCATCATCAAAAATTCTAGTATAGGGTAGGCTGATTCTCAGGTACCTGCACGCTCGCCCGCGCGACCATATAATCGGAAGTCACTTTTGTGGGGCACCCTGACCACACGTTTGAACGTACAAAACTCAACTTTTTCTCCACTTTTTCACCGCGCTATACCTATTCGGTCCCCGGTTTGAGCGGATATGTCGCAGAATAATAGCTAGGGTCGGATTTCGAGTATAGGGTAACTTGATTGTCTTGCCCCGATTTTGAAAATCCCGACTATAGGGTAGGTGGTTTTTCTTGTGCCCACGCCCGAGTGATTGTCTTCGCCCGAGTGATTGTCTTCGCCCAGATTTGGAAATTCGAGTATAGGGTAACTTCATTGTCTTGCACCGATTTTGAATATCCCGACTATAGGGTAGGTGGTTTTTCTTGTGCCCGATTTCGAGACGCTACCCTACGCCCGAGTGATTCTCTTCACCGAAGTATCTATGTACGTATACTTCTCCACGATGTATCTCTTCATACAAATTTGTATGCAGGTATACTTCCCTGCTATGTATCTCTGTATCGATGGATCTTTTCATCACTTTTGTATGAAATATACTTCTCTTCACCGATGTATCTCTTCATATATTTTTGTATGTACATATACTTCTCTTCACCGATGTATCTCTTTTTTTTTGACATCGTTTTTTCATCATCAAAAATTCTAGTATAGGGTAGGCTGATTCTCAGGTACCTGCACGCTCGCCCGCGCGACCATATAATCGGAAGTCACTTTTGTGGGGCACCCTGACCACACGTTTGAACGTACAAAACTCAACTTTTTCTCCACTTTTTCACCGCGCTATACCTATTCGGTCCCCGGTTTGAGCGGATATGTCGCAGAATAATAGCTAGGGTCGGATTTCGAGTATAGGGTAACTTGATTGTCTTGCCCCGATTTTGAAAATCCCGACTATAGGGTAGGTGGTTTTTCTTGTGCCCACGCCCGAGTGATTGTCTTCGCCCGAGTGATTGTCTTCGCCCAGATTTGGAAATTCGAGTATAGGGTAACTTCATTGTCTTGCACCGATTTTGAATATCCCGACTATAGGGTAGGTGGTTTTTCTTGTGCCCGATTTCGAGACGCTACCCTACGCCCGAGTGATTCTCTTCACCGAAGTATCTATGTACGTATACTTCTCCACGATGTATCTCTTCATACAAATTTGTATGCAGGTATACTTCCCTGCTATGTATCTCTGTATCGATGGATCTTTTCATCACTTTTGTATGAAATATACTTCTCTTCACCGATGTATCTCTTCATATATTTTTGTATGTACATATACTTCTCTTCACCGATGTATCTCTTTTTTTTTGACATCGTTTTTTTCATCATCAAAAATTCTAGTATAGGGTAGGCTGATTCTCAGGTACCTGCACGCTCGCCCGCGCGACCATATAATCGGAAGTCACTTTTGTGGGGCACCCTGACCACACGTTTGAACGTACAAAACTCAACTTTTTCTCCACTTTTTCACCGCGCTATACCTATTCGGTCCCCGGTTTGAGCGGATATGTCGCAGAATAATAGCTAGGGTCGGATTTCGAGTATAGGGTAACTTGATTGTCTTGCCCTGATTTTGAAAATCCCGACTATAGGGTAGGTGGTTTTTCTTGTGCCCACGCCCGAGTGATTGTCTTCGCCCGAGTGATTGTCTTCGCCCAGATTTGGAAATTCGAGTATAGGGTAACTTCATTGTCTTGCACCGATTTTGAATATCCCGACTATAGGGTAGGTGGTTTTTCTTGTGCCCGATTTCGAGACGCTACCCTACGCCCGAGTGATTCTCTTCACCGAAGTATCTATGTACGTATACTTCTCCACGATGTATCTCTTCATACAAATTTGTATGCAGGTATACTTCCCTGCTATGTATCTCTGTATCGATGGATCTTTTCATCACTTTTGTATGAAATATACTTCTCTTCACCGATGTATCTCTTCATATATTTTTGTATGTACATATACTTCTCTTCACCGATGTATCTCTTTTTTTTGACATCGTTTTTTTCATCATCAAAAATTCTAGTATAGGGTAGGCTGATTCTCAGGTACCTGCACGCTCGCCCGCGCGACCATATAATCGGAAGTCACTTTTGTGGGGCACCCTGACCACACGTTTGAACGTACAAAACTCAACTTTTTCTCCACTTTTTCACCGCGCTATACCTATTCGGTCCCCGGTTTGAGCGGATATGTCGCAGAATAATAGCTAGGGTCGGATTTCGAGTATAGGGTAACTTGATTGTCTTGCCCCGATTTTGAAAATCCCGACTATAGGGTAGGTGGTTTTTCTTGTGCCCACGCCCGAGTGATTGTCTTCGCCCGAGTGATTGTCTTCGCCCAGATTTGGAAATTCGAGTATAGGGTAACTTCATTGTCTTGCACCGATTTTGAATATCCCGACTATAGGGTAGGTGGTTTTTCTTGTGCCCGATTTCGAGACGCTACCCTACGCCCGAGTGATTCTCTTCACCGAAGTATCTATGTACGTATACTTCTCCACGATGTATCTCTTCATACAAATTTGTATGCAGGTATACTTCCCTGCTATGTATCTCTGTATCGATGGATCTTTTCATCACTTTTGTATGAAATATACTTCTCTTCACCGATGTATCTCTTCATATATTTTTGTATGTACATATACTTCTCTTCACCGATGTATCTCTTTTTTTTTGACATCGTTTTTTTCATCATCAAAAATTCTAGTATAGGGTAGGCTGATTCTCAGGTACCTGCACGCTCGCCCGCGCGACCATATAATCGGAAGTCACTTTTGTGGGGCACCCTGACCACACGTTTGAACGTACAAAACTCAACTTTTTCTCCACTTTTTCACCGCGCTATACCTATTCGGTCCCCGGTTTGAGCGGATATGTCGCAGAATAATAGCTAGGGTCGGATTTCGAGTATAGGGTAACTTGATTGTCTTGCCCCGATTTTGAAAATCCCGACTATAGGGTAGGTGGTTTTTCTTGTGCCCACGCCCGAGTGATTGTCTTCGCCCGAGTGATTGTCTTCGCCCAGATTTGGAAATTCGAGTATAGGGTAACTTCATTGTCTTGCACCGATTTTGAATATCCCGACTATAGGGTAGGTGGTTTTTCTTGTGCCCGATTTCGAGACGCTACCCTACGCCCGAGTGATTCTCTTCACCGAAGTATCTATGTACGTATACTTCTCCACGATGTATCTCTTCATACAAATTTGTATGCAGGTATACTTCCCTGCTATGTATCTCTGTATCGATGGATCTTTTCATCACTTTTGTATGAAATATACTTCTCTTCACCGATGTATCTCTTCATATATTTTTGTATGTACATATACTTCTCTTCACCGATGTATCTCTTTTTTTTGACATCGTTTTTTTCATCATCAAAAATTCTAGTATAGGGTAGGCTGATTCTCAGGTACCTGCACGCTCGCCCGCGCGACCATATAATCGGAAGTCACTTTTGTGGGGCACCCTGACCACACGTTTGAACGTACAAAACTCAACTTTTTCTCCACTTTTTCACCGCGCTATACCTATTCGGTCCCCGGTTTGAGCGGATATGTCGCAGAATAATAGCTAGGGTCGGATTTCGAGTATAGGGTAACTTGATTGTCTTGCCCCGATTTTGAAAATCCCGACTATAGGGTAGGTGGTTTTTCTTGTGCCCACGCCCGAGTGATTGTCTTCGCCCGAGTGATTGTCTTCGCCCAGATTTGGAAATTCGAGTATAGGGTAACTTCATTGTCTTGCACCGATTTTGAATATCCCGACTATAGGGTAGGTGGTTTTTCTTGTGCCCGATTTCGAGACGCTACCCTACGCCCGAGTGATTCTCTTCACCGAAGTATCTATGTACGTATACTTCTCCACGATGTATCTCTTCATACAAATTTGTATGCAGGTATACTTCCCTGCTATGTATCTCTGTATCGATGGATCTTTTCATCACTTTTGTATGAAATATACTTCTCTTCACCGATGTATCTCTTCATATATTTTTGTATGTACATATACTTCTCTTCACCGATGTATCTCTTTTTTTTTGACATCGTTTTTTTCATCATCAAAAATTCTAGTATAGGGTAGGCTGATTCTCAGGTACCTGCACGCTCGCCCGCGCGACCATATAATCGGAAGTCACTTTTGTGGGGCACCCTGACCACACGTTTGAACGTACAAAACTCAACTTTTTCTCCACTTTTTCACCGCGCTATACCTATTCGGTCCCCGGTTTGAGCGGATATGTCGCAGAATAATAGCTAGGGTCGGATTTCGAGTATAGGGTAACTTGATTGTCTTGCCCCGATTTTGAAAATCCCGACTATAGGGTAGGTGGTTTTTCTTGTGCCCACGCCCGAGTGATTGTCTTCGCCCGAGTGATTGTCTTCGCCCAGATTTGGAAATTCGAGTATAGGGTAACTTCATTGTCTTGCACCGATTTTGAATATCCCGACTATAGGGTAGGTGGTTTTTCTTGTGCCCGATTTCGAGACGCTACCCTACGCCCGAGTGATTCTCTTCACCGAAGTATCTATGTACGTATACTTCTCCACGATGTATCTCTTCATACAAATTTGTATGCAGGTATACTTCCCTGCTATGTATCTCTGTATCGATGGATCTTTTCATCACTTTTGTATGAAATATACTTCTCTTCACCGATGTATCTCTTCATATATTTTTGTATGTACATATACTTCTCTTCACCGATGTATCTCTTTTTTTTTTGACATCGTTTTTTTCATCATCAAAAATTCTAGTATAGGGTAGGCTGATTCTCAGGTACCTGCACGCTCGCCCGCGCGACCATATAATCGGAAGTCACTTTTGTGGGGCACCCTGACCACACGTTTGAACGTACAAAACTCAACTTTTTCTCCACTTTTTCACCGCGCTATACCTATTCGGTCCCCGGTTTGAGCGGATATGTCGCAGAATAATAGCTAGGGTCGGATTTCGAGTATAGGGTAACTTGATTGTCTTGCCCCGATTTTGAAAATCCCGACTATAGGGTAGGTGGTTTTTCTTGTGCCCACGCCCGAGTGATTGTCTTCGCCCGAGTGATTGTCTTCGCCCAGATTTGGAAATTCGAGTATAGGGTAACTTCATTGTCTTGCACCGATTTTGAATATCCCGACTATAGGGTAGGTGGTTTTTCTTGTGCCCGATTTCGAGACGCTACCCTACGCCCGAGTGATTCTCTTCACCGAAGTATCTATGTACGTATACTTCTCCACGATGTATCTCTTCATACAAATTTGTATGCAGGTATACTTCCTGCTATGTATCTCTGTATCGATGGATCTTTTCATCACTTTTGTATGAAATATACTTCTCTTCACCGATGTATCTCTTCATATATTTTTGTATGTACATATACTTCTCTTCACCGATGTATCTCTTTTTTTTTGACATCGTTTTTTTCATCATCAAAAATTCTAGTATAGGGTAGGCTGATTCTCAGGTACCTGCACGCTCGCCCGCGCGACCATATAATCGGAAGTCACTTTTGTGGGGCACCCTGACCACACGTTTGAACGTACAAAACTCAACTTTTTCTCCACTTTTTCACCGCGCTATACCTATTCGGTCCCCGGTTTGAGCGGATATGTCGCAGAATAATAGCTAGGGTCGGATTTCGAGTATAGGGTAACTTGATTGTCTTGCCCCGATTTTGAAAATCCCGACTATAGGGTAGGTGGTTTTTCTTGTGCCCACGCCCGAGTGATTGTCTTCGCCCGAGTGATTGTCTTCGCCCAGATTTGGAAATTCGAGTATAGGGTAACTTCATTGTCTTGCACCGATTTTGAATATCCCGACTATAGGGTAGGTGGTTTTTCTTGTGCCCGATTTCGAGACGCTACCCTACGCCCGAGTGATTCTCTTCACCGAAGTATCTATGTACGTATACTTCTCCACGATGTATCTCTTCATACAAATTTGTATGCAGGTATACTTCCTGCTATGTATCTCTGTATCGATGGATCTTTTCATCACTTTTGTATGAAATATACTTCTCTTCACCGATGTATCTCTTCATATATTTTTGTATGTACATATACTTCTCTTCACCGATGTATCTCTTTTTTTTTTGACATCGTTTTTTTCATCATCAAAAATTCTAGTATAGGGTAGGCTGATTCTCAGGTACCTGCACGCTCGCCCGCGCGACCATATAATCGGAAGTCACTTTTGTGGGGCACCCTGACCACACGTTTGAACGTACAAAACTCAACTTTTTCTCCACTTTTTCACCGCGCTATACCTATTCGGTCCCCGGTTTGAGCGGATATGTCGCAGAATAATAGCTAGGTCGGATTTCGAGTATAGGGTAACTTGATTGTCTTGCCCCGATTTTGAAAATCCCGACTATAGGGTAGGTGGTTTTTCTTGTGCCCACGCCCGAGTGATTGTCTTCGCCCGAGTGATTGTCTTCGCCCAGATTTGGAAATTCGAGTATAGGGTAACTTCATTGTCTTGCACCGATTTTGAATATCCCGACTATAGGGTAGGTGGTTTTTCTTGTGCCCGATTTCGAGACGCTACCCTACG
>JARFXZ010000012.1:0-50962 GCA_029405325.1 Claviceps purpurea | reverse complement strand
TGAAACTCTCGTAAAAGTTCTCTGATTTTCCTGTTGTACAAGGTCTCATCGTATTCCTGGCGGTTCAGGTGTGTGTGCAATCGGATTGACTGTCGAGCTTCTTCTTTTCAAATGGTTCTTGTAATCGGTTTTTTTTTCTCTGTAAGCTGCAGTTGCTCTCTCTCTCTTTTCCTGAGGAGTGCCTTCGCTATGGCTTCGATGTCCGGTCGGACGCCTCTTCGTCTTCAAAACCATCTGAAGACAACGGGGAGGTATGGGCGGTCTGGTTTCTGATGGGTCGATTGCTGCGTTGCTGGCGCCGCCAAAATGCTTGCCGTTTCGGAGTGTCGTCATGATCGCGGTTAGACAAGCGAGTGCGTTCTTACGTGGGAGTCGGGACATGCTGCCCTAGCCAACGGTCCGTATCCTTCGGGAGGAGAAGAGAGATTAATTTGTCAAGGCTAAGGAGGTCACAACGGAGTGAAGGCTGAGGGCAACATGTCAAAGGTGGGTGTCGATTGCTTGAAGGTTTTAATCTCTGGCCCTCTACCATACATGTGCGCGAGGCCCTGTCTCTTTTATACCTCCTCCCATCGCAATCTCTGACTTCTTGTGGACCCACTCCCTGCCACTTGTCCAGTCCCACGGGCCACAACACACTGTCCCTGACAGAGCAAGAGGGTGAACGACTGAACGTAAGGCAGGACTAGAGGAAAAAAAGTTAAAACAAGGCGCAACGCAGGATAAAGGAGTGTCACAAGACGCAAAGGATAAAGACAGAGGAAAAAAGAGGCACAGAGTAGAGGAGAGGGAGAGGGAAAAAGACGGACATGGAGCAAGCTTGTATGGTACGTCAGGAAGAAGGAAAGTAAACGGCACGAGTAAGCAAGGAAGAAAGCGGCATGCAAGTAGAGACCGGATGCCAGCAAGCAAGAGAAAGAAAGGTGTACGCACAACAACAGAACGGAACAACAAATGAAACGAAGTTACGAAGCAAAAGGATGCGCAGCGGACAACGCAGGGGAACATACACGGCAACAAAAACATACAAAAGAAAAGAGCGACATAAGGGGACACACGGGAAACAGAAAACACAAGGCAACAAAGAATACCAGAACGCAAAGACAAGACAAGAGGTAAAACACAATGCAACGCAGGGCAACGTGAGACAGACACGACAAGAAGACACAACCAGAATGTGACAAAGACAACGAGGTAAGCAATAAAACAAAACATGTGGCACACGACGACAGAGCACGACATGGCACGGAGACAGGAAACAAAAAACAGGTCAAAAGGGCAAAAGGACGAGAGGTTTAGAAAGAGACAAAAGAAAAGACGACACGGTACAACGCAGCAAAAGAGGGAATAGAAACAAGAATAAGACGGTGAGAACGTCACAGAACACAGGCAACACCGGTGACGGGACGGAAAATAGCTTCACGCAGGGAGCAGCACAAAACAAGACGAGGTAAGAAACGACGACACGACGCAACGCGGCGTGCACAGTGACGAGCGAACAAAAGAAGAAAGACGGCAGGTAAGAGGAGAAAGCAAGGCAAGAGGCAACAGGGCAAGAAGTCGGTGAAAAGGCAGGGAAAACAGGACAAGCCAGAGACCAAACAGGATAGAAGAAAAACAAAATGTGAGATTGACAAGGAAATAATAAAAACAACAGAAGGCGAAAAACAAAGACAACATGACACAAGGAAACAAGAGGAGGATGAAAACAAAGAAAACAAAGAAAACAAAACAAACGGTAGACAAGACGATAGGAGTCATGACGAAAGCACAAGGTCACGGGAACAGGACAACAGGAGCATAAGAACACAGGAGGCAACGCAGAGAACGCAAGTACGACGAGAGAGCAGAGGAAGACGAAGACAACAGGGACAGAGACAGAAACAAGTTGAGACAGCATAACACACAGAAGGAGACGAAAGGAGACGCAAAACAGAGTGGCACAAGAAAGAGACGAGAAAACGAGGAACAAAGAGGGAAGGAAGAAAGAAACAAGAGACAAAAAGCGTGAGAAGAAGGGCAAGACAACGAGTTGCAGGTTTGCAACGAACGAGGACAAAGGTGCAAAGGTGAGGAGGAAGAAAAGCGAAAGCGAAGTGAGAGGGCGCAAGAAAGAAAAGTCAAAACGCAGGTGACGCAGAGGAAAAAAGACACAGACAAAGCACGGGGCGTGGGAGAGGAAGAAAGGACAGAAAAAACAACAATGACGAGACAAAAGGGAAGAACACACGACAGACGACAGACGACAGGGGAGAAACAAAAAAAAAAGAAGGGAGTAAAATAAGGCAGAACAGGCAAAAGACGTGACAAAACGCAACAAAACAAGAGGCAACGTGGCACAAAAAAGACAGGGTGAAACACAAGACAGGCGAGTAGGTGATGCGAAAGGCAAACGCACGTGACAAAACGAGGCAACAGAGAGACGACGTGACACAGGGCACAGGGGGGAAGACGACGCAACAAGACGAACAAACACGCAACGACACAAAAGGGAAGAACATGACACACGACACACGACACAAAGAAAGAGAGTAGAACAAGGCAGAACAGGCAAACGACGTGACAAAAAGCAACAAAACAAGACGCAACGCAGCACAAGAAGACATGACGCAACGCAAAACGAGGTGACAGAGAGACGAGTCAAGGACGTGTGACACAGGGCACAACGGAAGACGACGCAACAAGACGAACAAACACACAGGGTACGTCAAGGTAAGGTGAGAGACAAGAGGTAACAAACGACAAGACAGAGGAAAAGCAAAAGGGAAGTAAAAGGAGAGGAGGTGACAGGTGAAAAACAAAACAAAAGGGAACGAGAGAAAAGCGCAGGGCAGGTCACGAAAGACAAACGAAGAGGAACAAAGAACAGACGACGAACAAAGGTTGCGAACGGAACAGGACAGTCAACAAGACAAGCACACAACAAGACAAGGTAACGCAGGAGGCAAGAAAAAGAGACAAATTACGACAGAGCGAGGCACAGTGGATATGTGAGGACAAAAGGGCGAGGGAAGGTAAAAGAAGACGAGGAAAGAAAGGACAGGAAAAAAGCCAAAAAGCACAGGTCACGAAAGGCAAGGACAGGTGGTAGAACAGAGGACAAGGCACAAGTGACAAAGTAACAAGGTGACAAGGTGACACAGGAAGAAAGAAGGGACGCAGGGCGAGGTAGAACAACGAAGGGCAGCAAAAGTGGCGGCAAAGCTCGAAAAAACGAACGAGTGGAAGAGGGAGGAAGAGTGAAAGTGAAAGTGGAAGCAAGAGGGGGAGAGTTGAAGTGAAGGTAAGTGGTTTGTTTGTGTTGTTTTTTTGAGCGGTTTTTTTTGGATGGTTTTGTGGTTGTGTGTTGTTGTGTGTTTGTTGTTGTGTGGTTTTGGTTGTGTTTTAAAGGTGGTTTTGTGTTTGTGTTTTTCGGAAGGTTTGGTGTTGGTTTTTTTGGGTGTTGTGTTTTTGGGGTGTTTTTGTGTGTTGTTTTTTGTGTTGTTTTGTGTGTTGTTTTGTGTGTTGTTTTGTGTGTTGTTTTTTGTGTTGTTTTTTGTGTTGTTTTTTGTGTTGTTTTTTGTGTTGTTTTTTGTGTTGTTTTTTGTGTTGTTTTTTGTGTTGTTTTTTGTGTGTTGTTGTTTTTTGTGTGTTGTTGTTTTTTGTGTGTTTGGTTGTGTTTTGGGGGGTTGTTGTGTGTGTTTTGTTGAGGTGGTTTTGTGTTTGTGGTTTTGGGTGGTTTGGTTTGGTGTTGCGTTTTTTGGGTGGGTTGGTGGTGCGTTTGTTTTGGGTTTTGACGTGTGTTGTTTTTTGTGTTGGTGTTCGCGTGTCGTTTGTTTTTTGTTGGTGTTGGTCGCGTGCGTGCGTGTGTGTTGTGTTTTTGGTCGTGGGTGTGCGTTTGGTGTTTGGGGCGTTGTTTTAGTAAAGGCGCGGGCCTGGGTCGATGGCTTGTGGCTAGGTGAGGACTCCGGCGGCTGATTGGCTGGGCGATGGTGGGGGCGGGGCCGGGGCGCGCCGGCCATGGCTTAGCATGCAACCCCATGGGGACGCAGGTAAGCAGAATCGCTGGCAAGGGGCTTACGTACGCAGTGAAGCTGCCGCCCGAAAATTGAGCAAGGCAGAGCCAAGATGAATTGTCGGCGCGCTGCGCACTTGTTGAAGTGCATGTCGGCAAGTTGATAGTGACGAGGCGGGGAACTTGAAAGGACATCGTCAGGATAGCTACGCAGTGAAGCCGACGATCAATTCAATTGAACGCCGCCCGAAGAATGAGCAAGGCAGAGCCAAGAAAAATTGTCGCCGCATGAACAGAAATGTCGCAGTGCATGTGCAAGTTGATGATGACGAGGCGGGGAACTTGAAAGGACATCGTCAGGATACCTACGCAGTGAAGCCGCGGATCAATTGAATTGAACACCGCCCAAAGAAGATTTAGTTACAGTCAAGTTGAATTGTCGCCGCATGAACAAATTGCCGCGTCGCGCCGCGCAGTTGTCGGAGTGCGAGTCGCAATCGCCGCGTTGATAGTGACGAAGCGGGGAACTTGAAGGCATGGCACCGTCCAGATACCTACCTACGCAGCAAAGCCGCCGATCAATTCAATGGAACGCCGCCCGAAAAATGGCAAGGCAGAGCCAAGAAGAATTGTCGGCGCATGAACAAAACTGTCGCGACGCGCTGCGCACTTGTTGAAGTGCATGTCGCGATCAATATGGCGGGAGTCGCAATCGCCACCTTGATAGTGACAAAGCGTGGACCATGGCACCGTCGGGATGCGGGGGCACCCACGTGCGCAGCTCGAGACAGTGAAGCCGCCGATCAATTCAATTGAACGCCGCCCGAAAAATGAAAGGCAGAGCCAAGATGAATTGTCGCCGCATGAACAAAAATGCCGTGTCGCGCTGCGCAGTTGTCGGAGTGCATGCCGCCATCAATATAGCGAGTCGCAATCGCCACGTTGATAGTGACGAAGCGGGGAACTTGAAAGCGTGGCACCGCCTAGATACCTACCTACGCAGTGAAGCCGCCGATCAATTCAATTGAACGCCGCCCGAAAAATGGCAAGGCAGAGCCAAAAGAATTGTCGGCGCATAAACAAAACTGTCGCGACGCGCTGCGCACTTGTTGAAGTGCATGTCGGCAAGTTGATAGTGACGAGGCGGGGAACTTGAAGGCATGGCACCGTCTAGATACCTACCTACGCAGTGAAGCCGCCGACCGGTTTAATTGAACGCCGCCCCAAAATGAGCAAGGCAGAGCCAGAATGAACTGTCGCCGCATGAACAAAAATGCCGTGACGCGCTGCGCAGTTGTTGTAGTGCATGCATGATGTCGCCAACAATGTGGCGAGAGTCACTCGCTAGGTTCACACGGGCGTTCATGCCCTGAGATGGCACAGGCCACTCGGATTCATCAGTGCATCGGAGCCACTGGTTCTCAGGTGCCCGCCAGTGCAGTGTGCACTGGAGCCGCTAGCCCACAGCCGCTTCCAGCGCATCGAGGCCGCTGTCTTACAGCCGCTTTCAGCGAGTTGGCTGTGAGCGACAGTCAGACTCATATTCCATTATGTATTCGGGATATGCACGCAGTGAAGCCGCAAATCAATTCATTTGAACGTCAACCTGGAAATGAGCAAAGTAAAGCAAAGAAGAATTGTCAACACTTTTTCCTTTATTACGTGACGCGCTGCGCAGTTGTTTTATACATACACTGTACAGCGAGGGTCGCGCGCAAAGCGGACTGTATGTACTACTATGTAGGTATGTATCTCTGCGTCACAAAGCGACATGTGATCCAAGGACGAGTATTTCAAGCCATAGAGACGCATTCGAGGCCATGTAGAAGCATTTCAAGCCATGGAGAACCATGGCGCTGTCGTGAAGTACTTACATGCATGCAGTGAAGCAGCAGATCAACTCAATCGACGCTGCCCGAAAGCTGAGCAAGACAGGGCCAAGCGGAAAGTTCTGCACATATGAATAAAGACAAGATGAATTTTCGGCGCATGCAAAATAATTTCTTTACGGGTGTCGGAGTTGTTGTATACGGCAAGGTCGCGCGCAAAGCGGATTTTATGTAGTATGTAGGTATGTACCTCTGCGTCACAGAGAGACATATGGATCCAAGGACGAGCTAACAAAGCCATGCAGACGCATTCAAGACCCTGTAGAAGTATTTCAAGCCATGGAAAAGCATGGCGCTGTCGCGAAGTACTTACATGCATGCAGTGAAGCAGCAGATCAATTCTATCGACGCCGCCCGAAAGCTGAGCATGACAGGGCCAAGCGGAAAGTTCTGCACATATGAATAAAGACAAGATGAATTGTCGGCGCATGCAAAATAATTTCTTTACGGGTTTCGGAGTTGTTGTATACGGCGAGGTCGCGCGCAAAGCGGATTGTATGTAGTATGTAGGTATGTACCTCTGCGTCACAGAGAGACATATGGATCAAGGACGAGCATTCAAAGCCATGCAGACGCATTCAAGACCCTGTAGAAGCATTTCAAGCCATGGGGAATCGCGCTGTCGGGAAATACTTACGTACGCATGCAGTGAAGCTGCAGTACAGCGGCGCAGAACAATTCAATTGACGCCGCTCGAAAACTACGCAAGACAGAGCCAAGGGGAACGTCTGCACATATCAGCAACGAAATCGTTACGTTCTGGGCAGTTTAGTAAAGCTGAACTAATTACTTTAAGCGCCCTCGAATATGGACAAAGTCGACAGTCGCACTCGCCAGGTTGATAGTCACGAGGCGGTGAACTTGAAAGCACATCGTCAGGATATCTACGCAGTGAAGCCGCAAATCAACTGGATTGAACACCGCCCCAAAAGAGTAAGGCAGAGCCTAGATGAATTGTCGACGCACGAACAAAATGCCGGCAGCCGTGACGCGCTGCGCAGTTGTTGGAGTTCATGTCGCCATCAATATGGCGAGAGTCGCAATCGCCACGTTGATAGTGATGAGGCGGGGAACTCGTGGCACCGTCTAGGTACCTACCTACGCGGTGAAGCCGAAAATCAATTGAATTGAACGCCGGCCCAAAAAGAGTAAGGCAGAGCCAAGATGAATTGTCGACGCACGAACAAAAATACCGTGACGCGCTGCGCAGTTGTTGGACGCAGTAAAGCCGCCGATCAATTCAATTACGTCGCCCCAAAATGAGCAAAGCACTAAGAGGATTGTCGATACATGGACAAAAATGCCGTGACGCGCTGCGCAGTTGTTGGAGTTCATGTCGCCATCAATATGGCGAGAGTCGTACTGTCGCAATCGCCACGTTGATAGTGACGAAGCGGGAAACTTGAAGGCATGGCACCGTCTAGATACCTACCTACGCAGTAAAGCCGCCGATCAATTCAATTGTATCGCCTCAAAAAATGAGCAAACTACCAAGAGAATTGTCGACAGATGAACAGAAATGTCGCGACGCTCTGCGCAGCTGTTGCAACTTGTAGTGCATGATGCACAATATGACGAGAGTCACTCGCTAGGTTGACAGTGATGCACCGGGTGTCACACGGGCGTTCATGCCCTGAGATGGCACAGGCCACTCGGAGTCGGAGTAGCGCATCGGAGCCACTGGCTCTCAGGCGCCCGCCAGTGCAGTGTGCACTGGAGCCGCTAGACCACAGCCTAGACCACAGCCGCTTCCAGCGCATCGAGGCCGCTGTCTTACAGCCGCTTTCAGCGAGTTGGCTGTGAGCGACAGTCAGACTCATATTCCATTATGTATTCGGGATATGCACGCAGTGAAGCCGCAAATCAATTCATTTGAACGTCAACCTGGAAATGAGCAAAGTAAAGCAAAGAAGAATTGTCAACACTTCTTCCTTTATTACGTGACGCGCTGCGCAGTTGTTGTATACATACCGCGAGGGTCGCGCGCAAAGCGGATTGTATGTAGTATGTAGGTATGTACCTCTGCGTCACAGACAGATATATGGATCCAAGGACGAGTATTCAAAGCCATGCAGACGCATCCGAGACCATGTAGAAGCATTTGAAGCCATGGAAAAGCATGGCGCTGTCGCGAAGTACTTACATGCATGCAGTGAAGCAGCAGATTAACTCAATCGACGCCGCCCGAAAGCTGAGCAAGACAGGGCCCAGCGAAAATTTCTGCAAAGCATAAAGCCAAGATGAATTGTCGGCGCATTCAAAATAATTTCCTTACGGGTTTCGGAGTTGTTATACGGCGAGGTCGCGCGCAAAGCGGATTGTATGTAGTATGTAGGTATGTACCTCTGCGTCACAGAGAGACATGTGGATCCAAGGACAAGAATTCAAAGCCATAAAGACGCATTCGAGGCCGTGTAGAAGCATTTCAAGCCATGAAGAAGCATGGCGCTGTCGGGAAATACTTAGAAATGCATGCAGTAAAGCCGCAGTACAGCGGCGCAGAACAATTCAATTGACGCCGCCCGGAAATTGAGCAAGACAGAGCCAAGGGGAAACGTCTGCACGTATTAACAAAGAAATCGTTACGTTCTGCGCAGTTTTAATGTACTTTAAGCGCCCTCGATATGGCCAAAGTCGACAGTTGCACTTGCCAGGTTGATAGTGACGAGGCGGGTCCGGGGAACTTGAAAGGACATCGTCAGGATACCTACGCAGTGAAGCCGCAGATCAATTGAATTAAATTGAACGCCGGCCCAAAAGAGTAAGGCAGAGCCAAGATGAATTGTCGACGCACGAACAAAAATACCGTGACGCGCTGCGCAGTTGTTGAGTTTATGTCGCCATCGCCACGTTGATAGTGACGAAGCGGGGAACTTGAAAGCGTGGCACCGTCTAGATACCTACCTACGCAGTAAAGCCGCCGATCAATTCAATTACGTCGCCCCAAAATGAGCAAAGCACTAAGAGGATTGTCGATACATGGACAAAAATGCCGTGACGCGCTGCGCAGTTGTTGGAGTTCATGTCGCCATCAATATGGCGAGAGTCGTACTGTCGCAATCGCCACGTTGATAGTGACGAAGCGGGAAACTTGAAGGCATGGCACCGTCTAGATACCTACCTACGCAGTAAAGCCGCCGATCAATTCAATTGTATCGCCTCAAAAATGAGCAAAGTACCAAGAGAATTGTCGACAGATGAACAGAAATGTCGCGACGCTCTGCGCAGCTGTTGCAACTTGTAGTGCATGATGCACAATATGACGAGAGTCACTCGCTAGGTTCACAGTGATTTCATGCCCTGAGATGGCACAGGCCACTCGGAGTCGGAGTAGCGCATCGGAGCCACTGGCTCTCAGGCGCCCGCCAGTGCAGTGTGCACTGGAGCCGTTAGACCACAGCCGCTTTCAGCGACTTGGCTGTCAGGAGACAATCAGACTCATATTCCATTATGTATTCGGGATATGCACGCAGTGAAGCCGCAGATCAATTCAATTGAACGTCGCCCTGGATATGAGCAGGAAGTAAAGCAAAGAAGAATTGTCAACACTTCTTCTTTATTACGTGACGCGCTGCGCAGTTGTTGTATACATACCGCGAGGGTCGCGCGCAAAGCGGATTATATGTAGTATGTAGGTATGTATCTCTGCGTTACAGAGCGACATGTGGATCCAAGGACGAGTACTCCGTATTCCAAGCCATACAGACGCATTCGAAGCCATGTAGAAGCATTTCAAGCCATGGGGAAGCATGGCGCTGTCGTGAAGTACTTACATGCATGCAGTGAAGCAGCAGATCAACTCAATCGACGCCGCCCGAAAGCTGAGCAAGACAGGGCCCAGCGAAAATTTCTGCACATATGCATAAAGCCAAGACGAATTGTCGGCGCATTCAAAATAATTTCCTTACGGATTTCGGAGTTGTTATACGGCGAGGTCGCGCGCAAAGCGGATTGTATGTGGTATGTAGGTATGTGCCTCTGCGTCACAGAGAGACATGTGGATCCAAGGACAAGAATTCAAAGCCATAAGGACGCATTCGAGGCCGTGTAGATGCATTTCAAGCCATGAAGAAGCATGGCGCTGTCGGGAAATACTTAGAAATGCATGCAGTAAAGCCGAAGTACAGCGGCGCAGAACAATTCAATTGACGCCGCCCGGAAATTGAACAAGACAGAGCCAAGGGGAAACGTCTGCACGTATTAACAAAGAAATCGTTACGTTCTGCGCAGTTTTAATGTACTTTAAGCGCCCTCGATATGGCCAAAGTCGACAGTTGCACTTGCCAGGTTGATAGTGACGAGGCGGGTCCGGGGAACTTGAAATCGTCAGGATACCTACGCAGTGAAGCCGCAAATCAATTAAATTGAACGCCGCCCCAAAAATAGTAAGGCAGAGCCAAGATGAACTGTCGACGCATGAACAAAATGCCGTGACGCGCTGCGAAGTTCTTGAGTTCATGTCGCCATCGCCACGTTGATAGTGACGAAGCGGGGAACTTGAAAGCGTGGCACCGTCTAGATACCTACCTACGCAGCAAAGCCGCCGATCAATTCAATTACGTCGCCCCAAAATGAGCAAAGCACCAAGAAGATTGTCGATACATGGACAAAAATGCCGTGACGCGCTGCGCAGTTGTTGTAGTGCACGCATGATGTCGCCAACAATATGACGAGAGTCACTCGCCAGGTTCACAGTGATGCAGCGGGTGTCACACGGGCGTTCATGCCCTGAGATGGCACAGGCCACTCGGAATCATCAGTGCATCGGAGCCACTGGTTCTCAGGTGCCCGCCAGTGCAGTGTGCACTGGAGCCGCTAGACCACAGCCGCTTCCAGCGCATCGAGGCCGCTGTCTTACAGCCGCTTTCAGCGAGTTGGCTGTCAGCGACAGTCAGACTCATATTCCATTATTTATTCGGGATATGCACGCAGTGAAGCCGCAGATCAATTCATTTGAACGTCGCCCTGGAAATGAGCAAAGTAAAGCCGAGTAGAATTGTCGACACTTCTTCCATAATTACGTGATGCGCTGCGCAGTTTGTTACATGGTGAGGGTCGCGTGCAAAGGGATTGTATGTAGGTATGTACCTCTGCGTCACAGAGCGACATGTGGATCCAAGGACGAGTATTCAAAGCCATGCAGACGCATCAGAGCCAAGGACGGAACTTCTGCACATATGAAGAGAAAATTGTTACGCGCTGCGCAGTTGTTGTAGTTTTTGCCGATCAATATGGCGAGGGTCAGATTCGCCTCGCCAGGTTTCTTTCCCATGATAGTGGTGGAGCGGCAGTCCTCGGGAGACATTCCGCCCTGAGATGGCATACGCCACTCGGAGTTATCAGTGCACTGGAGCCGCCGGACCACCGCCGCTTTCAGCGCATCAGGGCCGCTGGCTTACAGCCGCTCTCAGCGCATCAGAGCTATCAGGTCATGACTCACCATGGACAGGAGGACAGTGGAGGACATTGTGTACTGTAGATATATATTGTGAGGAGTCGGATATCCCTACCGACCCGACCAAAGGTCAGAACACTATGCTGATGAGAACGAGCTTAGTGGGGATATATAGGTGCATGCAAACGACGGACAGAGCAGTTACGGGTAACCGTCACATGGAGTGGCTTTACAGTTTGCGAAGTCATGAAGTATTCGGATCCGTCTGCATGCAACGTGTAGGCTAGTGTACTGTGTGACAGGGTATCAGGTTGAAGTTCGAGACTCGAGAGAGCATCGCAAAGTACGTGACGGCAGAGCCCAGACTAGCAGAAAGCAAAAAAGGAGCACTAAACAGGCAAAAGGAGGGACATGAAGCGACAGAAAGATATAGTATCCGAGATGCAGAGTACGGGTGGTCCGTGGAAAGCGTGTACGCGAGACTCACAGATATTAACAAAGTGTATGGAGCTGACAGAGTTTGGAGAGCTGGTAGAGCTTGCTTATAGCATTAGCATATTTAGGGGAACCAGGAAAGAAGGCGAGAAAGATGGAGACAGCGAAACGTCAATACGCAATGCAAGCCAGCGTAGAAGCAAAAAGTAGACATGTGACAGCGCGCTTAGAACGTTGAAGAAGGCAATCCAGGAAGCGAAAGGCAAACTGAAAAGTGCACAGCGAGGAAGTGAGCAGTGGTAGGAATAGGCACAAAAGGAGACAGCAGAAGGGTAAATACGTCGGCAAGTTAGGGAAGGGTACGCGAACAAAAGCAAAGTCAATCAGGTAAGCTTGAAGTGAACAAGACAGGCAAAAGGGGAGTGGAAAGAGGAAAAACAAGGACTTTGCAAGCAAACAAGGAGGTAAACAATGGAAACGTAAGCGAAGAGGCGGCAAGAATGTGAGGACAAAATGTAACGAGAATAAAAATAGAAGAAGGCAGGACACATGCGGCATGTAAATACTAAAAAGTCAAGACATAAGCAAGAACTCAGAACGTACGAAGGTCTGGTAAATGATGATGATGATAGATCTATCTAGGCTGTCCACATCCGTGGAACAAAGGGAGTCTCTGCCCTAAAGTGCTACATGCCTGAGGAGAGCCAGTGATGCCTAAGATTTGAGGCTGCTACCATCCAACATACTCGGTAGAATCAACCTCGGCTGATGCCATTTCTTTTATTCACGGCTACATACCCATAGGTTTTTCGACCTGGTTGTTTAAACGCCGAAGGCTGCTCTCGTCACGTAAATATGACGAGCTAAGGAGCCCACGCTCCGTAACGTTAACAACGGCGTGAATTTCCGCGTTATTGTCTCCGATTGAGCATCTGCAGTAGCTCCACGACTCGGACTACGCCCGTGTGGAAAGCTTCGGATGTATCGAGATTGCATGTGCTCTCCACATATGCCGTGCTGTCATGTCCACCATGCCCCTTGAGCTTGATATGAAGTTATGAACATCGTTGACATTGCAGATTTCACACCCAGCAAATAAAAGCATATCCAAATATGTCGCATAAATTTTCGAGAGTTCTTCCGATCACGGATCTATCCCTATTCAGCTGCGCTATGTGACGGCCGCAGAATCTGCGCAGCGCGGCGCGCCGCGCCGCCGCAGCCCACTTCAAGTCAACATCTGCCGCACTTTCTCTGCTTCTTTTCTTTCTCTCCTTAAATCTTGATCTACCTCTATGCATGCCGTGACCAACCGCGGCAGGGTGATTGCATTGCAGTTGTATTGTCATCCGACTTAGTTAGATCTCTAGGTTGCCGCCATCAACGCTCGCCACATAAACCCCGTTCCGTTCTTGTGATCAAGCTACGGCAATATACAAGGGCTCTTAGAATACCAGGAACCCCTCCGATATTTTAGTTCCGAAGCTGTGAATTCTTCGGTCAACCCTAAGCATATAAAGATCTGTCTGCTGTCACCGGTTGGCGGCCGCGCGCAGGAACCGAAGGCAAATGATGTGGAGCAATGAAAAGAGGAATTTGGAACAGCGAAGGATGGGCTTAATCGCCGCTTCGTATATATGTCTCGTTGACGGCGCGATTGCAATGACGGCACGATTGTAAGCAGCAAATTTGCAAAAACTGTTAGTTTCATATTGAGAATGGGCTATAGCCTATGCTGCCATACAGTGGTTCTTAGAAACGAGGTAGCGCAGCATTCACGGTGAAATGCAATCTCATCACGTAGAGCAGAACCAAGTGTGTCTGGTCGGTAAGATTGTTCTTGTATCTGCGCTAGACGGGATAGTTTAGGCGCGCGTATCACCTTTGCAATCGATTCTAGAGCTTACACCTGGCGATGCCTAAGATTACCACGATCATTTGTTCAATTCTCGATAGCCGCTCTCTTGAAGGGTTCGACGAGAATGACGACGCTGCATGCTGATAAACTTACAAAAGACCGCTCTCCAATAGATACTCGAACCCTTATAAAATCTTGAAGTCATGATATGCGTGGAGGGTGAAGATTTAAGCATGGTCTCAAGAATGTATTTGATCTTGGGTCCCAAAAACCATCGCAAGAAAATCCGCTGGTCGGTCCATCGCCTCCACGAGATGACTCTTCCGTTGTATTAAAATGCCATCTGGCTGGATGGTCATGTCCGTGTCGCGCCTCGCGTGTAAAGTGCTTGCTTGCCACTCGCGTTCCCGACTTTTGCTCCGACCTTTTTCTCGGGGTGTATCTCGATCCGCGCACTGTCACCCAGCCCAGGTCGCGAGTTACTCGGTTGTTCGTCCCCTTATGTTCTGAAGTTATGTTAGCCTCGATCCAGCCGCCAGCGAGACGACTTGTGTACATACCAATTTTCTTCGTTGTCTCTTTGAAGTCGAATGCATGAAGCCGCCGATCTTCCGTACAAGGAAGCTCCGCCGGGAACAAGAACTAAAAGCATCCTCGTAGCCATGTCGAGTGCCGACAGCGCTTTGTCCCTATGTCTCGCGGCCGTCAAGGCGCTAAAGGTTGGGGAATAATCGCACGACTTATTCTCTGGTATTAGTCGGACGGCTTCGTATTCGATCGAGATATTAGAAGCTCTTCATCGGGGGCGAAGAGTTAGCAGGGCGTGATCTCGGTAGAGGAGGCGCAGCAAACCATGAGCATCCATCAGAGGCCAGTCATCTTCGATGTCATACTTGATCATCGTTTCTTTATGTTCGTGGCTTAGGATCGTACCTTCTTCGGCTGCCGTCAGAGGCGAGGGTCGTATCGGCTGTCCTGCCCTGCCATCATGCCACATGCCCGGGCAATATCGAAAATGAGCCTGAGGGGAAGATCGAGAGTACCCTCCTGCATCGTATCGTTGCGTTGGTCCTATAGTGTTGGAAGATTGAAGCTATCGCTTAACGTTATTATTAAGTAAAGGCGCGGGCCTGGGTCGATGGCTTGTGGCTAGGGTGAGGACCCGGCGGCTGATTGGCTGGGCGATGGTGGGGGCGGGGCCGGGGCGCGCCGGCCATGGCTTAGCATGCAACCCCATGGGGACGCAGGTAAGCAGAATCGCTGGCAAGGGGCTTACGTACGCAGTGAAGCTGCCGCCCGAAAATTGAGCAAGGCAGAGCCAAGATGAATTGTCGGCGCGCTGCGCACTTGTTGAAGTGCATGTCGGCAAGTTGATAGTGACGAGGCGGGGAACTTGAAAGGACATCGTCAGGATAGCTACGCAGTGAAGCCGACGATCAATTCAATTGAACGCCGCCCGAAGAATGAGCAAGGCAGAGCCAAGAAAAATTGTCGCCGCATGAACAGAAATGTCGCAGTGCATGTGCAAGTTGATGATGACGAGGCGGGGAACTTGAAAGGACATCGTCAGGATACCTACGCAGTGAAGCCGCGGATCAATTGAATTGAACACCGCCCAAAGAAGATTTAGTTACAGTCAAGTTGAATTGTCGCCGCATGAACAAAATTGCCGTGTCGCGCTGCGCAGTTGTCGGAGTGCGAGTCGCAATCGCCGCGTTGATAGTGACGAAGCGGGGAACTTGAAGGCATGGCACCGTCCAGATACCTACCTACGCAGCAAAGCCGCCGATCAATTCAATGGAACGCCGCCCGAAAAATGGCAAGGCAGAGCCAAGAAGAATTGTCGGCGCATGAACAAAACTGTCGCGACGCGCTGCGCACTTGTTGAAGTGCATGTCGCGATCAATATGGCGGGAGTCGCAATCGCCACCTTGATAGTGACAAAGCGTGGACCATGGCACCGTCGGGATGCGGGGGCACCCACGTGCGCAGCTCGAGACAGTGAAGCCGCCGATCAATTCAATTGAACGCCGCCCGAAAAATGAAAGGCAGAGCCAAGATGAATTGTCGCCGCATGAACAAAAATGCCGTGTCGCGCTGCGCAGTTGTCGGAGTGCATGCCGCCATCAATATAGCGAGAGTCGCAATCGCCACGTTGATAGTGACGAAGCGGGGAACTTGAAAGCGTGGCACCGCCTAGATACCTACCTACGCAGTGAAGCCGCCGATCAATTCAATTGAACGCCGCCCGAAAAATGGCAAGGCAGAGCCAAAAGAATTGTCGGCGCATAAACAAAACTGTCGCGACGCGCTGCGCACTTGTTGAAGTGCATGTCGGCAAGTTGATAGTGACGAGGCGGGGAACTTGAAGGCATGGCACCGTCTAGATACCTACCTACGCAGTGAAGCCGCCGACCGGTTTAATTGAACGCCGCCCCAAAAATGAGCAAGGCAGAGCCAGAATGAACTGTCGCCGCATGAACAAAAATGCCGTGACGCGCTGCGCAGTTGTTGTAGTGCATGCATGATGTCGCCAACAATGTGGCGAGAGTCACTCGCTAGGTTCACACGGGCGTTCATGCCCTGAGATGGCACAGGCCACTCGGATTCATCAGTGCATCGGAGCCACTGGTTCTCAGGTGCCCGCCAGTGCAGTGTGCACTGGAGCCGCTAGCCCACAGCCGCTTCCAGCGCATCGAGGCCGCTGTCTTACAGCCGCTTTCAGCGAGTTGGCTGTGAGCGACAGTCAGACTCATATTCCATTATGTATTCGGGATATGCACGCAGTGAAGCCGCAAATCAATTCATTTGAACGTCAACCTGGAAATGAGCAAAGTAAAGCAAAGAAGAATTGTCAACACTTTTTCCTTTATTACGTGACGCGCTGCGCAGTTGTTTTATACATACACTGTACAGCGAGGGTCGCGCGCAAAGCGGACTGTATGTACTACTATGTAGGTATGTATCTCTGCGTCACAAAGCGACATGTGGATCCAAGGACGAGTATTTCAAGCCATAGAGACGCATTCGAGGCCATGTAGAAGCATTTCAAGCCATGGAGAACCATGGCGCTGTCGTGAAGTACTTACATGCATGCAGTGAAGCAGCAGATCAACTCAATCGACGCTGCCCGAAAGCTGAGCAAGACAGGGCCAAGCGGAAACTTCTGCACATATGAATAAAGACAAGATGAATTTTCGGCGCATGCAAAATAATTTCTTTACGGGTGTCGGAGTTGTTGTATACGGCAAGGTCGCGCGCAAAGCGGATTTTATGTAGTATGTAGGTATGTACCTCTGCGTCACAGAGAGACATATGGATCCAAGGACGAGCATTCAAAGCCATGCAGACGCATTCAAGACCCTGTAGAAGCATTTCAAGCCATGGGAATCGCGCTGTCGGGAAATACTTACGTACGCATGCAGTGAAGCCGCAGTACAGCGGCGCAGAACAATTCAATTGACGCCGCTCGAAAACTACGCAAGACAGAGCCAAGGGGGAACGTCTGCACATATCAGCAACGAAATCGTTACGTTCTGGGCACCAAAGTGACTAAACGTAACAAGGTCACTTTAAGTGCCTGTCATTAGGACAGAAAGAATCAGTCGCACGGGCGAGGTAGAATTTTTGATGACGAAGGAGAACTTGAACAACGAATTTTCGGTCAGAGATTCATGACAAAAATGCGGGCAAAGATAAACGAACGAGTGAAGAGGAAGGAATAGATACATAGTTTGGCGCAAACTGCAGTGATGGACTCGGGCTAGGCCTAGGATTTCTACGGAGGAAGGGGGGGGGGGGGGGGAGGGGAGGGCGCAGCCGAGGAAAGCGTCCCGTCTCTACAACTGGTTTTAGAAACGCGTTCCACAGGAGGCGGGCACCAGGAGAAAGCGTTGCGTGCCGTCGGGATGCGTATACGCAGGGTTGGCTGACATGAACAATATTATACAATATGAACAATATTATACAATATACAATATATTCATGAAATTATGAATATGGAAGCTATTGAGAAGAGAATGGGGAGAAGGAAGGAAAGTGGCTATTGAGAAGAGAATGGGGAGAAGGAAGGAAAGTGGCTATTGAGAAGAGAATGGGGAGAAGGAAGGAAAGTGGCAGATGTATCATATGGTCTCCTATACGGTACCAGACAAGGGAGACCATCACCTCAGAAGGCAGACTACCATCTCGTCCCCCATAGTTTGCAGTTTCAACTTTCACATCGGCCTCTGATGTTGTGCGACCGCAAGTGTGTACACCACTCCTCATCGTAGCAAGGCTGTAGCAAACATGCGTAAGCAGAGATTGCACCGTAAGTGCCTATTGAGGATGGCGATTCCAACAAGAGATGTCTTCCACAGGAGGGGGCAAGGGGGTGGATGCCAGGAGGAGAGACGACCACCACAACTTACAAGAAACCACGCCCAGTTTTAGAGATGTCTTCCGCAGAAGGGGGGAGGGGGGCCGGGGCCAGAGAAACCGTGCCGTCGCCCGGTTTCAATTTCGCCCAATATCGGAGAAATGACCACGCAGTGCGCACTCCACCTGATCAGCCAAATGTTATCATCTCAATGATAGTGATGAACAAGCAGCGGCGCAATCAGCGATGCAATCAGCGATTATGATCATTATTATCACGTCAAGTACAATCGCTGCAGGAACGGGGCATACCGTAAAAAAAGAAGGCCTGAATTCTCGACCCCTGAAAAGAGGGCATCAAAGAAAGGCCCTGATGGCGCACAGCCAGACGAAGGTGCTGCAGCCGATGGTGACGATTGGAAGACAGCAGCTTGAAGACGACAAGACGAGAACGACAAGACGAGAACGAAGGGGAGGAGAACAGTTACAGCCAAGGCGATGATGACGGCGAGGCAGCAACGTGTTGGCGCAGGCCAGGCTCCAAGAATTCTTCAACTCGCTTCGACGCAGAAAAAGAATTGATATCGGCCTCCACAAGCGCAAGTCAAGTGGCCTATGCAGCCTGGAATCAAGAGGGTTGGGACAGACCTTCTTGTCGGATGTCCGAAGAAGAGGACGACGATGAAAATGACGATAGTTGGGATAAACAAGGTAACCAAATGAACATCAATGCATGCATTCGTGACCAAAGTATAGTTAATTCGTCGTGTCTGTTCGAGCTAGGAAGTGAGGCAAGAGGGATAACAAAAAAGGGGGGGACACCCTTTATCCTGCAATGTTATTGACGGCTGCAGCCAACGAGTGTGTGTGTGGGGCCACACACGTACGGCATTGGTGCATCCAGTCATGTGGCAGTGTGCCAGCAGCCATGGACAGCGATTCCGACACCAGCAGTCTCTCTTCTTTTATCGAAGAAGAATCCCAGTGCGCCAAAATATATGTTTGTTCACTACGCCAACATCGATGCAGAGAGAGGGAGAGAGAGGGTCTTTAGTTGCTTTATTGGGGTGGCGTGAGCCGCATGTAGGCCTGCCGGAGACCGGGGAAGGTCTTCGTGGGCGAGAGAGTCACTGAATTGCCAGCGATGTGCACAGCTCTCGCCGCGACCGCGACCGCGACCGCGACCGCGACAGCGACGGCGATGAGAACGGTGGCATTGATGTGAAGGTGACATGAATGTGAAGGCTGGAATTTATGTTAGACCGCGTTGTTCGGCCGTTGTAACAAGGACAAAGCCTGAATCTGTGGCCGCGGCAGCGCCGTTGGCAGGACGTCCCAGATTCCATTTCCTATGAATTTGTCGCGGACTCCGAGAGAAACGGTGTCACGCAGCTTCCTGATCGTTATCTTGTTATATAGTTACACGCAAACTGTCCAGCTAGACTCGGCCTAGGGCTAGAGCCTATAATTTCGCATCGCAACCAAGTCAATTGAATGCGACAAACAGATAGGCGACATAGTTATGCGCAAACCGTAGCAATTCAACGACATATGTGCCGTACCATAAAAAATAAATATACAGGCAAGGCCAAGCTTCAGACAGCTGGTTTGAAGAGGGCGTCAAAGAACGGCGATTGCGCACAGTCGGACGAAGGCGCCGCAGCCGATGGTGACGATCAAACAGCACTGGGGAGAGCAAGTCCGGGATGACGAAGACGAGGACGATAAAGAGTAGAATCGGTACAGCCAGAGTGTTGACGGCGTAGGACAACATGTTGGGAAGAACGTGTGAAGAAGACGACGGGGCGACGAATAGATCGGCTCCAAAGATTCGCAGACTTCGCATCGGCGCGGGAGAAGAATCGCCATACACTCCGAAGAACAGCCTGACAGCCTACAGTCCCAAGTGACAGGTACCGATGGTTGGAGAATGTGCGGGCGGCGCCGCGATTGATTAGGTTCAAACGCACGATGGAATGCATCATGCAGTGGCCGGTTCGATGATTGGGAGTCGGGACAGATCATTTGATCTTCATGGTGATGCACGTTCGTTGCGAGTGAATCAGTGATGTAATTGCTCATGGGAAAACTGTGCGAGTGGCTGCAGCGAACCTACCGATTTTTTTTTGCATCTAGCCAATTGATTGTCTTCCATACGAGTGACGCCAACAAGGCGATCCAAGGCGATTCGCTCGCATTGCAGCAATAAAAAGCGCTGAGATGGAGGAAGCGAAAACACAGCAAGATCGATGCGCGGGTCAGGTGCTGGAGGCAAGTTGCAACTGATCTGTTGAATCTTTTCTGACACTGAGGAGACCTCTGCAACCTCGGGCGATCTGCAGCAGATATAACCAGTGTGATTGGTTGCGCCTGCCGCCCTCCGACCGTCAGTCCAATAAGGAGTCCTACGTGTTCTAGGGCCGCCTGCTTATTACGTCAGAGAATATAAGGAGAAAGAGGCTGCAGTGAGTCAATGACCATTGACAGCATATCAGATAATCAAATTCGCATTGTGAATTGACGCATGCATTCGCGCATTGATAAAAATAACGTCATGTTGAAGAGAAAATTCGCAGCTTTCAAATGACACAGTAGACATTGCCGAAGCTCGTTCTAGATGCGGCTCACCCGTGAAACCTGACAAGTTAAAGAGAAAATGATAGGAGAGAGAGCGTTGACATCGGACTAACTGATGCATTGATTTACTCTTCACTCCATAACTGGATGGCTGCACTCGCACAGTTCACAAAATATACTCAGTATTAAAGACGAAAGCCATAGCTTTCACATAACGTATAAAACATCTACACATTAAGGATGCACGAGTAACTGAGGTGGCTGTAACCTTTTTGCTGTGAGATGGTTTAGGGTGGGTGACTGGAGTCGCGATACTATGGGCGAATAGTTATACCACGCCAAATAACTTGATGCATTCAATCAAACCTCGTTTTAGTTTTCTCTTGTATGATCAAATGCACAACCCGCATTGTAAAAGTTCTCATGAGGCGTCCGGAAGATCGTAACTCGTATATTGATCGATTGCGACGGGATTGAAGATCGGTCGGAGCGCATCATCTGGAGGTATCATCGGCAGAAAAACAAAATCGAGCTTCACGTGTTACCTGTGTCAATTTCTCGGCATCCTCCTCCCAACTCACACTAGGACAGTCACAGACGATGTGCTTCTTTGAATGACAGTTTTCGCTGCATTGCTTCCCATTTACGACCGCACAAAGCCGATTCAGATCTTCTCGCAGCGCCGCCGGTGGTTGGTGGCTCACTAGGTAGGTATGTATTTACCTAAGCTCGCGACTATCTTCACAACTACACATTGGAAAAAGAAGCCGAAACAACGTCAAGATGTGCGACAGTCTATAGATTTCAATCACATCTGAAAATAAAGAATTGGTGGTGTTATGATTGCGCTTCTTGCATGGTATTGGCAAGGATAGCGCGTCCACAATTTTGGCTGTTTCCCTTTATCCCGTCATCGCATGGCGTCGTTGCTGCCTCGTCTCCTTACATTCTCTAACATAAGCAGGGCGCAACTGCCAGGGGTAATAATAAGATGACATGTACCCGCCCCCAACTTTTCTTCGCCCATCCCTACTCGCCCACCTCCCTCATCAGCCCCAGAGCGTTGAGCCATCGCGAGACCTTACCTTCGAGCCGTCGCAAAGCCATCGCGGGAAGTTGTTTCGGTACCTACTACCGCCTTTCCTCTCACAGTTTTGGATTTTCCCCAGGCACTGTGCATGAGGCTTCAATCTACGTCTCTCCTAGGTATTTATCATCGCCGCGAACTAATTACTTCCCTCACGAATAACGGGCGTAGGACGGCCTCCTCCTTTTCGATACTGCCAGGCCCTGAAAGTGTTCGTGGCATGATGGACCTTCACCCAGGGCAGAACACCCGGTTCGATCCTCGCCTCTGACGGCAGGCGAAGAAGCTGCGACCGACGGCCACAAATATGAAGAACTGGATGACGAAGCATGACATCGAAGATGACTGGCATCTGATGGATGCTCCTGGTCAAGGTTTGTTGCGCCTTATCCACCGAGTTCAGGCCTCGCTAACTGTTTGCTCTAGGTGAAGGACTGTCTCCTATCTCGATCGAATACGAACTCACGAAGTTCTCCGACCAATACCAGCGAATAAGCCGTGCGATGCTTACACCCTTGTCCAAGGGTACACTTACGTCAGAGGCTACGGTTGAATTTGGCGATTACTTCCGTAACATCCAGTTACCGCCGAGATGACGACGACTTCAGTCAGAACACAACCATTAGTCCTATAGAGAATTCTGAGCGGGTCATGGATGCTCTTGTGTATTCATGGTAGCTGTCAAAGAAGTGAAGAGGAGAGAAGGAGGGAAGAGAAGTATGGTCTTATCAGTAAAGCTGAACTAATTTGCGACGATTCTATAGTAATATACCGCAGAAGTTTGACCATCACCTCGACCCTCAGCGCACACAAGTTACACACCGACCTTTGACGAATACAAACTGAGACTCCTAATTCAGCAGTCAGCCCCCGTACGCGCCCGTTGAGGAGCTCACTTTCAACGAAGACGATGGTGGGAGTAGCGGTCTACGACAAGATTTTCCGCTCCCATCAAACCCGACAACGCCGCCAAGCTGCCAAACGGCCAAATGGCTAAACTGCCAAATTACCACGAATGAGCCTCGTGCCTCATATTTCTACGTGGTCGATTGAACGGCGCCTCAAGCATGGCAAAGCTACTTGATGCCTAATTTTAGCAGACGATTATGCGTAAAAGACACTAGGTCGCGCTCAAGTACCGTAGGCGTCAGCGTTGTTTTGACAGGTGGTAGGAATACGCTTGGCGGCGGTGTCTCCTCATTTACTTTTACCAGCTCATTTTATTCTATTCTAAATGACCTAATGAAGTCTGTCACTTACCACCTCGTTCCTATCTGCCTAGCCTGTGGTGCCTCCTCAATCAGCACCGTAGATGTCCTCGCTGCAATCCACCACATTATGTCTTAATGCAACACCCTTCTCCTACTGATGCAAGACACTTGCATATTGTAACGAGGGCCTCAATTGGGCGGTTTGGAACTTGATGAGAAGAGATTAATCCAAAACATATGCACTAATATAAATTGGCTCCTCAAGGAAAGCCTGCGGAAATAATTCACCTCACCAGTAATATCATACCTCAAGGCCACATATTCCTCATGCTTCCAGATATGCTCAATGGGGTTGAATTCAAGCGAGTGTGCTGCGTTCAAGTTTGTTCTATCAACTCAATAAGGATGAGGAAAGACTGGAGATATCGACAGGCAGACGATCCACGATAGGCGTCAACACGTGCGACGCTCAGAGCGACATCATCGACATCTCAGCCGGCGAAAGACTTAGGCCGGGTGCAAAAGTGCAGCTGCTTCGACATGTGCCGCTACTGAAGTACCGACTACTCCGGATGCAGACTGCTGCGGACGAACGGAGAAGAAATGCACGCATGCAATCGTCACCAGTACAAAAATCCGACGTCACAGAACTCCCGTCTTCGCCGCCACCCAGGCATTCGGTGAGATCGCGGAACCCGTCCAAGCCCTATCTTCAGCAGTGGGATAGAACGCTTTCGAAAGATTTGGAGTTGAGAGCGAGGCACCGATAGCTTACAAGTCTTTCGAACGAGGCGAACTTCTTGTTTATCGTGGACGATTTGGACTATGCGCTTGCCGTCGTGCTACCGAGAGGAGGTGGAGATTATCGATGTTCACCACGTCCACTTGCTTGAACGACCGGAGCATCAAAATTTTGCATCGCATCGCATCGCACCGATCGTGGTTCCGCATCGATTGTCGTCGTTCACCGTTCTGTATCGAAAAACCGCGGAAGATCGTGCCTTCGACGTAGTCGAACGGACTCCCAACTGAGAGATATTGGCTAATGTCGTCTTCGTCGACAGGCTGAACACACGTTAGCGATCACTGTGTTGGGCTCAGGCGCCAGGGTTCATGCCATATGATCCAATCGTCTCTGCAGATGGAAATCGGAAGCGGCATAGTCAAGTCGTCGAGAGTAAGCTCCAGAAAAAAAAATGACAAGCTGAGATCGTCAGGTTCTTCGGCAGAGCTTTCGGCATGGCGTCAGCAGTGTCGCCATCAAGAGTGTACCAAGTTGGCGTCCATCGCTGCGCCGTGTGGAAAGACGACCTTGTTGTGGAATGGAAGGAACACAAATAAAATGATGATTGAAACATCCTTGAAAGCTAAAACCGATCGACCAGTTCGTTGTGTTGCTGGTTGATAAAATGATGCTGTTTGCCGGATTTTTGTCGAAGGAAAGTGACTGGCTGCCAGTGGCTGGTGGTGCGTGCCAGGCCCACCTCTTTGAAACTTCTGTGGCAGAAAGTTGCAATGGTCGTGCGGGTGAATAATACGTACATATGTACATATGTACATGCGGCGGCTCTGCAGGAATTCCCGCAATGAAGCGCAAGCGTGAACGCACCCCGCAATCCGCCATCAGCCTGACCCCGCAACTAAGCGCGATTCCGCAATCAATCGGCAAATTCAACGAGTCACCAACGAAGGAACCGTCTCGACCCGGCCATCTTTCGTTCTTTGTGCCAACGCTATCTGCAAAAGGATTGAAAGGTACAGAGTACAGAGTACTTGTTTTTGCCATCATTGTAGATCCTGACATCTCGATAGAATGGAACGATACGAGACGGCCGACGACGACAACTTGAGCGACGAGTCTGCCTCGTTATACACATCTGACGAACTTTACCTCGACGACGCAAGCGATAACGAAAAGGAAATTTCATCTGAAGGGAGGAGAGCTTCTTACCTCGAACGCGCCGGCGGATCATCCGTACGTACTATACACTGACGCTATGGTTTAAAGACTAAAGGGCTGACATGAGCACTCAGCAGCGAGCGAATTCTTGACGTGCACAGCCGCCCCCGACTTCAGCGCTTCGCAAGCGCTCGGCATGTTCCAGGAGACATGCTGCATGGACTACGGGCGGTGGCAGTATGGATCGACGAGCTCGACGGGCGATGACTTCCCCCAGGGGCCAGTTTCACCTCGACATGGGGAGTCTCGTTGGGCTACCGTTACGATCGGTTATACTGGAAGGCTCGTCCTCAGCCAACGGCGACAACGACCTCGACCTGGCCCTATGTGAGAGCATTACGCGTCTGGAGAAATGGATGACCAAGTATGGCATCGAAGGTGACTGACATCTGATGGATGCTCCTGGTTTGTTGCGTCTCCTCCACCGAGATCACGCCTCGCTAACTGTTCGCCCTAGACGGAGAACTGTGTCCGATCGCGATCGAATACGGAGTTCTCAGAATAAGTTGTGCGATGCTCATACCCTCATCCAAGGGTACACTGAGGTCAGAGACTACGGTTGAACTTGGCGATCACTTTCGTAACTACTAACATCCAGTTACCGCCGAGATGACGACGACTTCGGTCAGAACACAGCCATTAGTCTCATAGATAAATCCGAGCTGGTCATGGCTGTATCTCTTCCTCTGGTGTTACGGGGTCGTCAAGTATACGTATTACGTATATGTGAAACGTTTTTGCCAGCAAGCGCCCCAACGCCTTACGAAAGAAGTGACCTGCCCTCATGAGCCAATACGATTACGCTCTATAGTATGCAAGCACGAGATTCTCAATACGAACTCCCGAGATACCGAAATTTATGGACCCAAGATCCTGCTCAGCTCTGTATGGAGGGGTTGCAAAGAACATGCCGCAAGAACAGCAAGTGTAGGTCTATCATTTTTGCGACTGCGATATTTGCTGACATGTTCGTAGGTTCGACTCCAACTCGCGTAGCACATCCTCCCCTTACGAATAGCAATCTTTCGCAAACGGCTCAGAGATTGAGCTTCGTCACACTGGGTTCATAGATGATAGAGCTAGGTAGGATCGGAGGTGGCCACTGACTTGGAGGTCCTGCAAGATGTCCTGAACTCAGAACCAGCATGGCAGAACTGAGAAAGATAAACATTTTGAACACGCTTGCTGGTGTGCGTCTCGCAGAACTTGCTGCCTAGTATGGCGGCTGCCCAATGCACATTAGAACCCAGACTATCTGGCCAAGCGAAGCAGAATTCACCCTTTCGAGTTGCGGGAAAGCTACTAATAAGCTTGGATCTCAATTAGCCAGTCTCCCATTCTCCAAAAAGTCCACCTCGAGCCATTTGAGAGCCCGCAGATGCCCCCTTCATGATGAAGACCACGGGCGACTGAAAGAGACGAGTGAATACTCTTACATGCTTACCGGTCTGATGAACTGCAGTGTGCACTGAGTTCATTGGGTCGAAGCTTCTTCTGCTCTCTAATAACAAGATGTGACGAGATGAGGCCAGATACAAGGCAATTCCAATCAGCGCAAGCAGCTTCCGGCTAAAATGTGCAGCGTTACGCGTATGCCGAACATGTGGACTTGTGCGGTACTTAGAGCCGGAGTGTGTAGAGTAGCGAGCTTCTGGGCTAGGCTTGAATATGATGTGACAATGTCAAATATTTGGGGCTTGGAACGAAAATCTCGCAAGGTGTGACGATGACTTCGCCGATGAGAGCGAATGGTCTGGCGTCGAAGTGGGAGATCCGACTCCCGAGAACGTGACGGCTGCGCTGCCTGCAACCGGCAATCCCCACATCATCTCCTGATGCACCGTCCTTCTTCTTCCGTCCGCAACACCAGCCGTAGCATATCTGAAACTGATGAGATTCTGTTCAACTCTGCGCATATGTCATTAGAAACCATCATCTGAGTTGGACAGCCACAGGTTCCATCATGTGCGAGGTGGAGAGGCGGGAAGGTCAGACCAAGGGGCCACCGTCGATGCAAGATATCCAACAACCTAAATCTGTATGATATTTCAACGCTAGAAAGCTCAACGAAATCTGGATGAAAAGCCAAACGTTTGGCCTCAAATTTTTTTGGTGCATTTGTTTCGTAAATAAGACCGTACGATCACATATAAATGACTTGCCAATCGTCCGGTTGGTAAGACCTCATAGACAACAGTGCACCGGATCGCCCACGCCTGTTCGGATCGCAAACAGGAAGAATCCGTGGTCGAATAGCATCAAGAGGAAAATCTAGTCAGCGACTATTGTTTTTCGAAAGGTTGGGCAAGACACTTGCGCAATTGATAGAGTTTTGGCGTTCAAAGATAGGTACAGACCCAGCTCGGGAATGTTCCACCTCACCAGCGATGCCTTCGGACCGTTTTCTCTCATGAACCACCAGTGCAAGTGCAAACGAATTTTAAGCTTGGTAGTGTGTGTTTGATCGTTGTGATTACCTACAGAATAGTGTCGGGTCAATTGCTTTTCTGGCGCGAGTCAAGAGTCGAACGCGGTTCCGCATCTGCGGGGCAGCCCAGGGTCAGACTTGCACGAAACGTCAGCGATCGCGATGACGCTACATTGGACCTGTTTGGATCACCACACGTATTTTTTTCACTTTTTCGCGATCTGGCCATTTAAAATGCTAAAAAAGCGCAATGGAGTATAGTCTGTATAATCATGAAGGCCCAATCACTTGACTCTCACTCCATCAATATTTTGTACAACACGCGTTGAAATATATCACCGCCTGAAGACGGCGAGGCACGCTGTCGATGAGCTCGAGCAACAAGCTTCGTATCGAGTTCATCCCACTTCTTTGTTTTTTCAAGATGTTCTAATGCGGCCTGGGACTTCTCAATACGTGTCCTGTTCGGATCCCGTATCAAGGTTTGCTGTTTCAGACATGGCCATAGGTTATCAATGGGACTCAGGTCGAGGCTGGCTGCATAGCGTCCTGTACAGAGGAGACACGTCACATCCCTAGCTCCTCGAGGCAAATTGTCACAATAGGTACTGGCCATATGAACCGGCGCATTGTCATGCATGAAGATATTGTCACTATCGAGCATGGCTGGAATGTATTCTTCAATGTGATCACGGTAAATGGCGCGTGTGACGCCGCCTCTCTTCGAGTCGGGGCCCGCTTGGAGGGCGACGAGAGGACTCCGATTGCCGTAGCGAATTCCAGCCCGAAGCACAAGGATATGCCGGGGGTTCTTTTATTCTAGCTTGTACAAAATCGAACTCGGTTACTTTCGAGCCTAGCATGAGCACATTCCGCTGCTCTATACCGTACCCAAATTGCTGCGAGTGGACGGAGAAAAGATGCATGCATGCAATCGTCGCCAGAACACAAATCCGACGTCTCTGAACTCCCGTATATGCGGAGTTGCAAGCTTGCTTTCACTTGTGCATATATCAGTCTGTTGGCTCATGGTAAAACGTGTCTCATTGAATCACGACCACAAAACACCCCGCACTCCCTGGAGGAAGTCAACCGGGCGGTGAGCTAAGTCAAGGACTCAAGACTCAAGACTCAAGGTGCCCGCATAGTCGTAGAGAAGTCCAAGGCTATTGAGATGCATCCGCGAGAGTGCCTACACTCAATGAGTGTGCGGACATGACTGTAGTGTACTCGTAGTAGGTATCGGAGAAGTGAGGAGGAGAGAAGGAAAGAGGGAGAGGTCTGGTCTGGTCTCAATCACGTCGTACGAACTGAAAATATTGACTACGGGTGTGTTTGGATAGAGTCTACATACATATACATATACAACAATGGATCGCGAGAGATAGCCAAACTGACAACTATTGTGCGGCAAATAACAGGAGAAGACATCGAGAACTCACTGGGCACACCGTAGTTCATACACAGCGGTCGACTTCGGATTGTTGTGGGTGACGATTCGTCGAGAATGAGCTGGTAAAAGGCTCAAGGAGATGACACATATGTAGTGGAAGAGCTCGATATGAGGGATGAGGAAAGACTGGAGATATCGACAGGCAAACGATCCACGATAGGCGTCAACACGCGCGACACTCAGAGCAATATCATCGACATCTCAGCCGGCGAAAGACTTAGGCCGAGTGCAAAAGTGCAGCTGCTTCGACGTCTGCTGCTACTGAAGTACCGACTACTCCGGATGCAGATTGCTGCGGACGAATGGAGAAGAAATGCACGCATGCAATCATCACCAGCAAATCCGACGTCACAGAACTCCCGTCTTTGCCGCCAATCCCGAGGAGTTCGGTGAGAACGCGGAAACCGTCCAAGCCCGATCTTCAGCAGTGGGATAGAATGCTTTCGAAAGGTTTAGAGTTGAAAGTTTTAAGTGAGGCACCGGGAGCTTACAAGTCTTTCGAACAGGGCGAACTTCTCGAGTATCGTGGACGATTTGAACTATGCGCTTGCCGTCGTGCTACCGAGAGGAGGTGGAAATTATTGCTGTTCACCACATCCACTTGCTTGAACGACGGGGGCATCAAAATTTTGCATCGCATCCCATCCATCGTGGTTCCGAATCGATTGTCGTCATACTGCATCGATCACTGTCGTCGTTCACCGTTCCGTATCGACAAACCGTGGTCGGAAATTTGAGCGACGCGGAAGATCGTGCCTCCGACGTAGTCGAACCGACTCTCAACTGTGAGAGATCTTGGCTAAGGTTGTCTTCGTCGACAGGCTGAACACACGTTAGCGATCGTGGTGTTGGGCTCAGGCGCCAGGGTTCATCGCACTTGTACTGCATGTCGGCATGCCGTATGATCCGATCGCCTCTGCGGATGGAAGTCAGAAGCGGCATAGTCACGTCGTCGAGAGTAAGCTCCAGAAAAAGAAATGACAAGCAAGAAAGAGAGTGATACGCATAGGTTGTGGCGGGAATGGAACGAAGACGAGAAGGCGATGCTCGACTTCGTCCACATAGGCGACTGATATGGCGGGTACAGAGGAAATTTTCAAGAGTACCTACGAAGTAATAAAGTCGGGTCAAGATTACATCTCTGGCGCTATGCAGAAGTGAAATCGATGGCTGCGTCGGCGTGACCAGATCTGAGAAATTGCAAAGCTTCTAAGAAAGCTAATCAATGGCATCGTAACAATGGGAAAACCCATGACATCAAACGCTGTGCCAAAGTTCTCTCGAGACCCTGATAGCGTGCTTCCGTAAAGAGCGGATCCATCTGCTGCTTATAGCATCTTCTTTTCTGCAAGCTTCGATCGAAACGAGATCATTGAGATCGTCAGGTTCTTCGGCATGGCGTCGGCAGAGCTTTCGGCAGAGCTTTCGGCATGGCGTCGGCAGTGTCGTCATCAAGAGTGTCTTCGGGTCTTTGTCGATTTCATACATGAAGTTTTTCAGAATCTGCTCCGGACTCCACCGTATACGGGACGTTGGTGTTTGGTTCGCGTGGGAACTACGGAGTATGCCAGGGGCATTGGGGCAAGGACCATTGATTGCCGGAAGAAGTCTGAGATTGAAGCGAGGGCACCAGCGTTCGCGCTTCGCCCAATTCCACTTGCGCTCTTGTGCTCTGATGCTAGAATTGACCCGCTGTCCGCTTTCTGTACCTTGTGTTGACGGCAGCTGTATCGTCGGTACCAATGAGGCTTGTCAAGTACTGATCATCCCAGCAGCAGAAGCTAGAGGAGGAAGGCATGCGTCACAGAGTTGCCGGAGATGGTCGAGATTCGATAAGGTGTGTGTGACGACATCAGGTCACGTGATCGACTTGCCCTCCATCGTGAGTGGGGGCCGGGTGCATCATCTCCATCCAAACATCTGGTGTTACCACAAAGAGACGCACGAAGAGACGCACGAAGAGACGCACGAAGAGACGCACGAAGAGACGCACGAAGAGACGCACGAAGAGACGCACGAAGAGACGCACGAAGAGACGCACGAAGAGACGCACGAAGAGACGCACGAAGAGACGCACGAAGAGACGCACGAAGAGACGCACGAAGAGACGCACGAAGAGACGCACGAAGAGACGCACGAAGAGACGCACGAAGAGACGCACGAAGAGACGTACAAAATGAAAGGTTCTACAATTGTGCGGTCGCAGGCACAACGCCCTGCGCTAGAGCTGGAGCATGCAAAGAGCATTGCCACAGCTCGCATGCCAACAAAGCTGCTTACAACCACTTAGAGCCTAGGATCCAACCGACCGTTGAACCGCCGCCATGTACAAAAGTTGAAGAAGGCTTTCTTGGAACTTGGTGGACCGAAGCGCAACCTAGAAGAGCATCATCGGAAAGTGCTCTGCACGAGTGCTGAAGTAAAGCGGATGATGAATGAGCTTGACTCGCAAGATGGCGCAAAGCAGGCCGAGGGCATGCTGGATTTAACCATCTGGCCGGACGTGAACGGGCGAGAACAGCTAGAGCTCCTTGCGGGACAGCACCGCATCCGCGCACTAGAAGAATGGGTGAAGCTCGCCAGGCTGGGCGAGGAGGAGCTCTGGCGGCCATGCAAGTTTTACGATGAGGGTAAGTTAACTTCCAAAATGCGACTCATTGACCGAAAAACAACTAGACAGCATCTCCCTTGAACAGAATATGAAGCTTCGCGTGAACAACAAAGACGTCGCGAAGAGAAGCCGGAAAAGTACATAGCCGTCACGATGTGGAGCCATATGTCGCCGTGGCTGTCAGGCTTCGCGACGTCTTTGTTGTTCACGCGAAGTTTCATGTTCTGTTCAAGAGAGATGCTGTCTAGTTGTTTTTCAGACATGGCCGATCGGAGAAAGAGACCTGAGAGTTCTTCTACCCTGGCAAGGGCTCTCAAAAGGTTGACCAGTCCTGCCGCCGCCGTCCTGAGCTCCTCATCAAGCTAACATCGTGAACTTTACTGGCAAGTATACGAGCACGTCGTTCAACGCGGACAATCGTCCTTCAACGTGCATCGTATACTCGGCCTGGAAGAGAAGGGGGTGGCGTTTCGGATGGAGCAGGTCGTCACGGTCCGAACGTCACGGCTTATCCCAGGTTCTCCGGTCCATCTTTCAGTACATGAGGTTCTTCCTTTCGGAGAGGGATCAGTACCGTACAATCCTGCGGGCTTTTCCACTTTCACCATTCCAGGCCCCCGGGTACACTATGCGGATTCGCGCGGCTCTTCGAGCTCTCGTTCGAGGGGACGGAGAAACGATATAGAGCCAACGGCGACAACGGCCTCGACCTGGCCCTATGTGGGAGCATTACGTGTCTGGAGAAATAGATGACGAAGTATGGCATCGAAGGTGACTGGCATCTGATGGATGCTCCTGGTTTGCTGCGCCTCCTCCACCGAGATCACGCCTCGCTAACTGTTTGCCCTAGATAAAGAATTGTGTCCTATCTCGATCAATACGGAGTTCTCCGACTAACACAATAACAGAGAATAAGTTGTGCGATGCTCACACCCTTATCCAAGGGTACACTGAGGTCAGAGGCTACGGTTGAACTTGGCGATCACTTCCGTAACATCCAGTTACCGCCGAGATGACGACGACTTAAGTCAGAACACAGCCATTGGTCTCATAGGTCAATCTTCTCGTGCGCCGCGCGTTCAAGACAGACACGCGAAGCTTCACTTTCCGTCTCTTCTTTTTATCACCGTCGCAAAATAGTTACTTTACTAATAATAGCGTTAAGCGATAGATTCACTTTTACCAATGCTATAGACCCAACGCAACGATACGATGCAGTGAGGTACCCTTGACCTTCCCCTCCTTTTCGATTGCTGCCCGGGCATGAAATTGTTCGTGGCATGATGCAACTTCACTCAGGGCAGGACAGCCGGCTCAACCCCCGCCTCTGACGGCAGGCTAAGAAGATACGATCGATGGCCGCGAGTATGAAGAAACGATGACCAAGTATCGCATCGAAGATGACTGGCATCTGATGGATGCTCATGGTTTGCTGCGCCTCCTCCACCGAGATCGCGCCTTGCTAACTCTTTGTCCCAGATGAAGAACTGTCTCCTATCTCGATCGAATACGAAGCCGTCCGACCAATACCAGAGATAAGTCGTGCGATTATTCTCCATGGATGTACTGAGGTCAGAGGTTACGGTTGAGCTTGGCGATCACTTCCGCAAGATTCAGTTACCGCCGACATGGCGATGACTTAAGTCCGACCACACCCATACAGTCTCCTAAATAATGCTGAATCTGGTGTCCATTACTGTATGATCAGCCGCTCTAGTATTACGGGGGTAGCTCAAGGATACGCATATCAGGCCGCCGGCCCGCCGCTGCGAAACATTCTTTGCGACCAAGCGCTCCAGCGCCTTACGAAAGAAATATTCAGCCCTCACAATCCAATTCCAAGCGAGTCAGTGGGCAGTAGCCACTACATACTTCGAACTTGAGAAGTGGCCGCAATGTCTGCCGTATGTCTCAGCTCTGTGTCTGGTACTCAAGTGAGATCGCGAAACAGCTTCCAGAGGTCATCAGTCAAAGTCGAGCAATAAAAGTCCCAGCGCCGCAAGAACACCTGTCACCAAGGTCCAAGTGTAGGTTTATCATTCTTGCGACTGCAATGTTTGCTGACATGTTCTTAGGTTCGACTCCAATTCGCGTAGCACATCCTCTCCTTTCGAATAGCAGTTTCTCGCAAACGGCTCCGAGACTGAGCAACGTCACACTGGGTTCGTAGAGCCAGGTAGGGTCGGAGCCTGGAGGTGGCTTGGAGGTTCTGCAAGATTTCATGAACCAGTATGACAGAAAGATTAAGATTCTGAACACGCATGCTGGCGTGCATCTCGCAGAACTTGCTGCCGAGTATGGCGGCTGCCCGATGCACATTGGAACCCAGACTACTTGGCCACGCGAAGCATAATTCAGTCTTTCGAGTTGTGGGAAATCTACTAATAAAAGTGGCTCTAGAATCTACACTCACGAGATTTTCAATACGAACTCCCGAGACGCCGCTGCATTGTGCAACATTTCTTAAACGAAAGAGACGTCGAGGACGATGAACTCTTATCCTATAAGCGCCTAAATGATCGTTTTAAAACTAGCTTCCAGCTTCCAAGTTCCGACGACTGATTTACGAGTGCCTTCGGCTTACAAAAGTCATGGATCCGAGCGAAATCTGTATATGGAGGTGCTCGTTTGCTTAGAACACGAATACGTCGTCTGAAGTCTCTATCGGCATCTGTTGGACCACCAAGTCTATCAGCGCTAGCGGTCGAAAAGCCGTATCGCGATTTTTGATGTTTTGCCGCTAACTGGATCCGAGTTAGGGTTCACCCCACGAGTGGTGTGTCGCGCAGATCAGGACTCGCATGAGACGGAAGCCGATTGCTGGTGGTAGCCTGTAGGAGGCGGAGAGCTACGAGGCACCTACTTGTGAGCGCGGCGAAGAGAAGAAAAATTGAATCTCGGCGGTTCGTGATGATGCGACGCATCCAATTATGCGTGATGGAAAAATGAGAGACGAAACCCTCATATCGTCCCATCAGGCGTTGACAGCGTGACAAGCGCAAGATTGTATCCCAATTAGCCCGTTTCCCATCTTTCAAAAAGTCCACCTCGAGCCATTTGAGAGCCCGATGATGCCCCCTTCATGACGAAGACCACGGGAGACTGAAAAGACGAGTGACTACTCTTCCATGCTTACCGGTCTGATGAACTGTAGTGTGCACTGAGTTCATCGGGTCGAAGCCTCTTCTGCTCTCGAGTCTCTAATAAGAGGAAGTGACGAGGCGAGGTCAGATACAAGGCATATGCCATTCTTGGCCCCTCCAATGAAATCGCTCTTTCAGGCAAGATCATATGTTCTCGATGGAGTCAAGGTCAGATCTACGCGACGGCCAATCCAGATACTGAGAACTTACCGCTTGCTTCTCGAGGAAATCCATCACGATTTCAGCTGGGTGAAGCTCGTTGAAACTCGAAGTGCGTTAAGATAATAAAATTTTGCCGTCATTGATTACATGTCGAAATATACCTGTATTTTATGACGATCAACGGCGCATAGCACACTGCCTCTCATTGAATTGGGGTCTTAGGGAGGCCTATGTGAGGACCCTGATTCCCGTGGTGAAATTTGCTCCGATGCATGCAATTATAATGGGCGCGTTTTGTTTGGTCTTGTACACATGTATATTCAATTTCCTTCGAGGAATCGAGCCTTGAACTAGCCAATTCCATTGATTGGGGAGTAAGTTGTCCTGGTCTCAAGTACAGTGTACGATTACGAACTTCCCGGACGCTAAAGTCCTGACTCCTGAGTCATTAGTCAAGATCTAGGTCTGCCCAGCGCCATCCTCAACAGAGCATTCACCTGTGCATGAAAACGCGACGAAATCAAGTAAATGGCATAAATAGGTATCAAAGAGCAAAGCTGAGCATTTTTGGGAATGTTGATGTGTAAAAATGAGCGTATGCACGGCTTTGCAACGCATGACGCCAGGTGCCTCGGGCCGCTCGGCCTCCTGATTGTGTCCGTAGAAACGTGAGGCGTGCATTTATCCTTCTTCCCTGAGTTCCAGCTCTCTGATGACAAATTGACAATAAATATTGCTTGATGATTTCTGTTTGGAGACGTTGCATATTATATTTTGGACACTTGGCCGGTTGCCCTCGCCCACGAGGTGAGATACCACAATCTTGATGAGCGAAACGTTTGCTGATTCAGCTGCCAGCATACGAGGGCTCTGAAACTTCCCTCCCCAATCGCGATGTGCACGGCTGATCAGCCAGCTGAAATGGATGAACACGCGCGGTTCTTCGTGCGAGGCGTCCTTACCACATGGTTTCTAAGGGCGTCTTGGTGTCGCCATCGCTGCTGAAAGGTCATGGAGGATGAGTTGCAGCATTGCTATGTGGTTGAAGGTGAGAACGTGACCCCCAGCAGCCTAGCTACCCCAACATACAAATTGACATGCGCATATACTTCCATTAATATATCGGACTGTGCGAAACCTTGATATCTCCATTGTGCTTGCCACATTCGTGTCTCGCATTGTGTCTTGACTAGCATCATAGACAAATTAATATGTAAGTACTTGGCTATGATTGGCATTGGGATTCCCAGAGAAGTATCTATGCACGAGGGGAGGCGGGTAAGCAAGCAAGCAAGCAAGAATCCGGGGAGTGAGTAAGTAAAGACGCAACAAGCCGTGAGATTTGAGGAGTATGCACGACAACAGAAGATAAAAATTAGAGCGAGAGGAAAGCAGAAATAGTAAGCGGTTGGGAAAGGATCAAGAAACAGATAGCGTTCAAAATAATGGATCGGAGAGTGTAGAATGTCAAGAAGGTAGGGGCAAGGCACAATGTCGGCTCGTAGGGGAAACATATAAGGGCATGCTTGTAAACGAAACACAAATGAGTATGTACTGGGTAACTGGATTCAATCTTCTTGGCCTGGCAGCTGGCTTGTCCATGGGATCAAGCTATATGTCACTCGCTCGTGATGTTGCACTAGGGTTATCGCATTCATGATTCCATGATGATACTCCGCTCCTGTGCGATCGGTCTCACACTGTGGCACCACCGTAAAACATCCGTGATATGTCCTGTATGAGACGATTGCGACTATTGGTGTGGAGCCGCGAGCGGTTCCAACACTCCAGGAAAAACGAGATGGCAGTCAAATACGAAGAATGGCAAGCACAAAGCCAGCATGCAGTAAAAAAAGAGACAAGAACGGGGTATTTACAGATGTGGAAGGGAAGGCAGGTGCGGAAGCACAGCATGGGGTCAAGTCACAAACAATAGAAAAAGAGGAAACGATATGTCTGTTGTCAAACAAAGCCTCCGGGCGGTGAGGGGGCCGGGGAAGTCGACTATGCAAGTAAGTAGAAGCAAGAAGCAAAAGGCAGAACACAAGCATAAAAGTAGGAAAGAAGAAAGAAAGATGGTGAAACGACAGATGGTGAACTATAAGCGAATAATGAGGACAAAGGAGAGTAAGCAAAGAGACTGAGTAAGAAAGAGGACAAGAACGTGGAAAGACAACAAGCAAGCAAAGAAGGCGAAAAGGAAGTCGACAGAAAGCAGATAAGCGAGCATCAAGCAACGAAGCAGGAAGTACATCAAGCGAGTCAAGTAGATGGAGTTGGCAGAAAAGGAGGACTTAGAGTAAGTCAATAAGAAGTGAGATGTGCATTATAAAAAAGAGGCATAATGCCATGACTGCGTACACATGACCCATCCCGCAGACATTCCACATTGAGATGGCGTTAACCTGGAGTTGGCGGCTCATCCGGCGCACCCCTGGCCATTCGAGACCACTCCGCACTCCTGATGTGTCACAGGGAACCCGGAAGAAGCTAGGGCGGAGGAGTGGGAGACACAGGAGACCCGAGCAGACGAATTTGGCAACCCTGACGATATTTGGGGTGCTCAGGGCGTTGATAGGAGACAGACGGGAAGACATTGTGCGTTATATCATCGACGGCTCCTCCCAAGAACTCAGAGGAGATCACAAGCCTCTAGAGTTTCTTGTAGAGCCACAGTCAATTATTGCGTTCTGAATGAACATTCCTCAGTTCTGAGTCCCAAATACAGGCTCTTGTCACATATGAGGCAGGTGAGTGAAAAGCATGGAAGCAACTGAGCAAAAGGAATCAGTAGTGAGTCAGTGAGCTATAAAAAAGGAAGTAGACCGAAGGCGAGCGAGCGTGAACATTACGAAAGCATCAAGCTGGTAATAGGTATCAAGCAGGCAAACCAGGGAAACGAGCTTAGGGTTATTCCATGACAAGACTGAGACCGATGGAGAGTTCGGGCATTCCTAAAGTCATCCCGTGGCACTCCGCGTAGAAACTTGCTAACGGTGTGTTTGTGGCTAGTGTACATACATATGGGGGTAACAATGGACGGGAGATGACGAAGTTGACAACCACTTTGCGGCAGATAACAGGAAAAGACATCGAGCACTCACTGTGCACGCCGCAGTTCAGAGACAGCTGTCGGCTTTGGATTATTTTGGCGGTCGACGGGTCGAGGATGAGCTAGCAAAAGGCTCGAGACGACACAGAGGAAGTGGAGGGGCTTGAAATGGAGGATGGGGAACCGCTTCCATAACAGGCAAATGTTTCCTAAGTAGACAATGGCCCAGCCAGCGAAAAGCATTGTGCATACACCTCGAGGCCGCTCAGAAATTCTCGATATCGCTTCTTGGAGCAACTAAGTCGAAAAGAAGCCGTTAGAGTGAGTGATAAGACGCGCAAAGGAGCAGGAGTGAGCATACGTGGAGAGGAAGACGAGCTGAAAATGCTGGCTACATAGCATCACTCGGACATGTGCAAAACTGCAGCTGCTTCGACGCCCACCGCTGTTTCTGAAGTACCGACAACACCGGATTGCTGCGGATGGGCAATCGTCGCCAGAACACAAATCCGACGTCGCAGAACTGCCGTCTTTGCGGAGTCCGACGAGATTCGCCTCAAGCGTCCAAGCCCGATATTTAGCTGCAAGACAGAATGCTATCGAAAGCTTCAGGGTTCAAAACGTATGGCACCGGTAGCATGCTAGTCTCCCGAACAGGGCGAATATCCTTAGTGTCGTGGACGATTTGAACTTTGCGCTTGCCGTCGTGCTACCGACAGGAGGCGGGAGTCATTGCTGTTCACCACACCCACTGGCTTGAATGACCGAGGCATCGAAATTTCGCTTCGATTGTCGCGTTTCGAGATCGATCGTCGTCGTTTCGCTTCGATTGAACGTGGTCGGATATTTGAGCGACGCAAAATCGTGGCTTCGACGCAGTCGAGCGGACTCGCAACCTAAATACACGTTAGCGATCATGGTATTGGGCTTAGGCGCCGGCTCAGGGAGTCAGGGTTCATCGCACTCGTGATGCACGTCGGCATGCCGTATGATCTGATCGGCTCTGCTTAAACCGGACAGGGAAAGCAGAAGGGACGTGCTCACGTCGTCGAGAGTAATCGCGAAACAAAAAAATGGCAAGCAAGAAGGGACGTAGCGGAAATGAAGCGAAGACGACAAGGCCCATCGGCCCTCTGCTGCCAGTGGAAACGGTCCAGCCATTACAGTGGCCACTGGCGTCCAGTTACAGTGGAATTGCCAGTGGTTCTGTTGCACAAAAGAGTGGTGCACGGTGCCAATGGAGGGGGAACGGTCACGTGATGGAAACGAAAACACTTATGGTCAACTAGGACAGTCTACCACATCATCTCTCGGTGCACAACAACAGCTCAAGTCGTCTGACACTAATGAAATCGCGTCCAAATCATGCCCGAATAGCATTTAAAGCCAAGGCCTCAAGTTCTGAACGGAATACTTAGAGCTGGTGTTGTGCGCGTGGTGGAAGCGGGAAGGTCGTATAATACGATATCGTGTTATCGCCACTCCACTGACCTACACATGCAAACAATTTCAACGCCAGATAACTCTATCGAAGCCGCGCTGATAACCAGACTTTCGGTCTCCCAAGTAGAGCATGGCTCATGAGATCTAATTCGTATACGTTTGGTTCAAGTGCGACCGTAAGATTACGCATGAATTGCCTGTCAATTGTCTTGGGAGTAAGATCTTCCAAATAGCACTGCATCGGGCCATCCGCGCTCGTTCAGGCGCAAGTCGAAAGCCATGCAGCGTATCAGAAGAAGTAGCTTGTGAGTGAATATCGCGTCTTCAATACTTGGAGGAGGATGTCGAGAGATTGATTAATCCTCGCTGTTTTGAAGATAGGGTATGGACCAGGCTTTGGAATATCTCACGGTCTCACCTCGCCAGACTCCAGTGCTGCCATCTAATCGTAATCTCTGACAGATGCCATTCCAACCGTAGCCTGTAATCTTTCGTGAGAACCTTATGGAACCCTGCATCCGAGGCCATTGTATATCAACTTAAAATTATCCATGATGGTAATGGGAGCGAACCCTAGATTCTAGCCAGGAGAGAAGTCCAATTTCTCTGTACTAAAATTGAGTGACGGCCCACGGGAATTAATGTTCATGGCGATCCCAAGGAGTACAGGAGCTAATCCTAGGAGGGTCATATGACGACTGCAGTGATTGACCAGAATTTCTGCATGCATCTATGGTCTTTAGTGCAAGCCCGCTGATGCTTCCTTTCATACATGATACGACGAGAATTGGCGACTGAAAGAGGCGGGCGACTACACTTGCCTGCTTTCCGGTCTGATGAACTGTACCATGTTCATAGGGTCATAATTTCCAATCAGCAAAAGAAGCGTCTTGCCGAAAGTGTGTAGCGCTGCGCTCATGCTGAGTTGTGGACTGCGCAGAACTTAGAAGTTATAGTGTGCACTGTGCACTGTGTAGAGTAGAGAAAAAGGCTTCAACCTGATGTGACAAGGGCCAATCTTTGGGACCCGAAACTGATGATTGCCCAGCCAATCATATGTAGACCGCGATTCGACACTGGCTCGCTATCAATTCAAGAGGTGTTCTCCTTCCATCCCGGAGTTCTTGGGAGTCTTGACTCTTACATGCACAAAGACCTCGGAATGATAGTGGTGTCTGAGATCTGGAGACGTCCTCGGACCTGATAAGTTACACTCAATGAGTGAGCGGACACGAGTCTAATGTACTCGTGATAGGTATTGGAGAAGTGAAGATGAGAGAATGAAAGAGGAAGAGGACTGGTCTCATACACCACACTGCACAGAACCTTGATCATCACGTCGTACGAACTAAAAATATTGGCTACAGCCTACGGGTCTGGGGGTGTTTGGATAGAGTCTACATACATTATGATACAATGTACATATATGGGGCGACAACCATGGATCGCGAGAAAAGGCCAAGTTGACAAATATTTTGCGGCAGATGACAGGAGAAGACATTGAGCACATACTGGGCACACCGTAGCGGCGTAGTTCAGACACAGAGGTCGACTTTGGATTGTCGTGGGTGGCGATTTGTCGAAGATGAGCTGGCAAAAAGCTCAAGGAGATGACACACATGAAGTGGAACTGTGGAAGAGCCTGAGATGAGGGATGAGGAAAGGCTAAAACTATCGACAGGCAAACGATCCACTATAGGCGTCAACAGGTGCGACGCTCAAGCCTCAGAGCGACATCATCGACACCTCAGCCAGCGAAAGATATAGACCGAGTGCAAAAGTGCAGCTGCTTCGAGGTCTGCCGCTACTGAAGTACCGACTACTCCGGATGCAGACTGCTGCTGACGAACGGAGAAGAGAAACACAAATCCGACGTGACAGAACTCCCGAGTCCCGACTTTGCTGCCGATCCCGGGGAGTTCGATGATAACGCCGAAACGTCCAATCCCGATTTTCAGCAGTGGGAAAGTGCTTTCGAAACTGGGTTGGAAAATACGGCACCGGTGGGACACAAGTCTCCCGAACAGGGCGAAGTTATTGAGTATCGTAGACGATTTGGACTATGCGCTTGCCGTCGTGCTACCTAGAGGCGGTGGGAGTCATTGCTGTTCACCACACCCGCTTGCTTGAACGACCGAGGCATCAAAATTTCGCATCTCATCGATCGTCGCCGTTCCGAATCTATTGTCGTCCTTCGCATCGAAGCATCCATGGTCGTCGTTGTTCCACGAAGTTCATCGTTCCGACAGGCATTGCACGAACGTGTTTGGGAATAGTTGGACTGAATCGCATGGCCATTGGCACCAGAGAACCGGCTCCTCTAAGTGTGCACCGACGCCGATACAGTCACTTGTCAGCTTGTCGCCGTCGAGCGGATGTAGTTCAGGCAAATGATCCGCGATAGGCGTCAACAGGTGCCAGTGTTCGCAATTGGGCAGTCCCGGGACGTCCCGACGGCTCCTTGGGATGTCCCGGACAAGAATCTACAGTATAAATCCCGGGAGGGGACTGCAGTCGTGCCTGTCCCAGGGGACACTTTTCTTGGGGGGACCCTCTCACTAAGAACAGTCAAAACATGAGGAAAACGATTGCAAAGCATCACATGCGCAATGATTAAGCTTCTGCTTGATCTGGAGTAGCAGGAGATGACTTGGGAGTGGCTCAGCTCCAATCTGGTATGTAGGTACCTAAGGGTAGGCATGTTATATGACCCCCCCCTCGGTAAAACCCCTGCACGTCCATACTAATGCGGCCTAGCGCGGGACTCATCAGCAGTCCGACAGGCCAGATTAGGCTTAGCACGGGAGTCCCTTCAAGTCACCGGGGCCAAGTCCCAAAGTCCCGCGAGCAACCCAAGACGTCCCAATCCCGTCCCGTCAACATGGGTCCCGTCCCGATTGCGAACACTGACAGGTGCGACGCTCAGAGCAACATCATCAACAACCCAGCCGGCGGAAGATGTAGACCGAGTGAGTCAAAGCTGCAGTTGAAGAGAGTCACAAGAAGCCCTCTCGCATCCGAATTGTACGGAATGGTCCAAGGCGCCGATATGGCCTTTGCACTGAGCACCACGATAAACCTCATCACACGCCGACTTGGCCTACCTGATGGCAGTGGCCGGCAGCATCAAGGAAGCAGACATGGAAACAAGGAGTGGGCAAGAGAGTCACGAGTGGACAAGCAGATATATAAGCTGAGTAGGAGAGTAGGAAAGCTGCCACAGGCAAGAAACAAGTAGGTACAAGCAAGAAATTGAAAAGGGCGAAATATAAGGGGGGCTTATGGGCAAGTATAAGTCAAGAATATGGAATCAGTGGAGAAAAAGGAAGACGATCGGTGCAAGTTGTTGTCGCGTGGGCGTCGTCGTAGGTCGCTCCCCTCCCATATCGCAATTCCATGCCGTCGCGCCGTAGTTTTTCCCGCTCTAAAGATACCGGTGCGTGTCCACACGCCATAACGAGTCTCGGGTGCGTCCATACGTTGTTGGAGTTGAGTGTCGTCACTCAGATGACTCTATTCTAAGTCAGGGACATTTCCACTTCATCCACCTTCTCAAAACAATAAGTGTGCTTGTCACTCAGAGGACCTGGTCCTGATGTCTTGGCGTTCGTAACTTAGTATAACTTAGAGGACCTGATCCTTCTACCTGTGATTGTCCTCGATTCTAGATCACGATACCATCGTCGTCGTAGGTCGCTTGCTTCGGTATGTCCGTTCGATACCAGCGCGTTGTAGTAGTTCCAGCTTTAAAGATGCGTGTCCACACGCTATCAAAGGTCTCCGGTACGTCTCCAGGCTGTTGAAAAATGGATTTGAGTGTCCTCGTCACTCAGGTGACTACAATTCAACTTCATCAATCTTCGTAGAATGATTGTTGTACTCGTCACTCAGAGGACTCTAGAGTCCAGTCCAAGTCGTGGTGAATTTCGACTCCATCAGCTCCTCAGAACTATAAGTGTACTCTTCACCCGGAGGACTCTCTCAAAACAATGAATATACTCGCCACCAAGAGAACTTGATGTCTTGGTGCTCATCTCCTTCGAAATCAGTATATATACTCGCCACTCAGATGACCTGGTGGCTTGGTGCACGACTCTTCCCAAACAACAAGTATACTGATATCCTGGTGCTCAACTCTTCCAACACAATAGATATGCTCGCCACTCAGAGAATGTCAAGTCATGGTGCACGGCAGCTCTCCACTTACACATGACCCGCCCTGAACTCTGGAGACATTCCGTCCTGAGTCGGTTGCGCCACTCGGAGTAAACAGTGCGTTGGAGCTGCTGGTCTACAGGCGCCCGCCAATGCATTAGGGGCCGATAGAACAACGTCACTGAATTGGGGCTCGCTGGTTCACAGGACGGCGCCAGTGCATTCAATGCACTGCATTGGAGCCACTAGACTACAGCCACTTTGAGCGCATCGAGGTCGCTGGTTTACAGCCGTTTCCAGCGCATCTGAGCTGTCAGCTCATGATTCATCATATATTTGTGGTATGCGGACATTGCCGGTGACAGACGGGAGGACAGTGGAGGATTATAACATAGTACAAACATGAGAAAAGAGCAGAAGGCAAAAACAAACAGACAAGGGGGCAAAAATAGGCGAGCACCGGAGTAAGACGTATCACGGCATCAACGACGTAGTCAGTGAGCAAGTAAAAAGCCAACAAGCGCGAGGAGGCAAACGGACAAGTAGCGAGTTCCAAGCAGGTATCGAGAAGGTGAACAGGCAGTGTGGAAGGAGTATAAAACGATCGAAGGATTTAAAAGCAGGTAAAGGAGTTGTCAGAGACGTGTATCACAGGAAGGAAAAATCAGTCGACAAGAAAGTAAACTACCGGCGAAAGTTGAGCACTGAGCAGAAAGTAAGTGACAATTGGAGAGGGACAAAATATGAGCGAAAGAGAACCAAATAGAAGCTTAGTAACAAGACAAAAGCGAATAACACAAGAGGAAGCGCGTAGACGACACAGCGCAGCGCGATAAAGCACATATCGCATGCAAAGACAAGAAGAAGAGAGGAAATAATAGGAGACACATAGTGTCAGAAACAGAACACCCGCAACGCAAGGTCACAAACACGACACAAGACATAAGACACAACAGGTGACGAATAATACATGACGTAAAACAAGATTGAAGAAACGAGAGAAATAAAAAGACAAAAACGAGCAACAAGACACAATGCAACAGCAAAATACAATATGGCAAGGGCAGTACTGAGTATTCTGGGCTTGAACTGATGTCTGAGATACGATGAATGACTATGGGCCATGGCTCTACATAGTACAAAAAACTCTGCAGATGTGTGAATCGTGATATCCCTCAGAGATCGAGGGGAGAGCCAGCGATATATATACACAATGTCCTCCTGCCTGTCCCCGGCAATGGCTGCATATCCCGAATACATGATGACTCCCGGGATGATATCACTGACGCGCTGAAAGCGTCCGTAATCGAGCGACTTCGATGCGCTGGCAGCGCCTGTAGTCTAGCGGCTCCGATGCACAGCTAACTCTGGGTGAAGTAAGCTGGCTCAGGGCGGAATTTCCTCAGGGCGGGTCATGTATACACGCCCGTGTGACATACAACACGAGACAAGGAACAAAAGACATAAGGCAAAACGATGCAAAATAACAGACACGCACACGAATTGACACGGAGATACCCAACATAACACAGCATGAAGCAAACAGGCAATAAGCAGACATGTTCGAATGCATGGAGAAGGGCAGAGGCAGACAAGTCTGACGGGAGATGGGTAGATGAAAGGATGACCGTTGTCAATGTCAAGAAGTGGACAGGGAAAAGACAATAAGTGGGCAAATAAGTATGAAAGAAGATGAGAGAACAGAGCGAGGAAGTGAGCTGATGGGCATGAGCAAGGAAGGACAAGTGGAAAAGGCGACAAAAAAGTAAACGGTATGGTAAAAGTTTGAAGAGGGGGTATCGAGAAAAGTGTTGGGACAAACTCGCGTGTGGTGCGTATACGCAAGTCGCAAGGTTAGCCGACATGGACAAGATGGTATATTCATGGAAGCTATCGAAGAAGAGAAAGGGGAAAGGAATGTGGCAGAGGTGTGGTCTCATATACCAGAGAAGGGAGACGATCACCTCAGAAGATAAACCACCATTTCATCCCCCGTCGTGTGCAAGTTGCAAACCGGCCCTTCCATTTGAGGGTAGCGATTCCAAGGGAAGAGCACATCGAAGAACAACATGAGGGCAGTTGAATACACAAAGAGATTAAGGCGCAACAAAAGAGACAAAAGTGTGGTAATACACAAAGGATTGAGGCACGGGAAGAAGAACGGAGGGAAAGATTTTGGAGGAGACGGAAGGAGACGGACAAAGGACGAGGCTATAGGGCACGTCCGAAAAGGACAAATCGAAATGGAAGTCAACGTCGAACGACACCAGTAAGAAAAAAAAGCAAACGGCAAGTAGCAAGCAATCAGACTCCGGGAAGACAGCGAGCAAGGGAAAGAAAGGTGTTGTTGGAATCGCCATCCTCAATAGGCACTTGCGGTGCAATCTCTGCGTACGCATGTTTGCTACGATGAGGAGCTGTGTACGGATTGATGTGCGAACCTCAAACACTTGGGGTCGCACAACATCAGGGGCCGGTGTGAAACTGCACACGAAGGGGGATGAGATGGTGGCCTACCTTCTCTGGTATATGAGACTTAGGGGAAACCACTTTCCTTCCTTCTCCCCTTTCTCTTCTCAATAGCTTCCATGAATATATTGTATTGTTCATGTCAGCCAACCCTGCGTATACGCATCCCTTGCGAGTTTGTTCCAACAGGTGTAAGCACAACAACAGGACAGTAAGTAAAAAATGAACACAAAACATACAGCACACAGCAGATGGGGGTCTTACAGGGCAACGACAAACATGCAAAACAAGACAAACAGAGCAAGAGAAAGAGGAAATCACGAGGCAACAAGGCGAGAAAAAAACACAAGGCAACTGGCTAACAAACAACAAACAACAAAACAAAATAGACGCACAGAACGTGACAAAACGCGACAAGGTACCATAGAAGATGACAAAGGAAAAGGTCAAGAGCCAACAAAACAGAACGCAATAGACATACACGGACCACAAAACGACACACGACAACAAAAAGGCGCAAAACAACGAGGGAATGCGAAAGACACAGAAAGTGACAACATCAAAACACGTGAAACGATAACAAGACGGGCCGGAACGCACACAAAAAACAAAACAGAGTGAACCGAAGAGGTAGAAAAGGACAAGCGACACAAGGAGCACAAGTAGGACGAATGGGCAGAAAGAAAACGAGCACAGAGGAAACGGAAAGCAAGGTAAGGAAGCGGGAGGCAACAAACAACAAGACGTCACATGGCGAAACCAAGTGCTCCAACGCAGCAAGATACGATACTGTATACAACAAACCAAGTAAAAACAACGCACAGAACAACAAATGCAACGAGCAAACAAGAGACAACGGCAACGAGACACAAGGGACAAAAGGTTAGCGATAAAAGACGACAAATAGAAAGGACGAGCAACGTGCAGCGGAAGAAACAAAAAGAGGACGAACGTAAACCAAGGCGGTACAGATGATGCAATACAAGAAACAACAATTCACAAATTAGACACAACGTAACAGAAGACAAAAGGCAAGACGCAACGGGCAAGAGCAGCACAAGAGACAGCACATAACGAATGAGACAAAACAAGATGCAAAAGAACGGACACGCAAAGAATACACGACACGATACGAAGAAGAAGGGCGAGAAGCGAAGACAAAGTAAGAAGAAAGGGGGAAGCAGGAAAGAAAATGGGCAGAGTATGACCGTTGGCGACATCAAAGACGGAGAGATCGAAAGAACAAGACAGTGTGCGAGTAAGTGTATATCAAGACAAGCAAGCAGAGCGGAAAATAAGCGGGTGAGCAAGAGGTGAACGACTGAACGTAAGGCAGGACTAGAGGAAAAAAGTTAAAACAAGGCGCAACGCAGGATAAAGGAGTGTCACAAGACACAAAGGATAAAGACAGAGGAAAAAAAGAGGCACAGAGTAGAGGAGAGGAGAGGGAAGAAGACGGACTTGGAGCAAGCTTGTATGGTACGTCAGGAAGAAGGAAAGGTTACGGCACGAGTAAGCAAGGAAGTAAGCGGCATGCAAGTAGAGACCGGATGCCAGCAAGCAAGAGAAAGAAAGGTGTACGCACAACAACAGAACGGAACAACAAATGAAACGAAGTTACGAAGCAAAAGGATACGCAGCGGACAACGCAGGGGGAACATACAGAGCAAAACTATTCGCCAAGCAAGTTTTTGCAACAGAAGTTTTGAAAAAGTGGGCTCTTACCTCATCTGGCTAGCGCGCTTGATCGCCACACTCCTACACTCCCACACACCCGCACGCCCGCTTATCCGCACACCCACCTTACAGTAAAACACATTGTATGTACGGTGTACCTGCTTTATTATGGCACATTATCAAGTCACGATTTTCGATGTTTGTTTTGCAAGTGTATTTTGGACGAGCAAGGGAAATAATATGAGACAATGCAAATTATGCATGAAAATGAGCAAAGTCCGTTCATTCAGAGGTGATATGTGCGCAGGCGGCTCCGGATCTGATGCCTGGTTCCAGCCTCCTTCGGCCAAGTCAATCAGGGAACGCAGCCACCATGGCACGACCTCTTCATGTTTCTCGGAACGATATATGGGATCTTACATTCTGAATCTACCATTTTATGTGCGCCTTTTCGCGGCTGATGCTCGGATTGAGCCGCTGTCCGCCATCTGAATCTGGTGTTGACGGTAGCTATGGGCTCGGTTCCAGTGAGCCTTGTAAAGTACTCTGGGGACTGGGCAATGAATGCACTGAATAGGAGATGGGACACTGGAAGCCCCTATTTCATGACGATGTCGGTGCATCTGCTGCGGGCTGTGTATCGCCGTCCGATTCGAAGCTCCTCAATTGATTCGAATGTCTTTGAAGGGCGAGGATCTGGAAATTGGAATTGGCTCGCTTACGAAGTGTGCGTCAGTCGCTGTTCCGTGTGAAAAGACCACGCAATTCGATGGAAGAACAAAATACATGATGATGATAGAACACGATGCGCGAGAGCCAAAATCGCGAGTTTGTATGTTGATGGTTGATGAATTGACGTTGACCGTTGTCGAAGACAAGCGAATGGTGAGCGTGGGGCGTGGCCGTATGGCCGACCCACTTTTCAAAACTTCTGTTGCAAAAACTTGCTTGGCGAATAGTTTTGCTCAACATACACGGCAACAAAACATACAAAAGAAAAGAGCGACATAAGGGGACACGGGAAACAGAAAACACAAGGCAACAAAGAATACCAGAACGCAAAAGACAAGACAAGAGGTAAAACACAATGCAACGCAGGGCAACGTGAGACAGACACGACAAGAAGACACAACCGAATGTGACAAAGACAACGAGGTAAGCAATAAAACAAAACATGTGGCACACGACGTCAGAGCACGACATGGCACGGAGACAGGAAACAAAAACAGGTCAAAAGGGCAAAAGGACCAGAGGTTTAGAAAGAGACAAAAGAAAAGACGACATGGTACAAGGCAGCAAAAGAGGGGAATAGAAACAAGAATAAGACGGTGAGAACGTCACAGAACACAGGCAACACCGGTGACGGGACGGAAAATAGCTTCACGCAGGAGCAGCACAAAACAAGACGAGAGGTAAGAAACGACGACACGACGCAACGCGGCATGCACAGTGACGAGAGCGAACAAAAGAAGAAAGACGGCAGGTAAGAGGAGAAAGCAAGGCAAGAGGCAACAGGGCAAGAAGTCGGTGAAAAGGCAGGAAAACAGGACAAGCCAGAGACCAAACAGGATAGAAGAAAAACAAAATGTGAGATTGACAAGGAAATAATAAAAACAACAGAAGGCGAAAAACAAAGACAACATGACACAAGGAAACAAGAGGAGGATGAAAACAAAGAAAACAAACAAAACAAAACAAACGGTAGACAAGACGATAGGAGTCATGACGAAAGCACAAGGTCACGGGGAACAGGACAACAGGAGCATAAGAACACAGGAGGCAACGCAGAGAACGCAAGTACGACGAGAGAGCAGAGGAAGACGAAGACAACAGGGACAGAGACAGAAACAAGTTGAGACAGCATAACACACAGAAGGAGACGAAAGGAGACGCAAAACAGAGTGGCACAAGAAAGAGACGAGAAAACGAGGAACAAAGAGGGAAGGAAGAAAGAAACAAGAGACAAAAGCGTGGGAAGAAGGGCAAGACAACGAGTTGCAGGTTTGCAACGAACGAGGACAAAGGTGCAAAGGTGAGGAGGAAGAAAAGCGAAAGCGAAGTGAGAGGGCGCAAGAAAGAAAAGTCAAAACGCAGGTGACGCAGAGGAAAAAAGACACAGACAAAGCACGGGGCGTGGGAGAGGAAGAAAGGACAGAAAAAACAACAATGACGAGACAAAAGGGAAGAACACGACAGACGACAGACGACAGGAGAAACAAAGAAGGGAGTAAAATAAGGCAGAACAGGCAAAAGACGTGACAAAACGCAACAAAACAAGAGGCAACGTGGCACAAAAAGACAGGGTGAAACACAAGACAGGCGAGTAGGTGACGCGAAAGGCAACGCACGTGACAAAACGAGGCAACAGAGAGACGACGTGACACAGGGCACAGGGGAAGACGACGCAACAAGACGAACAAACACGCAACGACACAAAAGGGAAGAACATGACACACGACACAAGACACAAAGAAGAGAGTAGAACAAGGCAGAACAAGGCAGAACAGGCAAACGACGTGACAAAAAGCAACAAAACAAGACGCAACGCAGCACAAGAAGACATGACGCAACGCAAAACGAGGTGACAGAGAGACGAGTCAAGGACGTGACACAGGGCACAACGGAAGACGACGCAACAAGACGAACAAACACACAGGGTACGTCAAGGTAAGGTGAGAGACAAGAGGTAACAAACGACAAGACAGAGGAAAAGCAAAAGGGAAGTAAAAGGAGAGGAGGTGAAAAAAACAAAACAAAAGGGAACGAGAGAAAAAGCGTAGGGCAGGTCACGAAAGACAACGAAGAGGAACAAAGAACAGACGACGAACAAAGGTTGTGAACGGAACAGGACAGTCAACAAGACAAGCACACAACAAGACAAGGTAACGCAAGAGGCAAGAAAAGAGACAAATTACGACAGAGCGAGGCACAGTGGATATGTGAGGACAAAAGGGCGAGGGAAGGTAAAAGAAGACGAGGAAAGAAAGAACAGGAAAAAAAGCCAAAAAAGCACAGGTCACGAAAGGCAAGGACAGGTGGTAGAACAAGAGGACAAGGCACAAGTGACAAAGTAACAAGGTGACAAGGTGACACAGGAAGAAAGAAGGGACGCAGGGCGAGGTAGAACAACGAAGGAGAACAACGAAGGGCAGCAAAAGTGCGGCAAAGCTCGAAAAAACGAACGAGTGGAAGAGGGAGGAAGAGTGAAAGTGAAAGTGAGTGGAAGCAAGAGGGGGAGAGTTGAAGTGAAGGTAAGTGGTTTGTTTGTGTTGTTTTTTTGAGCGGTTTTTTTGGATGGTTTTTGTGGTTGTGTGTTGTTGTGTGTTTGTTGTTGTGGTTTTGGTTGTGTTTTAAAGGTGGTTTTGTGTTTTGTGTTTTTCGGAAGGTTTTGTGTTGGTTTTTTTTGGGTGTTGTGTTTTCGGGTGGTTTGGTGGTTGTGTTTTTTGTGGTGTTTTTGTGTGTTGTTGTTTTTTGTGTTGTTTTTGTGTTGTTTTTGTGGGTGTTTAGGGTTAGCTTAGGGTTAGGGTTAGGGTTAGGGGTTAGGGTTAGGGTTAGGGTTAGGGTTAGGGTTAGGGTTAGGGTTAGCAATAATACGTAACTGAAC
>JARFXZ010000011.1:0-68816 GCA_029405325.1 Claviceps purpurea | reverse complement strand
ATTGTCTTCCATGCAAGTGACGCCGAGGCGATTCATGGCGATTCACTGGTGGCAGCAACAAAAAGCGCTGAGATAGAGGAAGCGAAACGCAGCAAGATCGATGCGCACGAATAAGGTACATACTGTAGCTGGAGGCAACTGATCTGTTGAAGCTTTCTGATAATACGTTTCTGTGAGATTGTTGCGCATGGCCATTGGCAATACATACATGCTGAAAGATCATTTTTCCATACTAATTTACTAACTCGCCGACGAGCCCCAGTCGGTAACACCGCCTTTGATCCTGGCTCATGTTCCCGAATGATGAAATCCCATGAAGCCCACGACCGGGTACCCGTCAAAGTCCGTCAAGGTCCTTCACGGTCGTCAAGGCTCGTACGGAGTTAGTCAGTTCTCATGCCTCAATTTTGCAACGTAGATCAAAGACAGTACACTGTATATTTTCTTCTCTTTTGTGCTCCTTGTGATTCTCTAGCTTTAGAGCACCTAGGGGCGTCCCACAGCTCTCGATTCAAGTGACACTGTGACAGTACACTGGACGTGAGCTGCTCCGCGCTGTATTTCTCGATATAGTTCATTCTGATTAATTCCTATCATAAGTGCACCAAGAAGCATAGGTGGGCATCTACTGACAACTGTCACCACAACCACGGCACCCTTTACAAAAGGTCATTGCACAAATCCCCAAAAATTTGGAAGAAGAGAGATCATTTCTAGATGAAATCTCCAAAATTTGGGGAGATTTGTGCAATGACCGTTGTAATGGCTGTCGAGGTTGTTATCACAGTAGATGCCTACCTATGTCTATACTGCTTGGTGCAGTTATGATGGGAACCAACGAATCAACTGTATCGAGAATACAGCGCAGATCGGGTCACGACCGTCACGTCTAGACTCTAGTGTACTGTCGCTAGAATCAAGAGTTGTGGGACGCCCTAGGTGCTCTAAAGCTAGAGGATTACAAGGGAGCACCAAAGAGAAAATATCCAGTGTACTGTCGCTAAAATCGAGATGGCGTCTTGAAGAATGTCCATGCACCCTTTGACGGTTGCTTGAACCCGCCATTCCACCGAAACTATGGAGTAATTAGCTTGGAGAAGGCATGAAGATGTGGGGTCGCCATACTCAAGAGAATTGGAGGGAACGGCAGATATATTGTTCCCAGGCCACAGAAAATCCGAGAGGTCGGAAGGCCGAAAAAGATGGAAACCGGACAAAGGTCAAACGGGTGTCCAGACGGACGAAGAATAGAATCTCAGCTAACCCTAAGCTGAGAAAAGACAAGAGAAGAACGACTGATAGATCTGACAAGATCTACCAGACTAAAAGGGGAAGATAGAACAATACTCAACCACCATCCTCACGACAGGAACTAAGTCCTCAAAACACGACACAAAACTCAACTCCTCCTTCTTCTCCTTTCCTTGCCTCAGCGGGCTCCCTCAACTCTTTTAACCAAATGCCCAACCCGATTTCCCTTGTGTCGCAGTTGAACTTCGGATGTCTCGGGCAATCTCTCCAGATGCCTTGGTAACCAATAGAACGGAATGTGACCAAAACACGGCAAGGGAAACATGCAAATCCAACCTGACATAACAACTTCACAGATGATAGACAAGTTACTTCCGTCCCGGCCCTACGCGGCGGGCTTCGCTTCGAGTGGGAGAGAGTCGGGCTGGAAAGGTGAAGTTTGCGGGGTGGAAATTTTGCGGAAGGTATGGCAGCGGTTCGCCGACGTATATCTCCCCCATTGTTTCGACCACGTCTCTCTCTTTGCTGCGCAGGTGCCCTCCGGGGCCCCGTCCGGGGATGACTGCGGTACTGCTCTGGGGATTTTAGGGGCCCTTCACAGCACTGTCGGCATCGCGGGATGGCGGCGACGCAGGCTGCTGCAATCTGCAATCGCGAACCATAAGCGTCAATTACGCTCGTTTGCCTCGGCATCTGTGCCACAATAGCCACCGTGTGTTTGAATCTAACCAATCGGCGCCGTCCCCGCACATTGCTTCAATTACGGAGTATCCCTCGTAGTCGTACTGTGTACATGTATGGAAGTCTCTTCCTGGCTACATTAGGCAGTTAGGTACCTACCACTTTGCTATATGCATGTACAGAGTACGGGTATTCTATCGGATATCGCTCTTATACGACGTTATGCCCATCTATGCAGAGTATAGAGTAGGTATGTACATGCGATTCTGGCGACGAATAAGACCCTGAAGGCTGACTCACGTCACAACTGCCACCGAATGCCACCCTACAGCTTCATCAATATAGTTATAGGAGTTATATCAAAGCTGGTGTTCTGGTCTTCTACCTCCAGGACACCGTCGCATAATTTCATGTCGTTGAGATTGATTGACTCGTTTCTGTTCGCCAACTTGTAAGCTCTTGTCTTCCCGATGTCGGACTCGCACCTGATGCCGCGTCTCTCCTCCTCCTGGTGATACGCGGCCCTCAGGTGTGTCTCCCGAAGTTCGCATGAACAATCTACATATCACCCACACACATCAGTTGGATTTGAAGTTTCTGCACTGCCGCGCTCAGGCGGTCATGGAATCCATATTGTCATTTTATCAGAAGACGTTTCGATTTTCTCGAGCCAATTGAGCCGCAACGGCGCAAATACATCATGTATCGCTGCCATCGACAATGGCTTCATAGCCCCTCGCCCTCGCAGACAACTACACCCGCGCAGAAGCCTACATCCGCTCCGCCGCCAACCAAGGCGCCCCGCCACCCACACAGTCGTCCTTCCAGAATACCACCTCAGCGGCTGGTCTTCCTCCCACGAAGCTACCTATCTCCACAGCGCACGGTGCACCACTCACGAGTCACCGACCTATCTCGAGAAATACCGCACCCTCGCGCAAATTCTACACATTGCTATTGTCCCAGTGACGCTGCTCGAAGAGCTTCCTCAGAAAAAGAATAACGACAACGACAACGACAACGACAATGGCAATGGCAATGGCAATGGCGATGATGCACAGGGGCAGGGCCCTCCCCTCGCCAATGTAACCTACCTACTTCATCGGCCCCGACGGCACCTGGCACCATTCGAGGACGATACCAGAAGAAGAACCTCTGGCATCCTGAACGGCCGCTCCTCACTGCCGATCTAGACACCCCACATGAGTCTTTTAATAGGCTTCCTTGTGTGCTGGGATATCATGTTCCCGGAGGCGTGTCGGGCGCTCGTCGCGGATGGGGCGCGAGTAATCATCGTTGATCGTTCCCTCGTTTTGGCTCGCGGATGATGGGGGATGAAGGTACGGCGCTGAATCCAGGGTGTGAGAAGATGCTTCTGGATCATATCTGTGTGGCGGGGGCGGTTGAGAAATGCATTGGGGGCCCGGGGGTGGTGTGTGTGAATACGGGGGCGCCACGGGGCGCCGCGGGGTGTCTTGACTCTTGAGTCTTGACGGGCGAGACTCGAGGTGCGAGCCAGGTGGCGCTGCCGATTATATGGGGAGATTGGAGGGAGCAGGAGTAAAAGCAGTGGAGTCCATGGGGCCAGAGGAGCAGATGGGGGGTTCTGAAATGGATTTGGGGTGTTGGATCATGGATGTGGCGGGGGAGTGTATAATAAGGTGGGTAGGGATATCGCGGCTGAAGGGTGGCATTACGGTCCTGTTGGGACTCTGGGAGGAGTGGCCAAGGAATGAGAAGTATGGTACCAAAGTGAGGTCTCGGTCTGATGAGAAGGACTCATCCATGAACCATGGTCATAGACTATATACTGCTATGTACATGAACGAAAAGAATATGCAATATACAATCATTGTCAAAATGAATGATACAAATCAATGAGGGGAAGAGAGCCTGGTTCCTTTCCTCCGCAGAGCGTCATGGCCACTTCAACACTGAGCATCAGCTTCCAGCAGTGATACCACCGAAGTAAGCGCCCATAATATGCCACGCGAAGCAGGAAAAGACAAAACATATCAAGGCGATGAGAAAAAAAAGAGCGATGAGGTTGGCGAGGCCAAAAAAAAAAAGAAACACAGAGGCAAGCAGAAAGAAACAAACATAACGCCCCATCAAGCCATCTCCCGTGTGAGCATCTCGAAATAACGACGTCGTAGGTCAGTTCCTTCCTCAGTATGCTTATGCACTAGGCGCTCAAGCTCCTTCTTGGCGCTAGTCTTCTGAGATTCCGTGGCTCCCAACCCCCGCGCGCACGCTATCAGCCCAACGCAGGCCCATATCGTCTCGGTCAGTCCACACCCTCTCATCTCGTGAGGGACTTCTTCATTCTTGCTCAACAGCTCCATCAGGTGTTCGGCATTCGGGCCTGGCCGCCGGGAGGTGCGGCCCAGGGCATCCATCACGATATCCCGCGAATATCCTTGGGCTTCGTAGTTTTCGATGCATTCAAGGAGTGTTGGTTCGGAGCTTGAGGCGCGACGGTCCGGTGACTCCGGTGGGGATGGGATCTCGGCTGTGCGATCCAGACGCCTCCGTTTCGCCGACTTCTCAGGCAGATACACAGGATCATCATCATCATCATCCAAAGGTCGTTTGTGTCCCGAAGGTCTTACTGGAGGAGATGATGGACAGAGCTGTCTTTCTGGCGAGTCTAGGTTCGACTGGAACTCGTCTTCTTCATGCTCATGCGCCGCCTCCTCCATTTCAAGATCGTCAAGTACTTCTTCAAGAAAAGCTGCTAGATGTTGCTTGAAACACTCTTTTAATTCGTCCACTACTTCTTGGTCCTGTCTCCAGTCGTATTTCGCCTCTAGGTCCCCCGCCACACTCCGCCAGTCCACTTCCCCATTCGACTCCCGGTGTGCGAGAACGGCGTCGCCGAGATGCCATAATTCGAGGCGTTTCCCTCCTACCTCAGATTCGCGTTTGACAGGCAAACCGCTCCTATTCTGGAAACCTTCAAGATCCTGGTAGAAATGATCCTCATCATCCGCCTCACTCTCGTTTCCATCTTCTTCGCTTTGAGCGGGAGAACATCCTCTTTCATGTAGCTTGGCTTGGATGATGCGCAATGCTTCAAAAAAACTGCTAGATTTTCTCGAAACATTTTTTCAATCCGTTCGCCACGCCTTGGTTTTGTTTCAAGTCATAACCCAGGTCCTCGGCCACTCTCCGCCAGTCCACTTGCTCATCCGCCACCTTCTGTGTAACAACGGCTCGAGCGAGTTTATACAAGTGGAAGCTTTGTCCTTCTACCTCAGGATAAAGGCTGACAGACCGCCGACTTTCTTCAACAAAAATTCCAATTTCATATTCGAATTGGTCCCTGTTTTCTTTGTCCTTGATCTTGGTTTCATGTTCTTTTGCTTTTGAGGCGGGAGTAGACTCATGGGATGCGCTAGGCTGTCGTGGGTTCTCTGTCGCAGATGCACTCATGCTCGACTTGCGTTGAGGACTACTCGGGCACGCGGCAGGTGTGGTCGCGTAATTTACGAGTACAGATACTGGTGCTGGTGCTGGTGCTGGTGCTGGTGCTGGTGCTGGTGCTGGTGCTGGTGCTGGTGCTGGTGCTGGTGCTGGTGCTGGTGCTGGTGCTGGTGCTGGTGCTGGTGCTGGTGCTGGTGCTGGTGCTGGCGCTGGCGCTGGCGCTGGCGCTGGTGCTGGCGCTGGCGCTGGTGCTGGTGCTGGCGCTGGCGCTGGTGCTGGTGCTGGCTCTGGTACCGGTGCTGGTGCTGGGCGTGTTCCAAGCTGTCGAAGATACGCTCTTTGACGTCCAGAACAACACCGCAAGGTATGCACATACCTGTATCTCCACGATTGCCATGTATGTCTGGGATTCTAGTGCAGATCAGCAGATCAGTAAAGCGTCGCAGTATATGGCACAGGATCGATCCCTATGAAGACCAGGCGAAGCTTACAGAGTCGGCAAAAATTTTGTAAATCGCATTGCCTAAGCGATAGCTGGGATGCGACTCAACATATATTAGAAGAGCAGCATCTTCAGCAATTGTATAACTCGTTCTCGTCGACGCCATGTTGGAAAAGATGGACGGAAGGGCCGAGGTATCGGGTGTACAGTCGAGGGGTTGCAGAGAGATGTCCAAAATACAATGGCAAGAAGCTCAGGTGCCCTTTGTGTCTCGTTTCGACAAGTGAACTGTGACGAGGGCAGTATAGTATATACTGGGCTTGGAACTGATGAATGTCAATTCAGAACGCAATAATCGACTGTGGCTCTACAAGGAACTCTAGAGGCGACGGGCGTGGGGAGAGCCACCGATAATATAATAGTAATACATATTGTCCCCCTATGTGCTCCTCATCCATCCCCGGCTGCTGGCCTGAATAACCCGAGTACCCTTGGAAGCCAAAGCTCTCCGCACAGGCCCCCGTGTCTCCCCCTCCTGCGCCCTGGCCCTTCTCCTGTGACTCGCAAACCAGGTGCACGGAGTGGTCTCGAATTATGTCCTGGCGCACGCCGAATGAGTAGCCAATCCTAATAAGTTGGCGACTCTGAGGAAGCCAAGCAATCCTCAAGGAGCCGGTCTCAGGCCAAGGAGCGTGCGTACGGTCGCGATATGTGCAGGACCGGGTGACATGAACACTGAACAGTTGATTCGCGGTTTGCGCAGTAAATAAGCTGGGCAAGGGAAAGCAGGGAAAGGCGATGAGGAAACACGTTGCTTTGTGCGTATTCACGTGGGTCAGGTTATACAAGAGATTACATACCTGCCTATAATTGAGTTGACCAGTTGCTGCGCATTCCTTTGTGCAAGAATCAAGAGTGACGTTATGTTGTATGTACATACAATTTTGGCGCACTGCGATTCCTCTTTTCTTCGATTCGATAAAAGAAGAGAGACTGCCTGTGTCGGAATCGCTGTCCATAACCTCAGGCGCATAGTCTAGATTAGTAGATCGCTCGTGATAATCGAGAAGTTCGCTCTGTTCGGGCCTACGCTTGTGTGTTACGGGTGCCATATTTCCCAACCCTAGACCTTTCCAAAGCGTTCTGTCTCGCTGCTGAAGATCATGCTTGGATGGTTTAAGCTGTCTTGTCGGACTCCACGAGACCGGCGGCAACTTACAAGATGGTGCTTGGGGTTCTGCGACGTCGGATTTGTGTTCTGGCGACGATTGCATGCGTGCAGTTTTTCTGCGTCCGCTCACAGCAGTCTGGGTGCGGCGTTGTCGGTACTTCAGAAACAGCGGTGGATGTCGATTGTCGAAATAGCTGCAGTTTTGTACTCGTCCGAGTGATACTAGCCAGCATCGTCAGCCCGCCCGGACAAGAGATGTTTCGTCTATCTCGCCACGTGTGCTCACTCTTGCTCTTTGCGCGTATTATCACCCACTCGAACAGCTTGTTAAGTTGTTTCCGACTTCATAGCCCCAAGAAGCGGTGGCGTGACGTTCCGGGCTGCCTCGAAGTGTCTATGTCATTCGCTGGCTAAGATAAATATGTCGCTTCGAACGACGCACATGTTGATGTCTATCCCGGATCATTTGCCCGCCGATGTTTCAGTCTGTTGTGAAACTGTTCTCAACAGTTCCCTATCCTTCATTTTTTTGAGTTCTCCTACTTCACCCGTGTCCACTCCCTGCGCCTTTTGCCAGCTCATTGACATTCTCGGCAGAGTAGCCACCCAAGACAATCCAAAGCCTACTGCTGTGTCTGATAATCTGATTTGCGGCGTGCCTAGTGGGTGCCCGATGTCTTCTTCTGTTTTTTGCTGCACAATGGTTGACAACTTCGCCGTCTCTCGCGATTCATTGTTGTCGCTCAACATGCGTATCATGAGGTATGTGTCTATGTACCTACGGAGTACACTCACGTCAAACTCACTCACCCGTAACCAAGATTTACGCAGACTGCCACGGCAAGGAATGCCGTGCGACTTTCGGACTACTTGAACTTCCATCGGTCTCAGTCTTGTTCTATAGTGCCATTATCATTGCTAGTTCATCGAGAAACACGTTTCGATCCAGCTAAGCTAACCGTTCTTAAACTTGAGAGATGATATTTTGGAGCCTCGCTATAGCTGACCGCCAGCAACGTTAACGCAGAAGAGTGGCAACATCCCGAGCTTTCTTGTGCACTTCACGTAGATACTTGCGCGCCAGTCAGATATTCCACTTGCCGTAGCGGTGTTCCCGGTGCATCGGCATCTTTTACCACCATCGACATGCGCAGCTGTCACGACCGCTGTCACGACCTCTCACTTCGACGCCAGACCATTCGCTCTCATCGGCGAAGTCATCGTCACACCTTGCGAGATTTTCGTTCCAAGCCCCAAATATTTGACATTGTCACATCATATTCAAGCCTAGCCCAGAAGCTCGCTACTCTACACACTCCGGCTCTAAGTACCGCACAAGTCCACATGTTCGGCATACGCGTAACGCTGCACATTTTGGCCGGAAGCTGCTTGCGCTGATTGGAATTGCCTTGTATCTGGCCTCATCTCGTCACATCTTGTTATTAGAGAGCAGAAGAAGCTTCGACCCAATGAACTCAGTGCACACTGCAGTTCATCAGACCGGTAAGCATGTAAGAGTATTCACTCGTCTCTTTCAGTCGCCCGTGGTCTTCATCATGAAGGGGGGCATCTGCGGGCTCTCAAATGGCTCGAGGTGGACGTTTTGGAGAATGGGAGACTGGCTAATTGAGATCCAAGCTTATTAGTAGCTTTCCCGCAACTCGAAAGGGTGAATTCTGCTTCGCTTGGCCAGATAGTCTGTGTTCTAATGTGCATTGGGCAGCCGCCATACTAGGCAGCAAGTTCTGCGAGACGCACACCAGCAAGCGTGTTCAAAATGTTTATCTTTCTCAGTTCTGCCATGCTGGTTCTGAGTTCAGGACATCTTGCAGGACCTCCAAGTCAGTGGCCACCTCCGACCCTACCTAGCTCTATCATCTATGAACCCAGTGTGACGAAGCTCAATCTCTGAGCCGTTTGCGAAAGATTGCTATTCGTAAGGGGAGGATGTGCTACGCGAGTTGAGTCGAACCTACGAACATGTCAGCAAATATCGCAGTCGCAAAAATGATAGACCTACACTTGCTGTTCTTGCGGCGTGTTCTTTGCAACCCCTCCATACAGAGCTGAGCAGGATCTTGGGTCCATAAATTTCGGTATCTCGGGAGTTCGTATTGAGAATCTCGTGCTTGCATACTATAGAGCGTATTGGCTCATGAGGGCAGGTCACTTCTTTCGTAAGGCGTTGGGGCGCTTGCTGGCAAAAAACGTTTCGCATATACGTAATACGTATACTTGACGACCCCGTAACACCAGAGGAAGAGATACAGCCATGACCAGCTCGGATTTATCTATGAGACTAATGGCTGTGTTCTGACCGAAGTCGTCGTCATCTCGGCGGTAACTGGATGTTACGAAAGTGATCGCCAAGTTCAACCGTAGTCTCTGACCTCAGTGTACCCTTGGATGAGGGTATGAGCATCGCACAACTTATTCTGAGAACTCCGTATTCGATCGCGATCGGACACAGTTCTCCGTCTAGGGCGAACAGTTAGCGAGGCGTGATCTCGGTGGAGGAGACGCAACAAACCAGGAGCATCCATCAGATGTCAGTCACCTTCGATGCCATACTTGGTCATCCATTTCTCCAGACGCGTAATGCTCTCACATAGGGCCAGGTCGAGGCCGTTGTCGCCGTTGGCTGAGGACGAGCCTTCCAGTATAACCGATCGTAACGGTAGCCCAACGAGACTCCCCATGTCGAGGTGAAACTGGGAAGTCATCGCCCGTCGAGCTCGTCGATCCATACTGCCACCGCCCGTGGTCCATGCAGCATGTCTCCTGGAACATGCCGAGCGCTTGCGAAGCGCTGAAGTCGGGGGCGGCTGTGCACGTCAAGAATTCGCTCGCTGCTGAGTGCTCATGTCAGCCCTTTAGTCTTTAAACCATAGCGTCAGTGTATAGTACGTACGGATGATCCGCCGGCGCGTTCGAGGTAAGAAGCTCTCCTCCCCTTCAGATGAAATTTCCTTTTCGTTATCGCTTGCGTCGTCGAGGTAAAGTTCGTCAGATGTGTATAACGAGGCAGACTCGTCGCTCAAGTTGTCGTCGTCGGCCGTCTCGTATCGTTCCATTCTATCGAGATGTCAGGATCTACAATGATGGCAAAAACAAGTACTCTGTACCTTTCAATCCTTTTGCAGATAGCGTTGGCACAAAGAACGAAAGATGGCCGGGTCGAGACGGTTCCTTCGTTGGTGACTCGTTGAATTTGCCGATTGATTGCGGAATCGCGCTTAGTTGCGGGGTCAGGCTGATGGCGGATTGCGGGGTGCGTTCACGCTTGCGCTTCATTGCGGGAATTCCTGCAGAGCCGCCGCATGTACATATGTACATATGTACGTATTATTCACCCGCACGACCATTGCAACTTTCTGCCACAGAAGTTTCAAAGAGGTGGGCCTGGCACGCACCACCAGCCACTGGCAGCCAGTCACTTTCCTTCGACAAAAATCCGGCAAACAGCATCATTTTATCAACCAGCAACACAACGAACTGGTCGATCGGTTTTAGCTGTCAAGGATGTTTCAATCATCATTTCATTTGTGTTCCTTCCATTCCACAACAAGGTCGTCTTTCCACACGGCGCAGCGATGGACGCCAACTTGGTACACTCTTGATGACGACACTGCTGACGCCATGCCGAAAGCTCTGCCGAAGAACCTGACGATCTCAGCTTGTCTTTTTTTCTGGAGCTTACTCTCGACGACTTGACTATGCCGCTTCCGATTTCCATCTGCAGAGACGATTGGATCATATGGCATGAATCCTGGCGCCTGAGCCCAACACAGTGATCGCTAACGTGTGTTCAGCCTGTCGACGAAGACGACATTAGCCAATATCTCTCAGTTGGGAGTCCGTTCGACTACGTCGAAGGCACGATCTTCCACGGTTTTCGATACAGAACGGTGAACGACGACAATCGATGCGGAACCACGATCGGTGCGATGCGATGCGATGCAAAATTTTGATGCTCCGGTCGTTCAAGCAAGTGGACGTGGTGAACATCGATAATCTCCACCTCCTCTCGGTAGCACGACGGCAAGCGCATAGTCCAAATCGTCCACGATAAACAAGAAGTTCGCCTCGTTCGAAAGACTTGTAAGCTACCGGTGCCTCGCTCTCAACTCCAAATCTTTCGAAAGCGTTCTATCCCACTGCTGAAGATAGGGCTTGGACGGGTTCCGCGATCTCACCGAATGCCTGGGTGGCGGCGAAGACAGGAGTTCTGTGACGTCGGATTTTTGTACTGGTGACGATTGCATGCGTGCATTTCTTCTCCGTTCGTCCGCAGCAGTCTGCATCCGGAGTAGTCGGTACTTCAGTAGCGGCACATGTCGAAGCAGCTGCACTTTGCACCCGGCCTAAGTCTTTCGCCGGCTGAGATGTCGATGATGTCGCTCTGAGCGTCGCACGTGTTGACGCCTATCGTGGATCGTCTGCCTGTCGATATCTCCAGTCTTTCCTCATCCTTATTGAGTTGATAGAACAAACTTGAACGCAGCACACTCGCTTGAATTCAACCCCATTGAGCATATCTGGAAGCATGAGGAATATGTGGCCTTGAGGTATGATATTACTGGTGAGGTGAATTATTTCCGCAGGCTTTCCTTGAGGAGCCAATTTATATTAGTGCATATGTTTTGGATCAATCTCTTCTCATCAAGTTCCAAACCGCCCAATTGAGGCCCTCGTTACAATATGCAAGTGTCTTGCATCAGTAGGAGAAGGGTGTTGCATTAAGACATAATGTGGTGGATTGCAGCGACGACATCTACGGTGCTGATTGAGGAGGCACCATAGGCTAGGCAGATAGGAACGAGGTGGTAAGTGACAGACTTCATTAGGTCATTTAGAATAGAATAAATTGAGCTGGTAAAAGTAAATGAGGAGACACCGCCGCCAAGCGTATTCCTACCACCTGTCAAAACAACGCTGACGCCTACGGTACTTGAGCGCGACTTAGTGTCTTTTTACGCATAATCGTCTGCTAAAATTAGGCATCAAGTAGCTTTGCCATGCTTGAGGCGCCGTTCAATCGACCACGTAGAAATATGAGGCACGAGGCTCATTCGTAGTAATTTGGCAGTTTAGCCATTTGGCCGTTTGGCAGCTTGGCGGCGTTGTCGGGTTTGATGGGAGCGGAAAATCTTGTCGTAGACCGCTACTCCCACCATCGTCTTCGTTGAAAGTGAGCTCCTCAACGGGCGCGTACGGGGCTGACTGCTGAATTAGGAGTCTCAGTTTGTATTCGTCAAAGGTCGGTGTGTAACTTGTGTGCGCTGAGGGTCGAGGTGATGGTCAACCTTCTGCGGTATATTACTATAGAATCGTCGCAAATTAGTTCAGCTTTACTGATAAGACCATACTTCTCTTCCCTCCTTCTCTCCTCTTCACTTCTTTGACAGCTACCATGAATACACAAGAGCATCCATGACCCGCTCAGAATTCTCTATAGGACTAATGGTTGTGTTCTGACTGAAGTCGTCGTCATCTCGGCGGTAACTGGATGTTACGGAAGTAATCGCCAAATTCAACCGTAGCCTCTGACGTAAGTGTACCCTTGGATAAGGGTGTAAGCATCGCACGGCTTATTCGCTGGTATTGGTCGGAGAACTTCGTGAGTTCGTATTCGATCGAGATAGGAGACAGTCCTTCACCTAGAGCAAACAGTTAGCGAGGCCTGAACTCGGTGGATAAGGCGCAACAAACCTTGACCAGGAGCATCCATCAGATGCCAGTCATCTTCGATGTCATGCTTCGTCATCCATTTCTTCATGTTTGTGGCCGTCGGTCGCAGCTTCTTCGCCTGCCGTCAGAGGCGAGGATCGAACCGGGTGTTCTGCCCTGGGTGAAGGTCCATCATGCCACGAACACTTTCAGGGCCTGGCAGTATCGAAAGGAGGAGGCCGTCCTACGCCCGTTATTCGTGAAGGCAGTAATTAGTTCGCGGCGATGATAAATACCTAGGAGAGACGTAGATTGAAGCCTCATGCACAGTGCCTGGGGAAAATCCAAAACTGTGAGAGGAAAGGCGGTAGTAGGTACCGAAACAACTTCCCGCGATGGCTTTGCGACGGCTCGAAGGTAAGGTCTCGCGATGGCTCAACGCTCTGGGGCTGATGAGGGAGGTGGGCGAGTAGGGATGGGCGAAGAAAAGTTGGGGACGGGTACATGTCATCTTATTATTACCCCTGGCAGTTGCGCCCTGCTTATGTTATTAGAGAATGTAAGGAGACGAGGCAGCAATGACGCCATGCGATGACGGGATAAAGGGGAAACAGCCAAAATTGTGGACGCGCTATCCTTGCCAATACCATGCAAGAAGCGCAATCATAACACCACCAATTCTTTATTTTCAGATGTGATTGAAATCTATAGACTGTCGCACATCTTGACGTTGTTTCGGCTTTCTTTTTCCAATGTGTAGTTGTGAAGATAGTCGCGAGCTTAGGTAAATACATACCTACCTAGTGAGCCACCAACCACCGGCGGCGCTGCGAGAAGATCTGAATCGGCTTTGTGCGGTCGTAAATGGGAAGCAATGCAGCGAAAACTGTCATTCAAAGAAGCACATCGTCTGTGACTGTCCTAGTGTGAGTTGGGAGGAGGATGCCGAGAAATTGACACAGGTAACACGTGAAGCTCGATTTTGTTTTTCTGCCGATGATACCTCCAGATGATGCGCTCCGACCGATCTTCAATCCCGTCGCAATCGATCAATATACGAGTTACGATCTTCCGGACGCCTCATGAGAACTTTTACAATGCGGGTTGTGCATTTGATCATACAAGAGAAAACTAAAACGAGGTTTGATTGAATGCATCAAGTTATTTGGCGTGGTATAACTATTCGCCCATAGTATCGCGACTCCAGTCACCCACCTAAACCATCTCACAGCAAAAGGTTACAGCCACCTCAGTTACTCGTGCATCCTTAATGTGTAGATGTTTTATACGTTATGTGAAAGCTATGGCTTTCGTCTTTAATACTGAGTATATTTTGTGAACTGTGCGAGTGCAGCCATCCAGTTATGGAGTGAAGAGTAAATCAATGCATCAGTTAGTCCGATGTCAACGCTCTCTCTCCTATCATTTTCTCTTTAACTTGTCAGGTTTCACGGGTGAGCCGCATCTAGAACGAGCTTCGGCAATGTCTACTGTGTCATTTGAAAGCTGCGAATTTTCTCTTCAACATGACGTTATTTTTATCAATGCGCGAATGCATGCGTCAATTCACAATGCGAATTTGATTATCTGATATGCTGTCAATGGTCATTGACTCACTGCAGCCTCTTTCTCCTTATATTCTCTGACGTAATAAGCAGGCGGCCCTAGAACACGTAGGACTCCTTATTGGACTGACGGTCGGAGGGCGGCAGGCGCAACCAATCACACTGGTTATATCTGCTGCAGATCGCCCGAGGTTGCAGAGGTCTCCTCAGTGTCAGAAAAGATTCAACAGATCAGTTGCAACTTGCCTCCAGCACCTGACCCGCGCATCGATCTTGCTGTGTTTTCGCTTCCTCCATCTCAGCGCTTCTTATTGCTGCAATGCGAGCGAATCGCCTTGGATCGCCTTGTTGGCGTCACTCGTATGGAAGACAATCAATTGGCTAGATGCAAAAAAAAAATCGGTAGGTTCGCTGCAGCCACTCGCACAGTTTTCCCATGAGCAATTACATCACTGATTCACTCGCAACGAACGTGCATCACCATGAAGATCAAATGATCTGTCCCGACTCCCAATCATCGAACCGGCCACTGCATGATGCATTCCATCGTGCGTTTGAACCTAATCAATCGCGGCGCCGCCCGCACATTCTCCAACCATCGGTACCTGTCACTTGGGACTGTAGGCTGTCAGGCTGTTCTTCGGAGTGTATGGCGATTCTTCTCCCGCGCCGATGCGAAGTCTGCGAATCTTTGGAGCCGATCTATTCGTCGCCCCGTCGTCTTCTTCACACGTTCTTCCCAACATGTTGTCCTACGCCGTCAACACTCTGGCTGTACCGATTCTACTCTTTATCGTCCTCGTCTTCGTCATCCCGGACTTGCTCTCCCCAGTGCTGTTTGATCGTCACCATCGGCTGCGGCGCCTTCGTCCGACTGTGCGCAATCGCCGTTCTTTGATGCCCTCTTCAAACCAGCTGTCTGAAGCTTGGCCTTGCCTGTATATTTATTTTTTTATGGTACGGCACATATGTCGTTGAATTGCTACGGTTTGCGCATAACTATGTCGCCTATCTGTTTGTCGCATTCAATTGACTTGGTTGCGATGCGAAATTATAGGCTCTAGCCCTAGGCCGAGTCTAGCTGGACAGTTTGCGTGTAACTATATAATAAGATAACGATCAGGAAGCTGCGTGACACCGTTTCTCTCGGAGTCCGCGACAAATTCATAGGAAATGGAATCTGGGACGTCCTGCCAACGGCGCTGCCGCGGCCACAGACTCAGGCTTTGTCCTTGTTACAACGGCCGAACAACGCGGTCTAACATAAATTCCAGCCTTCACATTCATGTCACCTTCACATCAATGCCACCGTTCTCATCGCCGTCGCTGTCGCGGTCGCGGTCGCGGCGAGAGCTGTGCACATCGCTGGCAATTCAGTGGCTCTCTCGCCCACGAAGACCTTCCCCGGTCTCCGGCAGGCCTACATGCGGCTCACGCCACCCCAATAAAGCAACTAAAGACCCTCTCTCTCCTCTCTCTGCATCGATGTTGGCGTAGTGAACAAACATATATTTTGGCGCACTGGGATTCTTCTTCGATAAAGAAGAGAGACTGCTGGTGTCGGAATCGCTGTCCATGGCACACTGCCACATGACTGGATGCACCAAGGCCGTACGTGTGTGGCCCCACACACACACTCGTTGGCTGCAGCCGTCAATAACATTGCAGGATAAAGGGTGTCCCCCCCCTTTTTTTGTTATCCCTCTTGCCTCACTTCCTAGCTCGAACAGACACGACGAATTAACTATACTTTGGTCACGAATGCATGCATTGACGTTCACTTGCTTACCTTGTTTATCCCAACTATCGTCATTTTCATCGTCGTCCTCTTCTTCGGACAATCGACAAGAAGGTCTGTCCCAACCCTCTTGATTCCAGGCTGCATAGGCCACTTGACTTGCGCTTGTGGAGGCCGATATCAGTTCTTTTTCTGCGTCGAAGCGAGTTGAAGAATTCTTGGAGCCTGGCCTGCGCCAACACGTTGCTGCCTCGCCGTCATCATCGTCTTGGCTGTAACTGTTCTCCTCCCCTTCGTTCTCGTCTTGTCGTTCTCGTCTTGTCGTCTTCAAGCTGCTGTCTTCCAATCGTCACCATCGGCTGCAGCACCTCGTCTGGCTGTGCGCCATCAGGGCCTTTCTTTGATGCCCTCTTTTCAGGGGTCGAGAATTCAGGCCTTCTTTTTTACGGTATGCCCCGTTCCTGCAGCGATTGTACTTGACGTGATAATAATGATCATAATCGCTGATTGCATCGCTGATTGCGCCGCTGCTTGTTCATCACTATCATTGAGATGATAACATTTGGCTGATCAGGTGGAGTGCGCACTGCGTGGTCATTTCTCCGATATTGGGCGAAATTGAAACCGGGCGACGGCACGGTTTCTCTGGCCCCAACCCCCTCCCCCCTTCTGCGGAAGACATCTCTAAAACTGGGCGTGGTTTCTTGTAAGTTGTGGTGGTCGTCTCTCCTCCTGGCATCCACCCCCTTGCCCCCTCCTGTGGAAGACATCTCTTGTTGGAATCGCCATCCTCAATAGGCACTTACGGTGCAATCTCTGCTTCACTGCTTACGCATGTTTGCTACAGCCTTGCTACGATGAGGAGTGGTGTACACACTTGCGGTCGCACAACATCAGAGGCCGGTGTGAAACTGCAAACTATGGGGGACGAGATGACGAGATGGTAGTTTGCCTTCTGAGGTGATGGTCTCCCTTGTCTGGTACCGTATAGGAGACCATGATATGATACATCTGCCACTTTCCTTCCTTCTCCCCATTCTCTTCTCAATAGCCACTTTCCTTCCTTCTCCCCATTCTCTTCTCAATAGCTTCCATATTCATAATTTCATGAATATATTGTATATGGTATATAATATTGTTCATGTCAGCCAACCCTGCGTATACGCATCCCGACGGCACGCAACGCTTTCTCCTGGTGCCCGCCTCCTGTGGAACGCGTTTCTAAAACCAGTTGTAGAGACGGGACGCTTTCCTCGGCTGCGCCCTCCCCTCCCCCCACCCCCCCCTTCCTCCGTAGAAATCCTAGGCCTAGCCTGAGTCCATCACTACAGTTTGCGCCAAACTATCAATGTATCTGCAATGTATTTTTGCACCTACTTTGTATGTAAAACTACTTCTTTGTCACAACGATGTATCTGGAATGTATTTTTGCACCTACATTGTACGCAAAGATACCGTTGCGTGACATTGATGTATATGCAATGTATCTTTGCACCTACTCTGTGTGTGCAAAACTACTTCTTCGTTACATTAATGTATCTACAATGTATCTTTGCATCTACTTTGTATGCAACAATATACCTTTGCGTGACATCAATGTACCTGCAATGTATCTTCGCACCTACTTGATGATATAGAGAACCTTAGCATTATGGCCGCTGTCTATGAACGGGGCTTGGAACGAAAGAACTGATCGAGATGAAACACAATGGTTGACTGTGGCTCTCGAAATGACTCTGACGGACTCAGTTGTCCCAAAGCCTAGAGAGGGCGACTCTACCATCTATTGATACAATATACATTATACATCAACGCCAGACTGACTACCCCTAAGTCCCCTCAAAGACTCTCCTCCGCTTCCTGCTGGCTCGGAGATGATACCGTGCCTACTATCCTCAATGACCCATGCGGAATGTCCGCCATAGGCATGTGTGAATGTGATCGGTCGGCAATGCGAAGTTGCGAACACCCTCAATGCTGTGTGCGGTATGTCTGCAGTAGGCAAGTGTGATGAGCCCCTAAGCTCCCAGCTGCTCGGTTTTCCAAGAGGCTCAATAAGATAACATCTTTGCCTACAATCTTTTCGAACTTGAACTGGCGGTTTGTCAAAGAACATATCCAGAGTGAGGACCAACCAGTTGGAACTTTGGAACATTCCCCGAGGGCCTGTACTCTATCTTGGGATGGCCATAACTCTATCGAATTCTCCATCACATTCTCACTGATTCCCCTTCAAATCTTGACGAAACGATAGTCCCTGAATAGTAATTCCTCTTTTCCAAGATCATTAAACCACTCTCAATAAGCCATCTGAACGGGCGTGGGCAATCCGGTGCAGTGTTATCTGGCAGACTTTTTCCACCCAGACAATTGTCAAAAAGTTTTAGGTGTGATCATGCGGTCGCATCATGCTTTTGAATGGGAATATATCACACTCCATAGATGCAAACTTCTTCGTCGGCCAAGATTTTGGTGGTTCATTAAGGTCTTATGGACTTAACACGCGTTGAAATATTACACTGACGTGGGCCGACCTAATGTTGATGAAGTTCGTGCATCGGCGTCGGGTGGCGACGTGACATTTCCGCCCTCACTTCGCGCACAATGAGAGCTCTTACTATCTCGCTCAGTTTTCTGGTATAGAATGCCATACGCCCATGATTTAGACGAGATTTCAGTAGTGTCAGACGACTTGAGCTGTTGTTGTGCACCGAGAGACGATGTGGTAGACTATGTAGTTGGCGACAACCTTCACTGTTGGGACAAATCCGCGAGGGATGCGTATACGCAGGGTTGGCTGACATGAACAATACAATATATTCATGGAAGCTATCGAAAAAGAGAAAGGAGAGAATAGAGAAAGAGGCAGAGGTGTGGTCTCATATACCCATAGAAGGGGAGACCATCACCTCTGAAGGTAGACCACCATCTCATCCCCCCATCGTGTGCAAGGAGGAATCGCAAGATGATCAGCCATGTGCAAGCAGGCGGATACCAGCGCATTTATTGCGACTGTCCTGAGTATCCCCAAAGAAAGGGAAAAGGAAAAAAACAGGCGAACAGGCCTGGTACCAATCTGTGGTGGCCGAATGCAAACAACAAAAGAACAAGCCAAGAACAATGGCAAGGAGCTACCAGCCGGTAGTGGCTGATGAAGTCTCTGAGGAGGCTGATTAACGGTGTCGTAATCAGCAGTGCATTCCACGACATGGCATAGTCCGCCGTGGCCAAAAATCTCTCGGGGAACGTGATACCGCATGTACCTTCAGTGGCGAAAGCTCCAAATTCTCTTGTAAATGAGTTCGCTCGCGCAAGGAGTGGAACCCTCTGGCAGTGTCTCTCTTCTTCCTCCCCTTTTTGCTTGACAGGGTCGTCGGGGAAGGTGTCATCAGAGCCTGATCCTTCGCAAAGGTCGACAGAGGGTCTTCGTCAATGGGAGTCGACAGGGCTTTGCTGTTTGAGTTGTCTGGTTGCAAGTTGACATTGTGCTACCTCAAACTTAGCTGTTGTGTCGGCAACCTCCATCTGTTGTCGATAGATTTGATACTGGAGGGTTGCCGAGCAGTCGTTACCATCGTCAGTAACTAGGTCACCTTGCTCGTTAAAGTGCAAATCCGTCTTGGCTCCCTTGGGCTGCTCGCTCTCACCCGTCGTCGTCGTCGCACATGTATATTGAAACGACGCGGAGGAGATTTTTCCGCGATCTTGCTTCCTGATCCTTTGCCAACATAGATGCCGTTGACTTCAAGGAGGTCGCGCATCTCTTGGCGGCGGGCGCGTGCGGGAACTTGCTTTTTCCCAGATGGGGGGAGGGTCCAGTGTTCGCAGTCCTCACAGAACGTGCGGCGAAGCACTTCATACGTCTTGTCGTGCTCAACGTAGTAGTTGTATAGGTATGCAAGCTTATTGTCGATGTCCAGTGTGGTTGAGTGCTGGTGAATGATGCCTATGGTTGTACGTCTGTCCTGCCATGCAGCTGTGACATAGTCAGCAAACCGTGATAGGTGGTCAGGGAGCATGTCCCCAGTGAGGTATTCCGCCGTATCATGGGTTGCCGAGGACGCAGGTGCTGCCGCTTGAGTCGTGGAACCGGTGACTCTTCCGGTCGCGGCAGCAGGGGTGTCTGTGGTTCCGTTGGCCATCGTGACCGATGAAATCAGGGGAAAAAGATTTCAGGGGTTGGTGAACGTGGAAGTAGGTGACGGTCGAGTAATGTTTCTGTCGAAGGAGGCCGAGAGAATTTCTGACAGGCGGGGTCGAGAGGATGTTCCGATAGAAGTGACAGTGAAGTCCTCTATCTTCTGATGTGATAGATAGACGAGACAGCAAAGTCCTCTATCTTCTGACTGGCGAGGGTCAAGGATGGATTGACAGGCTTGGTCAAGGATGTACACTTCGGGTTTGAACCGCCGGACTTCGCAACTGACGAGGCGATGGTTCAAAGAAGTGAGTTTTCCCGTTGCTGACGGTGGCGATAGAGTTGTCCTTTCGGATGGCTCTCTATATCTTAGGAGGCTTGATCTTGCTGGGGTCGAATCGTCAACTTCGCAGTGACGGAAACGATTCTAACCAGGTTGAACTTCTTCCCTTTAGCACGAAGAGTCGCAGTGACAGGTCGTCTCTACCTTTCGGGTTTCCCCTAGCAAATCTGTGTTTCGAGAACGGATTCAAGAAACACTGATCAGTGTTGGGACAAATCCGCGAGAGATGCGTATACGCAGGGTTGGCTGACATGAACAATACAATATATTCATGAAAGCTATCGAAAAAAAGAGAAAGGAGAGAATGAAAGAGGCAGAGGTGTGGTCTCATATACCATAGAAGGGGGAGACCATCACCTCTGAAAGGTAGACTCACCATCTCATCCCCCATCGTGTGCAAGTTGCGCACTCGCCCGATGCTGTGCGACCCCAAGTGTATCAGGTTTGCACACCGATCCTCATCGTAGCAAACATGCGTAAGCATAGATTGCGCATCTCAAGTGCCTATTGAGGATGGCGATTCCAACATTCACTTTGTTCGTTATTAATCACGTGACAGTGCCCCCTTTACTCTCCCATTTCACTGCGCCCGCCAACTCTTAGGTACCTAGGACCTCCCTATAGTGAACGGACTCCACTGCCAACAGCGCTGATTCCACTGAGTTCCCCAGCCGAAGCGCAGCGGTCGCTTCATTCCCGCTACATACGACCCATGCATACGCTTCCTTTCTTGCTTGCCATTCTTTTGTTTGGCAATTACTCTTGACGATATGACCCGCGCCCCTTCTGCTTTCCCTGTCCGGTTGAAGCAAAGCCGATCAGATCATACGGCATGCCGACGTGCATCACGAGTGCGATGAACCCCCTGAGCCGGCGCCGAATCCCCAATACCATGATCGCTAACGTGTGTTCAGCCTGTCGACGAAGACGAGTTAGCCAAGGTCTGCCAGTTGCGAATCCCAATCGACTGCTTCGAAACCACGATATTTTGCGTCGCTCAAGTTTCCGGCCACGTTTAATCGATGCGAAGCGACGACAATCGATACGAATGTATCATGCCTCGGTCGTTCAAGCAAGCGGGTGTGGTGAACAGCAATAACTCTCAACTCCTGCCGGCAGCACGATGGCACGGCAGGCGCATAGTCTAGATCGTTCATGATAATCGAGACGTTCGCCCTGTTCGGGCCTACGCTTGTGTGCTACCGGTGCTATATTTCTCAACCCCAGACCTTTCGAAAGCATTCTGTCTCGCGGCTGAAGATGATGCTTGGATGGTTTAAGCTGTCTTGTCGGACTCCACGAGATCGGCGGCAAGACGGGAGTTCTGCGACGTCGGATTTGTGTTCTGGCGACGATTGCATGCGTGCAGCTTTTCTGCGACCGCTCACAGAAGTCTGGAGTCGGCGTTATCAGTACTTCAGAAACAGCGGTGGACGTCGAACAACTGCAGTTTTGCACTCGGTCGAGTGATGCTAGCCAGCATCGTCAAAGTCGCGAGCCGATCAGATCATAAGCCCAATACCATGATCGCTAACGTATATTCAGCCTGTCGACGAAGACGACGGTAGCCAAGGTCTGTCAGTTACGAGTCCGTTCGACTGCGTCGAAGCCCCGATTTCTTGCGTAGCTCAAATTTCCGACCACGGTTTGTCGACAGGGGAACGGTAAATGACGACAGTGATCGATGCGCTATGACGACTAAAATCGATGCCGAAGCACGATGCGATGCGAAATTTTGATGCCCTGGTCGTTCAAGCCAGTGGGTATGGTGAATAGCAATGACTCCCCGCCTCCTGTCGGTAGCACACGACGGCAAGCGCAAAGCCCAAATCGTCCACGACGCTCAGGAAGTTCGCCCTCTTCGGTAGACTTGCATGAGATCGGTGCCATACATTTTGAACCCTGAAGCTTTCGATAGCATTCTGTCTTGCTGCTAAATATCGGGCTTGGACGGTTGAAGCGAATCTCGTCGGACTCCGCACAGACGGCAGTTCTGCGACGTCGGATTTGTGTTCTGGCGACGATTGCGCTACCCCACAGCAATCTGGGTACGGTGATACCGGTACTTCAGAAACAGCGGTGGGCGTCGAAGCAGCTGCTGCTTTGCACACGTCCGAGTGATGCTATATAGCCAGCATTGTCCTCGTCTTCCTCTCCACGCATGCTCACTCCTGCTTCTTTGCGCGTCTATCACTCAGTCTAACGGCTTCTTTTCGACTTGCTTGCTGCAAGAAGCGATACCGAGACTTTCTGAGCGGCCTCGAAGTGTATGCATAATGCTTTTCGCTGGCTGGATAGGGTGGATGTCGCTCCGAACGGCGCACCTGTTGACGTCTATTGCGGATCATTTGCCTGTTGCTCCAGCGGTTCCCCATCTTCATTTTCGAGTCCCTCCACTTCATCTCTGTGTTATCTCAAGCCTTTTTCCAGCTCATCCTCGACCCATCAACCCCTATGTCCCGTTGCTGGATACAGGCCGTTTTTGAACTTTGTATTGAACTTGAGAGACAGTATTTAGGAGCATCGCCATGGCTTAGCCGCCGCCAGTTATGTAGAAACAGAAGAGTAGCTACAAACGTCTCGAGCTTTCTTGTGCGCCAGTCAGATATGCCACTTGCCGTCGCGGTGCATCCCCTTGCCGTTTTTCTCGACATGCGCAGCCGCCACGTCCTTCCACTTTGACACCAGGCCATTCACTTTTTTATCGTCAGAGTCACTGTCACACTCTGCCGGATGAAGCTTGTCGAAATTCGACATGAACTGACTGAACGAGTTCGCCCATCTGAGTTTCTTCCAGGAGAAAAAGTCTTGTCGTAGACCGCTCACACAAGGTTCCCCGTCCGGGCGAGTCGGCGACCAGGCACATCGTGGAACGATTGACTCTAGTCTCTAGCGACGCGTCACCTGATGGTGCCTGACGCGTCCAGGAATATCTTGCTCGCCAACCATCTCCATGATGGATTGGACCGAGAACCCGCGAGTTGACGAATATCTTTTGAGCTGATGGACTCGCTCCTCAACGGCATCCGATTTCCAAATCGTTTCTCCTGATTTGGCGATACCGTATACACACATCAGACCCCCTCTGACCGGCACCAGATTGCTAAAGGTTTGCAAGGGAATGGAGGGTTGGTACCATGTGCGCGGTCATATTATACTACGCCTCTGGTGTCACGCCGATGCGAACGCGTAGTCCGCTGACGTTACCTAGTCTGCTGAATATGATATTTCTAGAGGACGGCTGACCAGCGCGAATTCCTTTCGCAGCATCAAAGCTCGACCGCGCGTTCCTGGGGGCGATTGTTCGGGTTCCACGATATTACTTGTCGCCGGGAGGGATTCTCGAGACTCTTGGCCTCGCCCGCCGCCACACGCCAAAGAGCATCGAAGAGAGAATAGTCAAGTGCAATTGATAGCTCCTGGTTGCTGTGCACAGTGTTACTATCGCCGACCATCTCGTCTCTTGTGGTTGACGCAAAGTCGACCAATTCCATCCAGACCCTGTGCGTGGCTATCGGGCATTGTCGAACTAGTGTGCCTAGATCTCGTCATCTGATTGAGATTCTTTACACACATTCATCATTTCGATTCTCGCGGGAGCTCGCCTTTATCAGTGACAAGTGTAAGCTAGGTAGCTAGGGAAACATTGACACCATGCCTCGATCATAGAGCTCGCACGTCCACCATATCCGCTCGACGGCGACCAGCTGACAAGTGGGCATAGATCATTGGGATCCTTCTCAGACCATACGGCAGTGCTGGATTGTATCGGCGGCGTTGCACACTCAGCGGAGCCGGTTCCCCGGTGCCATGCGCTTCATTCCAATCTCTTCCTAACCACGTTCGTGCAATGCCTGTCGGAACGATGAGCTTCCGCGAACGACGACGACAATCGATGAGATGCGATATTTTGATGCCTCGGTCGTTCAAGCACGCGGATGTGGTGAACCGCGATGACTCCCACCTGCTCTCGGTATTACAACGGCGAGCGCATAGTATAATCGTCCACGGTACTCAAGAACTTCGCCCTGTTCGGGAGACCTTTGAACTATTCCAAACCCAGTTTCGAAAGCACTTTCCCACTGCCGAAAATCGGGCTTGGACGTTTCAGCGTTCTCACCGAACTCCCGGGTCGCCGGTCGGCGGCAAAGGCTAGAGTTCTGCGACGCTGGATTTGTGTACTGGCGACGATTGCATGCGTGCATTTTCTTCTCCGTTCGTCCGCAGCAATCTGCATACAGAGTTGTTGGGACTTCAGCTTTATTCGGTAACAGCGGTGTGCGACGTGCGTTGAGTTGAAAGCAGGTGCAGTTTTTGCACTCGGTCTATATCTCAACAGCCTTTAACTTCCCCATGAATATGCGGGCACCTTGAGTCTTGAGTCTTGATTTAGCTCATGACATGATGGTTTCATCACCCGGTTGACTTCCTCCGGGAGTGCGGTCGTGTCTTGTGGTCGTGATTCAATGCGACACGTTTTAGCATGACTCCGAATAAGCCAACAGACTGATATGTGCACATGTGACGTGGAAGCAAGCTTGCACCACACCACATGCCACCTGAGACTTTCTAGGGAGTTACACGGCGCGAATGGTCGGGATCGCGATTCGCCGAAACGATATTGCAGGATTCATGAAGCGCAATATCGGGTTCGAGGACGTCTCCGGATCTCAGGAGTCCGAAACCTCTATCTTTACGAGGGGCTTTGTGTATGCAAGACTCTCAAGGACTCTGGGGATAGAAGGAGAACACCTTTTGAGATCGATGGCGAGCCACTGTTGAATCGCGGTCTGCATTGGCTGGACATTCATCAGTTTCAAGTCCCAAAGATTGGCCCTTGTCACATCATGTTGAAGCCTTTTTCTCTACTCTACACACTCCTAACTTCTAAGCCCTGCACACTCCACATACTCAGCATGCTGCATGCGCTGCACAGTTTCGGCCAGAAGCTGCTTTCGCTGATTGGAAATGTCTCGGCTAGGACCCAATGAACATGGTGCAGATGGTGCGGTTCATCAGATCGGAAAGCAGGCAAGAGTAGTCGCCCGCCTCTTTTTCAGTCGCCTATTCTCGTCGTATGAAAGGAAGAATCACTGATCAGCGGGCTTGCATCGAAGACCATAATCATATGCAGAGATTCTAGTCAATCACTGCAGTCGTCATGTATGACCCTCCTAGGATCCTAGGATTAGCTCCTGGGACTCCTTGGGATCGCCATGAACATCAATTCCTGTCACCCAATTTTAGTCAAGACATATCAAACTTCTTTCCTGGCTTAGGCTAGATTCGCTCCCATTGCCATGATAGATTATCTTAAGTTGATATGCAATGCCCTGGGACGAAGAGTTCCATAAGATTCTCACGAGGTTCACGAAGACTACAGGCTGCGATTGGAACGGCATCTGTCAGAGATTACGATTAAATGATCATGGCACTGGGCAGCACTGGCGAGGTGAGACCGTGAGATATTCCAAAGCCCGGTCCATTCCCCTATCTTCAAAACAACGATGATCACTTAATCTCTCGACATCCTCCTCCAACTGTTGAAGACGCGATAGTCACTCTCTCGAGCTATTCTAATACGCTGCATGGCTTTCCACTTGCGCCTGAACGAGCGCGGATGGCCCGATGCAGTGCTCTTTGCAAGATCTTACTCCCAAGACAATTGACAAGCAATTCACGTGTAATCGTACGGTCACACTTGATCCCAAGTGTATACGAATCAGATCTCATGAGCCACGAGCTTCCTGGGAGACTAAACTCTTGGTGTTTGATACGGCTTTCATAGAGTTATCTGGCGTTGATCCTGCCAAGAACACATTTCGACAGCACCTCAAGGCAAGTGGCGTCATAACCGTCCCCTAGATAATACAGTTAGAATCGTGAAGAAAAGCCCCTGAAAAGTCGGAGGGTTGTTATGTACTCTGGACTGGCCGCCGTATAGCCCCAGCGTCAAACCTACCGAGAGGTTGAGACAGATGTTGTGGGACGAGTTTGAGATGAAGCTCGTTGATAACTCGTCGCCTAATACCCCCAGGGTCATAGACAGCAAGTGCCATGCTTCGCTATTTCAAGCAGTGCTAGATTTGGGATCGGGGGCTGTAAATTGCACGTTTGAGTGTTGGCGTGGAATGTTGAAATGACAATGCATACTTTCTGGAAGGCCACTGATTCGTTGCGAGCGCCCAGTCGGTAACAGCGCCTTTGATTCTGGCTCATGTTCCCATGAAGCTCACCACAGGTAGTTCTCATCCCTCAATCTTGTGACGTAGATCAAGAGACATCCGCAAACTTTCTCTTTTGGGCGCCCTTGTACTCCTCTAGCTTCAGACCACATAAGGCGCGCCACAACGGTTGAATAGCAGGTTCAAGCAATTGTCGAAGAGTGCATCGATATGCGCCATCATCAACGAGCGACAGTACTTTGTTCGTGACCTGCTCCGCGCTGTATTCTTGATATAGCCCCAGTCTGATTAATTCCCGCCATGAGTGCACCAAGTAGCATGAATGAGCATCTCCTGGAATCACAACCACAACGACCCTTACAAAGGTCTTTGAACAAATCCCCAAGATTTTGAAGATTTTGTCTACAAATTGATCTCTCTTCTGTTCCATAAAGGCTGCCAAATTAATTAGCTTGGAGAAACCATGAAGATGCGGGTTCGCCATACTCAACAACATTGGAGGAAACGGCAGGTATATTGTTCCCAGGGCCACCGACACTTGTTCTTATGGCCACTTTAGTCATCTCCTCGAATATCTCGCCGCGAGAGAAGACCCCACGACACAAACATCCCACATAACACACTCTGGATTGTACGACCTTGGAAGCTCGTCAGATAAGTCGTCAATCCAAAGGCCGACAATAACTTGTGTAACCTCCTGACACTGATAGTAGTCAACGAGGACGGACATTTTAACCAGTGTAATCAAGTCACTAGACAACGGTACTAGTGCATTTCGACCATGAATTATATTCATGAGTATGAGAAAACTTCGTCATCCCAATCTTTGCGGTCAGCTCAAAACGTACTTGAGAATCAAAGCCAAGTTGCAGTGGTGCGCGGGTTTTTGCCTGATCCGTTATTTGACCGGTCTAACGCTCGTGCGCTTTCTTTCCAAGACCCGTTCAACATTGTCTTGAACACAGGCGATGCAAGGGCCAAGTGCCGCGAGGAAAGCCGAAAATGTATCTCCTCAAGCTCGCCTTTGTCGTCATGCGCTTCTCCGCTATCACGTGGCACACTCGACTCAATTGCAGGTGCGATAGGCTACTGGCGATGGTTCGTGAGTATTTCCGTCATCGAAATGGTCGGACTCCTCGTCAGACATTTACTCTCGAGCCAAACAACTTTTGCCTGAGCAAATGGTTCCTCCGCTCCTGTTTGCCCCTTTCGTCCTTGGGGATCCCACAGGGGGCTGCTCTGTTTTGGGTGTCGTAAAACAAGTATCGTGTCACCGTCCGGATCTAGCTCGAACCGTGAACGCTCCATGATTATCGTAATGAAGAGGGGGGGCTTTGTGGACAAGCAATCACGAACGTCGTATGTATCGCGAATGGGCAACTTCAGTTATGGAAATATTTTTTGTGGCCTCGAGATACTGGCGGGCGATTCGATTTCATCCCCCTACCTGCCAGTATATAGGTATCTATGTACCTACATATGTACCTACCTAAGAGATATTGGGTATAGGTACATCCCTTCTTCACCCGCGCAGAAGGTTCAAAAAAGGTGGACCACTCACCAGCCAGTCACATTCCTTCGACCACAATCCGGCAAACAACATTCATTTCATCAACCATCAACACAACGAAACAAACTGATCGATCAATTTTAGCCTTCAAGTATCGTTTTCTATCATCATTTTATTTGTGTTCCATCGAATTCCACATCAAGGTTGTCTTTCCACACAGCTCAGCGATGGACGCCAACTTGGTAGGCCAGCCACTTTTCAGATCTTCGCCCTTCAACGACCAACGACGCTCGGATCGATTCAGGAACTTCAAATCGGACGAGGGCACACAGCCCGCAGCAGACGCAAAACATTTTATGGTGCAGGGGCTCTGAGCGTCCTCTCCCCTAGTCAGAGTATTGATCAGTACTTTATAAGCCTCATTGGTACCGGCGTCACAGCTGTCGTCAACACGAGGTACAGAAAGCGACAGCGGGTCAATTCTAGCATCAGAGCACAACACCGCAAATGAAATTGGACGAAGCGCGAACGCTGGTGCCCCTCGCTTCAATATCTGACTTCTTCCGGCCTCCACCGCCCACTATGCTCGACTGCAATCAATGGTCCTTGCCCCAATGCCCCTGACATAGTTCCCATACGAGACCAAACACTAACGTCCGTAGACGGTAGAGCCCGGAGCAGATTCCGAAAAACTTCATGTACGAAATCGACGAAGACCCGAAGACACTCTTGATGAAGACACTGCCGGCGTCATGCCGAAAGCTCTGCCGAAGAAACCTGACGACCTTAATGATCTCATTTCGATCGAACCTTGCAGAAAGAAGATACTATAGGCAGCAGAGAGATCCGCTCTTTACGGAAGCACACTGTCAGGGTCTCGAGAGAACTGCGGCACAACGTTTGATGTCATGGGTTTTCACATTGTTACGATGCCATTGATCGGCTTTCTTAGAGGCTTTGCAGTTTTTCAGATCTGGTCACACCGACACAGCCATCGATTGCACCTCTTGATAGCGCCAGAGATGCAATCTTGACCCGACTTTGTTACTCCGTTAGGTACTCATGAAAAATTCCTCTGTACCTGCCATGGCAGTCGCCTATGTTTACGAAGTCGAGCATCGCCTTCTCGTCTTCGTTCCATTCGCGCCATGAGCCCTATGATTATCGCCCTCTTTATTGCTCGTCATTTTTTTTTCTGGAGCTTGCTCTCGACGACGTGTGACTATGCCGCTTCTGCTTTCCCACCCGCAGAGGGGATCGGATCATACGGCATGCCGACATGCAGTACAAGTGCGATGAACCCTGGCGCCTGAGCCCCCAACACCATGATCGCTAACGTGTGTTCAGCCTGTCGACGAAGACGACATTAGCCAATACCTTTCAGTTGCGAGTTCGTTCGACTACGTCGTAGGCACGATCTTCCGCGTCGCTCAAATTTCCAACCACGGTTTGTCGATACGGAACGGTGAGCGACGACAGTGATCGATGCGGTACGACGGCAATCGACGCGGAACCACGATGGATGCGATGCGATGCAAAATTTTGATGCTCCCGGTCGTTCAAGCAAGTCGGTGTGGTGAACAGCAAATAACTCCCGAGTCCTACCTCCTCTCGGTAGCACGACGGCAAGCGCATAGTCCAAATCGTCCACGATACTCGACACACGTTCGCCCTGTTCGAAAGACTTGCGTGCTACCGGTGCCCTCGCGCTTTCAACTCAAGCCTTGTCAAAGCATTTTTGTCCCGCTGTTGAAGACCGGGCTTGGTCGGTTTCCGCGTTCTCACCGAACTCCGGCGGCAAAGACGGGAGTTCTGTGACGTCGGATTTGCTGGTAATGATTGCATGCGTGCATTTATTCTCCGTTCGTCCGCAGCATTCTGCATCCAGAGTAGTCGGTACTTCGGTAGCGGCACACGTTGAAGCAGCTGCACTTTTGCACTCGGCCTAAGTCTTTCCCCGGCTGACATGTCGATGATGTCGCTCTGAGCGTCGCATGTGTTGACGCCTATCATGGATCGTTTGCCAGTCGATATCTCCAGTCTTTCCTCATCCCTCATTGAGTTGATAGAACTGACTTGAACTCAGCACACTCGCCTGAATTCAATCCATTGAGCATATCTGGGAAGCAATTGAAGCATATAAGGAATATGTGGCCTTGAGGTATGATATTACTGGTGAGGTGAATTATTTCCGCAGGCTTCCCTTGAAGAGCCAAATTATATTAGTACATATATTTCGGATTGATTTCTTCTCATCAAGTTCCAAGCCGCGCCCAATTGAGGCCCTCGTTACAGTATGCAAGTGTCTTGCATCAACGTCGAATGACGACGAGGAGGTGTCGCTAACCCACCTCCAGCTCGCGTACAATACGAGCTCTATCTGTCTTGCTCAAGTTCTGGCTTTATATACCATTCGCACAAGGTTTGGACAGTGTTCCGTTAGATTTAGACACCTTGAGTCGTCGTTCTACGGGAGAGAGAAGGGGTGCATTAAGAGACAATGTGACGGATTGCAGCGAGGACATCCACGGTGCTGATTGAGGAGGCACCACAGGCTAGGCAGATAGGAACAAGGTGGCAAGTGACAGACTTCATTGGGTAAGTTAGAATAGAATAAATTGGGCTGGTAAAAGTAAAAGTAAAAGAGGGAGACACCGCTGCTAAGCGTGTTCCTACCACCTGTCAAAACAACGCTGACGCCTACGATATGTACTTGAGCGCGACTTAGTGTCCTTTTAGGCATAATCGGCTGCTAAAATTAGGCATCACGTAGCTTTGCCATGCTTGAGGCGCCGTTCAATCGACTGCGTAGAAATATGAGGCACGAAGCTCGTTCGTGGTCAGTCTGGAATTTTGGCAGTTTAGTCTTTGGCCGTTTGGCAGCGCGGCGTTGTCGGGTTCGATGGGAGCGGATTTAAGGTTGGGCCGCAGCACGTATTCTGCTCGTCGAGATTCGACACAATCCCGATTGGATGAGTGCGCCATTCATCTGAGTCTCTCAGAGAAAGTCTTGTCGTAGACCGCTACTCCCACCATCGCCTTCGTTGAAAATGAGTTCCTCAACGGGCGCGTACGGTGCGCTGACTGAATTGGGGGTCTCAGTTTGTACGCCTCAAGGGGCCGGTGTGCAAAGTTGTATGCGCTGAGGGTCGAGGTCAACCTTCTGCGGTATATTACTATACCATGTAGAATTGCAGCGTTCTATCCGTCTTCCCCCACGAACAGCAGCACCGGCACCGGTGACCGTGAAGTTCCCTTGCCAGGGCAGTGGAGATTATTGAAAGACTTTCCGCCTGATATTCCCAATAGCTTTCAATTCCGTCATGAGGTGGCCGAAAAAGGGCTTGCGAGGCCATGATGTGCGTAGGTGGTGCATGTGGCTGAGGATATGACCATTGCAATTGTCTGGACTAAAACTTGTCACGAAGCGCGGTCCTCGAAACACCGTTTCTCTGGTGAAACACTGCTATACTTACTCCGTACATTCTGTACATCTTCGTCGTGGGGGGGAGTCTCTTTCTCGTGCGAACCGCGCCCTTCTATTCAAAGCCTGGCTAATTACTCAACAATGGTTCTAAACTAAAACAAATACGGAGTATCACACAGCTCATCGCTCAAAAAATAATTTCGCAAAGCTTGGCCCAGTCGTGCTTCTCGTTGCCGAAAACAGTCGCAAGATATCGTTTTGGATCTTCTACTCGGGAGCCGATTCAGTTTTTCCCAGTGCGCATCCAGGTCTGTCCGCAATTCACAGTCCTCGTCTCTCAGGATTGGCGCGTCAGAGACTGCGCGACCGGCCGGGGCCGGGTGACTGGTTTTACTGTAATCCAGTTGAGCGCGTACAAGGTCCAGTAACTAACTTTGTAATGTTCTACAGTCGCTTTATGTTAGCAACCTCCATATGATTCAGTCTCATCGACACAATAAAGTACGAACCTAAAACTCTTTTCATGCGTTGGGTGGGAAGCCATCGGTTCCTCTCCCTTCTTGTCCGTGTTGGCGCTCAATGTCTTGGGGGCATCTTGGGGGAAAAAGATCGCTCGCTCTAGGAACCAGACCATCTTCGTCGCGAGCGCCGCTGCGAATTTGGACTCATCCTTCTTATCCTGATGCAAGTCGAATCCTGACGTGAGAGTACTTTCACGCCCGTGCTCTGTCAACCAAGGAGTAGAAGAGGACCCTGCGAGCGTCATGACGAGCATCAGCATCAGGCTGCAGTGCGTACTCCCTTGCCCTATTTTTCTTGTGATGTAGTCCTGCACCACCTCAAAATGTCTTGCCACTTCTGGCTTCTTCTTCTCGGTGTAGTCCTCTATGAACTCTTCAAAACCTTGCTTTAGCTTACTGGGCATGGTTTTGAATTCATGCTTGCCGTCACAGTGGCCGCCGAAATTGATGATCCGCTTTCGCGGCGGTTCATGCGTCCGACTCAGTTCCATCTCCGCCTGCCTCGCACTTCGCTTCATGAGGCCTGCAGTGGCGGAGATGGGGTTTGCTGTTGTTTGCACCATGAGGTTGGCCACTGTCAGTGTCGGCGAGCCGTCTAATAAAGGCGCCCACATAATGTTAACAGAGGCCAGCGCCGTTTCGATGAGCTCGACACATTTGAATTGGTCCATCTGGGAATTGACTACGTGTCGAAACACGCCAAGCCAAGAGCCGTCTCTGGTAGATACGGACAGTCGATTGGAATCGCGACAGCTGTCGAATAGGCCCTGGGCGAATTGCTGCCGCGACGATTGGGAGCAAGTCACTTTGACAAGCTCCCTTATCGAACTGCTCTCTCAAACAAACGATCGTATTGCCTATAAAATACATTAGCCAAGGCCGCAAGTTGTTTGCTTGATTGATTGATGTGAGATACGTACTCCAAGGTGAAAGGCTCCTCCTCTGCCTCCCAAGATAACAGCGTAGTGCTGATTGTTTCAGCATCTTGCACTTGGGCAGCAGTGAGTTTGCCAATCCTTGATGCTCTATTTAGCTGGAAGCGAAGCCGCTGGGCGACGTCTGCGAGCATCTCTGGGATCCAGATATCCCGGAATGCCTTTCGCAAAAACTTGACGTCTACCGGGCATCCCTCAGCTCTGTAGCCACATGTGGCTATATTGGTCGGCTGCGACTCGCGAACCAAAATGGAAGCCCAGATCCGCCACGTGCAGTAGGTTTGGGGGCTTCAGTGAGACCTCCAGCGGATCCTTTATGATAGGCCATTTCTCCAAGTTTATCAAGCCCATCCCCTCTCGAAGATTGAGCAGTTTGCTGGAGAAATAGGGCCACCCCAGCATCTCGATGCTAGACAGAGTATCAAGCCGTTCTAGGACGGCGTGACGCAGCACTGCTGGATCACCAGTGAAGCAAAACTCTGCAAGGCGATTCAGAATTGCAGTGGCCTCGCACGAGGACGCACTGAGGCCTGTGTCGCCGCTTGCTAGATAGCGGGTCTCCATCTCCAAGAGGAAGGTCTCGAAGAACTGCGCGAATCCAAGGAGTATCTGTGGGAATCGGGAAGGCTCAAAAGCCCGCAGGATTGTGCAGTAGCGGTCCGGCTGGCAGAGGAAGAACCTCATAAATTGGAACACGGGCCGCAGAATGGTTTCGAAGGATTGGTGTTCGGAAAGGAGACGCGACACTCTGACGGTGACAACCTGATCCATTCGATAGCCAAGCTTCGCCTGGTCAATTGATGCTGCTATTGACCGTTCAGCACCCATAAGACGGCTTGATGGTAGTTCCTGCATCAGCTGCCTGTGGTTGTCGCGGACAGTAGAAGAGCTGCGGCCAAGCACGGATCGAGAGAGTGTTAAGGCCGCTGTTGCGCGGCCTTGCGTCACCGTATCGCGGACAGCGTCTTCGATCACATACGAATACCCCGGAAGGCTTCAAAGTCCAATACGTCCTCGCACTCGTTCTGCGTGAACATATTTGCCTTCAAAATCTTATAAAGGGGTTCGATGAACCCTGGCGGCCGGCTGCCAACGAAATTGCCGTACCGCGGGTGGAATCCCAGGATGGAATTCCGCCGCCGGTTGGCAGCCGTTCGCTGTAGAGTAATTGCCGTATGTCGCGCAAACTCCCGAGCGGTCCGCCAAGAGGCACATAGGCACCCGGTTGTCCGTCCCGTCGACTGGTGGCCCTAAGCAATTGATGATGGCACTCATCGTGTACGAGACCTGGTCAATGTGATTGAGATCGTACATTACTTCGAGCTTCTTCTTCAGCCGGCCGAGATTGCCCGTGTACGGCATTTTGTTCCCTACACCCGAAGCCGTCGGTCGGCTCCCCTGCCGGCTGCGGCTCGAGGTCCTCGTCATCGCTGAGCTCGCCGATATGTCCGGTGTCCTCTGTGTTGTCATCCTGTGTAACCTCCATCGGTACGTCTGCCATGTTAGGAGGCGTTTTACACGAGGTGTCATCTCCGTGGTCCAGGACGTGGAAGGCAGGGTGGTTCTTCTTCCAGAACTTGTCGTGCCCATGGCTCTCCACGAAATCTTGCCAGTTCTCCATGAATGCCTGTTGAACTAAATGCCAGTATTTAAAGGAAACGACCCGGTTTAGCACATGAAGTTCTGGCCGGGAAAGGAGGTCATTCAGGTATATACTGAGAGCCTGTGCACGATCGCTTCGAATCGTGCTACGCTCTACAGTCTCTGTCCGAAGCGACTCGGGCGCCTCTAGCGTCTCCGGTTGAACAGGATGCAGTACAATGAACCAGATCTGCTTTTTGGTCCACTCGCGAATCGGAATGTGCGTTCGTTGAGTTCAAAGGGAAGAGTGTTGTTCGCGTGCCTCAAGCTGTAAGGCGCCTGCCAATGGCTCCAGGAAATCGTCACATCGCCTTTCACATATGATGACGGGCGGACGACAGGCTGTAGCGGTTGACCCACTATCCTGAACGTATCGAGTCGAAACTCAGGATAGTAGTCAAGTTTTGGGCTCGCCGGCTCGGCCTCATTACCCCAGTCCATAGTCCATTTCTGCTGAATTTTGGCAAACACTCGGCTCGCGGGCCAGGTGGCTACCTTGTTGATGAACTGCACGGCTACTCGACTTAGCGCTTTTGTCTTCAAACTATAGCATGAGTGTCTAGTACTTACGATACTGCCTGCCATCGCCCTCGTTATGCTTGATGTTGCCCTCCCATGTGTGGCAGTTCCCGAAGTCTTTCTGATCGTTTAGTTTCGTGTTGAGATACATCCTCCCAAACGGGTCTGCGTCGACAAAGTTATCGAGCCTCGTCCTCGACGGATGTCTCGGACCTGTTCTGGGCCGTTGGGAGATTGGGATGCGTGGTGCCACTCATTGTATCGTATCTACTGACACGTCAGGATCGAGATGATAACATAAGACAGATGACAGGACTGAGGAGAGGGCATTGTGTAAGGTGCGTTTGTGCACAATCCATCAACTTGTCTTTGCCAATGAAGGGGCAGACGTCGATGACACGGATTCTCCCGTCTGAGGTCCTGCCCGTGAAAGCTTTTTACTATGTGGCTTCGAATTTACTCACTTTGGGTGTTGGAATGTTGGGTGAACTCGATTTCAAATGTGCAGCAAGAGAAGACTGGTGAATAAACTCAGTTGAGGCAGACGGTCGATGTGGTGATCGTTTTTCGAGTGGTACACGTCTAGGTGCAAGAGTGGCGGAAGCAAGTTTATGTGGTGTTGTAACTTGTGTGCCTGCTGTTGAGTCTTGAGTCCCAGAGACAAGGGACGAGGGCACACAATGATGACCTGCTTACGGATCAGTTGTAATTGCAGCGTTATTGTTCTCTGGTCTTTATCCATCACGCGACTTCATCTCCTCCGTCCTCCAACACGCCGCCCGGTACTTTGTTCAGTGTTCAGCCACCCTCTTCTTGCATTCACAAGGCCGCCTGATGCAAAATTCTCATTCAATACCTGTACTGGCGGGCGATTCAATTTCACCCCTCCCTGTAAGGTATGCTGCTCATTGGACCCCTTTCCTCTAAGGGAAGGGGGAGGAGGTGAAATCATTCGAGTTGTTGGCTCGCCACCCGAGAGGCTGCCTGAAGATACAGAGTTGGCTAAGACTCAGGAGGCGTACGCTAGGATGTTGAGACCACTCCGCGGACCTGGTGTGCGAGTCACAGGAGAAGGGCGCAGGAATAGGGGGCACAAGAGCTTAAGCCTTACATAGCTATTCGGCAAGCAAGTTTTCGCAACAGAAGTTCGAAACAAGCCATGGCATCTGCGTTCGTGATTCTCCCAATTTTACGTACGTTCTTGCGCGTCCGATGCTCGAATTGAGCCGCTATGACCTGCCCCCGCCGCCTGCAGCTCGTGTTGACGGCAGCTGTGCCCTCGGTGCCAGTGAGCTTTGCAAAGTACTCCGATCAATGCCCTGCCTGGGAGATAGGACGCTGGAAGCCCCTACATTCATACAGTAGCTACCTCCTGCTAGCGATGGTGTGGCCGTATGACTCACCCACTTTTCAGAAACGTCTGTTACGAAAGCTTGCTTGGCGAATAGCTACCTAAGCTCGGGCACGGCCGCACGGGGGGCCAAGCAGTGGGCTTAGTGAGAGGAATTAATTTGATGAGATTTCAGTCGTTACTGATGATATGACGACAAGGTGATGTTGATGATGTTGATTGCAAGAGTAAGAACTTTTGCTCGGGCTAGAGCGAAAGACGCGAGAGGGTGTGGGAAAGAGGCACTGACCATATATCAAAAGCTCCTTCTACGGCTACGAATATATGCGCCACTCGTACAGCGCCACTCGTACAGCGCCACTCGTACAGCTTTAGAACAGAGTAGCCGATACCCATGCAACATGGCGAAGCTCATCACCATCATCATCATCATGTGCCGGGTACGAAGTACCTGTCGGCCAATTGCGTGAGCTTAACCTGAATTAGGTATACTGGGAGTCGGGACCCGTCTGTTCCACACTGGACACCTTCATGACAGGAATCTTGATATTCTTTCGCAGAGTATTTCGAAGGGAAGCCGTTGTGATCGCCCGTGTAGAAGCAGTCAAGCATTTGAGACCTCAGACATTGACAAAATAGTCCGCACCCGAAGACATGCCGTTGCGACAAATGCGATGTGCTCTTTGTGACTCTGACATTGCGGTACTTATACCTTCGGTCACTTAAGCAGTAAGGCTATGTACTCCTGAGTCCTCATCGAGCTGCAACTGGGGATGGTTTGGAGTAATCTTTAGCCACGCATCTCTCGCACAATTTCTCGCTTCAGTCACGCACCCATTCCTTGCATATGTCCCACAATTTACAAATGCAAGTATGTAAGAGTTCAAGCATTGAATGATTGATAATGCAGCTAAGTTTTATTTTACCAAGATATGGCATGTCACGGGCTGCGCAAGAGACATGTTTGTCCTGTGAAACAGCCTCGTCCATATAGGGTACGTCTCACTTCACAACTCGTGAGGCCGGTTTGATATATGAGGGTATGTATGTACTCCGGATACTTGAAGCTTTCCCCGCACCTTTTGGCTTTCTTATCATCAGCTGACCCATTGATGATAATTGTGATGGATTACATACCTATTAGAGCCTCGAACACCAAGCTTAAAAGTAATTGGTAGAGACATCGGCTGAGCGATGATACCTATTCTGGACCTTGCTGGAAGACATACCTAATGGAACGATAAGCAAGACCATTAAGGCCATGCAGCAATGACGACACGACCAAGGCTATGGCATAATAGCGACGAATGAAGGCGAGACCTTAGGTATTTCTTTTTCCAAAATTATCTAAAAACGGAATAGTGCGTTTTAGCGCATGATGTGACGGCTACCTACTCTGTTGCAGCTCTGACCGTTTGCGCTGTAGGTACTTGTATCCCCACTAACCGGTTCCTACCAGCTTAGTGTTCTTACCCTTTGGTCGGGTCGGTAGGGATATCCGATTCCTCACAGTTGACCTCATCTTCGCTTTGTACCTTTGTCGTCGTGCCGTTGAGGCCGTGCTGGAAGGGATTGGTTCTTGGTGTGATGGCCTGGGCTTTGCCCATGCCTTAGCATTGAGCAATATATAATAGGTGTCAATTGTACAGGGTTCAGTAGCTTGTACAATGCGTATTCTTTTGTCGTCATCTGGCTCAACGGGATTGAGCACATCACCCAGATGGCGGCGCAGACATCCGCGATTAACCAGGCCATCATCAGGGCCGCGACGACTCATCCATGATGATGCTTGCGCACCGCTCCACCCACACTGAATCATGGCTTCTCTGAACACTTCCGCAATGAAGCCCCTTTTGGATCGCTTTGACGAAGCCCTCCAAGGTTTCACGGCGACTGTTCAGCTGGCCAACCGAGTGCATTATGCAGTCGTCCATTGGAAGACTTGGCCTGCGAGTCGTCGCCGACACCCAACCAAGTCCCACCAACATCCAGTTGTTCGAGTAGTAGTAAACTGCAATCTCTCTGTGTTAGCAGCCTCAATATCAGCCTCCTCACCGCCAGAAAGTACGAACCCGTTTTATCCATCATATCCGAGATAGGAAGCCTGCCATTAACCCCTTGTATCTCCGAGAATTCGCTATCAAACACAAACCAGAGCATCCGCATGACTAGCGTCGCTGCATATTTCTCAGGGTCCTTGTCTTTGGGCGCTGCTTCGAATTGGCTCTTCTTGGAGTTAAACCTGGGAGTCTTAGAAGACGCTGCAAGTGTTAACACAAGCATCAACATCAGATTGCAACGCGCATCACCCTGGCCGACCCATCGTAGCAGGCAGAAGAGCGCTGCCTCGTAATGATTCGCTGCTCTGGGGTTGCCTTTTTATTATGGTACTTTTGGTGCGCAGCAAAACCGTCCAGTATGAGCTTGGGTATAGCGGTAAATGGGTACGCGCATCCAAAATGGATGATCTGCCGGCGTGGATCTCTCGACTGCTGATCTTCGCGGCTCCATTGATCCTCAGCCTCCATCGCCATCCGCTTGATACTTTCGCGTGGTGCGGTGAGGACTTTCCTATTTTTGGGGCTTCCGGGGCCACTAGCTCCAGGACCTCCTTGCATGTGAGGCGGCCCTGATATTTGCCAGGAACCCACTCTATGCCCGCCGACGAAATCGCGTACTCTAACCCGTCAATCCAGTCATCTCCGCTTACATCTTCCTTCTTCGTCAACCGTATGGCGTTGCGGATGATGGCGTGCCATGTGCTGCATTTCGTGGTGAATCCCTGTCCATCGACTTTGCTTGCGCCACGACAGCTGTGGTATAAGTCGCGGGCGAAGTCGTGCGCTGATGTGGTCTTGCGTCTCACATTCCCGAGTACCCTCGAGGGGCTATTCTTGAATAGTTTGTCGTGCTGTCTGTAGAAGAGTTAGAGACATGGACTGTCAGGTGTTGGCTCCGCCCGCCTTGCTCGCTTCGTGATAAAAAAAAATATGGCAAATACGTACTCTATACTGAACGGCTCCTTGTCAGCCTCCCAAGATTTGAGCAGAGTGCTTGCCTCTTTTGCTCATGCGAGCGCTCCGCTAGTGTCATACCACCTTGCACGCCAGAATTTAGCTGTCGCCGAAGCTGCAGGACCATGAACGCCACCATTTGGGGAATCCACATTTCTTCAAAGACGTCTTCGAGAAACTCTAGGGCAGCGCTTACATCTCGGATCCCTTTGCAGCCTACCTGACCAAACCAGATCTGGCTCTGTCGGTCGGCTGCGACTTGTGGCCCATAATGGTAGGTCAGTGCCGCGACGTGCATAAGGATCAGGCGCTTCTGTTTGACGCCTGACTTTGGCCACTGCATCAGATTCATGCTGCCGGTCTTTGTCCGGAAATCAAGCATATTCGGTGACACATAAGGCCAACCGCACTTTAGGCTCTCCATGGTCTGAAGCGGACCAAGCACGGTGCGGGGTAGAACTATTGGGTTGCCAGTGAAGCAATAGTTGCCAAGGCGATCCAGCCACGCAATGCTCTCACATAGGGCCAGGTCGAGGCCGTTGTTGCCGCTGGCTCTATATCGATTCTCCATCTCCTCAAGCGAGAGCTCGAAGAGCCGCGCGAATCCGCATAGTATACCCGGGAATAGTGAAAGTGGAAAAGCCCGCAGGATTGTGAGGTACTGATCCCTCTCCGAAAGGAAGAACCTCATGTACTGGAAGATGGGCCGGAGGACCGTGAAAAAGTTACGTCGCTCTGGGATAAGCCGTGACGTTTGGACCGTGACGACCTGCTCCATCCGAAACGACACCTCCTTCTCTTCTATGATTTTGTTGATCCGTTCACTCTCCCGCGCAAAAGGTGTGGACGCTTGCGGCTGCTCTGGTGTCTGTTGACCACATATTACCCCGAGCAGCCGCTCGTGCTTGGCGCGCAGATGCGCAGAGCCGCTCATTGCATCGGAGGGCGAGAGCGTCAACGCCGCGGTTGCGCAGCCTTGTGTGGCCAACAGATCCTCCTTCCTATGCCGAATGGCTCGTTTGAGCCCGCTACAGTATCCCTGGAAGCCTCCAAAGCAGAGTACTTCCTGGCCGTCGTTCTGACTTTCATGTTACTACACATGGCCGTATAAAGGTTGCTCAGGAATTGCGGCGGTCGTTTTGCGACAAAATTTCCGTAACGAGGATGGAATGCCAAGGGATAGAATGTGACCGGTCTGCCCTCGTATGCCGCAGTGACTCGAGTGCGGTCCGCTAAGAGACAAAGGGGCATTACCTCGGCCGGCGTCGTGCCGTCCGATTGGGGCGAGTTTTCGCTGCAGTGAATATTAGCGGCGATGGCATAGGAGATCTGTGCAATGTGGTCCAAGTTGTATCTCCTCTCAAGGTCTTCCCGCAACTTCTCAAGACCATCTTGATACAGTTCCCGCTCCGTTGTTCCCCCACCTTGACTCGCTGCTCCTTCGGAGGTCGGGGGCTCGGACATACGCGAGTCCGATTCGTCGTCCGTAATCTCTCTCCGGCTTATGTCTTCTCCCTCGCTTTCTCCCTCGCTCTCTTGCCTACTGCTGCCGCTGGGGCTGGCGTCTTCGTCCGGGCAAATGGGTACCTCTCTGGAAACGTTATCCATGCCTGAGGGAATAGGGATATAGACGTTTGCTCCGTGGTCATAGGCGTGGAATGCCGGCTGATGCTCAGCCCAGTAGTCGTCGTCCCCATGCCTTTCCGCAAACGTTGACCACTTTTCCATGAATAGCGTCTGGAAAAGCGACCATTTCTGGAGGGTCATATTTTGAGATCGCCGGTCGCCTAGCTTCCAAGAAGGCTCAACACCTTCACCCAATAGCGCTCCTTCTTGAAATATGTGCTTGATATAGATGGCGAGCGCTTCTGCGTGATCCTTTCGCATTGCACTTCGCTCTCCAGTCTCCGCCTGCCGGTGCCGACCGGTACCCGTTCGATGCGAGCCGGGCAGCTCTGTCATCTCGGCTTGGACAGGATGCATAACAACGAACCAGACCTCTCGCGCCGAACCAGTCGCGAGTCGGAATGTGCGCCCGGTCAGCTCAAACGGGAGGCTGCTATTCGCGTGCTTCGAGCTGTACGGAGCCTGCCAGTAGTGCAAGGTAAATGTCACATTGTCGAAGGACGAGCCTTCAAGTACAACCGATCGTAGCGGTAGCCCAACGAGACTCCACATGTCTAGGTAAAACTGGGGGAAGTAATCGTCTGTCGCGCTCGCCGGCTTGGATCCATACTGCCGCCGCCCGTAGTCCATGCAGCATGTCTCCTGGAACATGCCGAGGGCTTGCGAAGCGCTGAATTGGGGTGCGGCTGTGAACGTCAAAAATTCGCTCGCTGCTCATGTCAGCCCTTTAGTTTCCAAACCATAGCGTCGGTGTATAGTACGTACGGGTGATCCGCCGGCGCGTTTGAGGTAAGAAGCTCTTCTCCTCTTCAGATGAAATGTCCTCTTGGATGTCACTTGCGTCGGCGAGGTACGATTCGTCAGATGTGTATGACGAGGAAGACTCATCGCTCAAGTCGTGGTCGTCGTCCGTCTTGTGTCCGTCCATTCTATCGAGATGTCAGGATATATAATGATGACAAAAACAAGTACTTGTACCTCTATTGAACTCGCAACCGATTCCAGAGAAAAACCCCCGCGGAAAACACCTACCGGGCCACCGTACCACCACCCGCTGGCACCGCTGGCAATTCCACTGGAACTGGACCGACTCCACTGGCAACATTACTTGGGTACCTAGGTACCTATCTGAAGTACCAGGTAATAGCCGACCAGTGCCGAGATGGAGCGGGGTAAAACACATGAGAGGTACCTAGGTACCTAATGTATCCTCGAGAAGCCACGCCCCCAACTTTTGTACTTAGACAACACAAAAACACATCAGTGACAAGAGAAGAATAAGAAATCACTCAAGTCAAGACAAAACACCTATTTTTCTCCCTAATAATTTGACAGACTGATTTCACAGGAGTCCCCAGCCCCGGAGCGCAGTGGAGGGCCGATGGGGACCTGCTAGGCTGCTAGTAACTCCGTATAGCACGTGCCTATAATGGGCATTGGGGCACATCCAATGATATAGCTTGTGACGGAGGTAGGGCTAGGAAGAAGCAAGAGTTTTCGTTACAATGATACCTATTTATTACGATCATGTACAGCGAGATTGGGTGGCCCTCAAAAGGGGGGAGGAGAAGCTATTCAAGCCACAGCTTCCCGACAAGTTGCTCTGCTAACTGCCTAATTTTATTTTTGTACAGCCTTCTGGCCAGAATGGTACCATATGGGCTTCTTCTGTGGCGGATTGTTTGCATCACTCGCGCTTAGTCCCTGTGCAGCTTTGAGTTTCGTGTCACCAGCCCTCTTTCTTGACGTCCTTGACATCCTTGACATCTGATCCTGCCCAGACGAGAACTGTGTAGATGGCGGCTGGGCTTTCCTTTGTTTAGCTGGCGCCGCTTGCTGCGTTGGCACCGACAAGGCAGTCTTCTTCTTCGGCTTTGCCATCGCGAAATCATGTTGCATGCCCAGGTCGCAATCATCATCTTCTCCGCCCGCATCAGTGCCGGCGGTGCGATCTTTCAACACTGTCTTGGGCAGTTGCCCAGACGGTGAGGATAGTGGCTCTGGCTGCGTCATCGAAACGTCACATTCGGTGCCCGTGTCGCAATCACCATCTTCTTCGTCCGCATCAGTGTCGGCGGTGCGATCTTTCAACACTGTCTTGGGCAGTTGCCCAGACGGTGAGGATAGTGGCTCTGGCTGCGTCATCGAAAAGTCACATTCGGTGCTCATGTCGCAATCACCATCTTCTCCATCCGCATCAGTGTCGGCGGTGCGATCTTTCAACACTGTCTTGGGCAGTTGCCCAGACGGTGAGGATAGTGACTCTGGCTGCGTCATCGAAAAGTCACATTCGGTGCTCATGTCGCAATCACCATCTTCTCCGTCCGCATCAGTGTCGGCGGTGCCATCCTCCAACACTGTCTTGGGCATTTGCCCAGACGGTGAGGATATCGGCTCTTGCCGCGCCATCGCAGAATCAGATGCCCGGACCGGATCGCAATCGTCCTCTTCTCCGCCCGCATCACGACGGGTAGAGACAGCACTTGTACATGTTATCGACTCAGCATCCGCATTTGCCTCGCCTGTTGTCGGTCCACTCGGGCTGCTCTCTTCACCTGCCCCGAACTGCGCTGCAAGCAGGCTTGCCAGGTTGTCTTGGAACGAGGCAGAGCTGAGCTGACTACAGCGCGTCTCGTCCCCTGCAAGAGTTTTCTCCAGTTCTGAATCGCCATATCAACGAGGTGCGATACGTCCCCAGGCCGACTTTCCTCTAGTCGTGGCCATTCCGGCCGGAACTCCGGTCCCATGTACCATCGGACGATGTCCAAGACACCGGCCCAATTTGCTTCCGAGAATCGGTATCCATACCACCTCGCGTTTTCTGAGTCTAGTCTCTGAGCGAGCTGATCTTTGGCTGACGCGCTTCTGAACGTCTCTAGGCGACCGCAAACAAACTCGAGCACCTCTTGCTGTATGACGATCGACGCAGCTTCGGCGATTGACTGGCCCCAAGCTCTCCGATGGACGTGGTCACTCTGCCCTTGGCCTCCTGCAACCTTTTTTTCATCAAAGGACTGCAGCGCCGCAACCATGTCAACTCGCAGACCCGGCTTGTTGTTGTCTCGCTTGTTGCACCGCTTCGATCGGTCTTCGCTTAGCCAGTCCACGACATGATCCATCACCCCACGTAATATCTTACCATCTTGGTCTTTCAGGCTGAGCATGCGATGCAGGTGTGGAAAGGAAGTTTTTTCACGTTGAACGACGTGCTCGTACACTTGCCAGTAGGCTTCCTTATCTAGCAAAACGAGAAGATCGGCACGGCGGGGACAGGACTGGTCAACCTCCCGTGAGCCCCTGTCAGGGTAAAAAAGTTCCCTGATCTGTGTCTCTGATCGGCCATGTTCAAAGCACTTGGACATTTGCTTCCAGTCTTCCTCCGTAACGTAGCTCGCAGCATCACCGGGCAGGTGTGCCAGTGTGTCGAGAACCTGACCAAAGATTGAGAACCAGAACTGTTGCGTCGCCCATCCTGTTAGCATGGTCCTGTGCAATAAGATTTTCAGGTCTGAACTTACGTCGTCGATCCTGCAGAAGTTATCATCACAGACCACGCCCTGATTTGGAAGGTCGCTCTGCCGACCGCCGTCTTGCACCACTGTGTCACCAACTTCCTCCAAATCTCGTTCCTCCAAAGCGTGACCAGCCGCCCCACTACGCTTCCTAAGTTCAATTCCAGGGTGTCTACAATTTCTGCCGTGATTTCGCACGCTTTCCCTGGAATTTCTCCGGCTTCTGCGCCGCCGCCGTCACGACTTGAAGCCATATGTCGCCGTGGCTGTCGGGGTGCGCGACGTCTTTCCGGTTCAAGCGAAGCTTCATGTTTTGCTCGGCGGAGATGCCGTCTATTTGGGTTTTAGTCAATGAGTCGCAAATTGGAAGTCTCTCGGGGCTGTTCAGGCTAACTTACCCTTATCGTAAAATTTACATGGCCACCATAGCTCCTCCTCGCCCAGGTCGGCTTCCTTCACCCATTCTTCTAGGGCGCGGACGCGGTGCTGTCCCGCAAGGAGCTCTAGTTGTTCTCGGCCGTTCACGTCCGGCCATATGGTGAAGTCCGGCATCCCCGGCCTGCTTTGTGCCATCTTGTGAGCCAAGCTGCTTCATCATCCGATGAACTTGAGCACCCGTACAGAGCACTTTCAGATGATGCTCTTCGAGGTCTCGCTTCGGTCCACCAAGTTGCACGAAAGCCCTCTTTAACTGTTGCACATTGCGGCGGTTCAGCAGTCGCTTGGATCCTACGCTCCAATTGGTTGTGAGCAGCTTTGTCGGCATGCGTGCTGTGATAATGCTTGTCGGCATGCGAGCTGTGATAGTGCTCTTTGCATGCTTCGGCTCTAGCGCAGGGCGTTTCGCTGTCGACGGTACACGGTGTCCTTCTTGTCGTGCTGGATCGCTGCCCTCTTCACCGTTGGAAACTGACTCTCGACGCCGTTTTCTTGACTCCGCCCCGTTTGAGTCGTTTGTCTTTCGCATTGTTGTTAGTAAAGCTGAACTTGATAGTTATGAGATGCCTTGTTATCTTCAATTGTGCGTGTGTCTTCACAGGTGACGGTAGGCAGATAATTGAGGTGGTTTAGTTCAACTACCCGAACCTTGAACCCAAACGTTTTGAAAACAGGTCCCACTCATCGAGAGAATTATAGGTAGGTACGAAGACTGGAGTACCTACTTCAGTCTCCTGAGTGGATGAACTGGCCAACAGTGGTTTCCACCTGAATCCTGATCATTTTGTTCTATCTATGTACGGAGTATCTAGGTACCTGGATACCTACGGAGTATATTTGTGTCTCTTTTTGCAGAGTAAATAATTCGTACGGAAGGGTGGTGTGATGGCCTGGGCTTTGCCCATGCCTTAGCAATAAAATAAATGTGCCATACAATGGCGTACAGTGACTCGTGAGATTTACGCGTAGGTCACGGTAGGTGGGTGTGCGGGTATGCAGGCGTGCGGGTGTTTGGGTGTGTGGCGATCAACCGCGATAGCCAGATGGGGTCAACCTCCGTTCAAAAACTTCTGTTGCAAAAACCCGCTTGGCGAAAAGCTAAGCTCATTCACACATGGTGCCAAGAAGCGGAACTGGTTACTTCCAGGACTCGGCAACTTGCCGCCGTTTTCTGCAAAAACAAAGAGTATCAAGGTCTATAGAGACTTGAAGAGGACTTTCCCCTGAAAACTCTGCTGCAGGAGCTAAGAGCTTCACACATGGTGCCGTGAGGAGTATTGTCAGGGTGTAAAGGGTCTGCACGGAGTGAAGGTATGCTCAAGAGTCTGCAAGATAGTATTGGGATACAAGCTAGGGGTCTGATGGTGACGGGTTCGATCTCTGGCCTCTCACCAAACTACCTATGTGAGCGGCCATCGCTAGATATCCTTTCCGTGTGCACATGCTTCTGCGCACATCACATGTCTCGCCACTCAGATACGTATATCTTACATGCTTTGCCACTCCTATACGTATGCATCACATGCTTTGCCACTCCTATACGAGGTATGCATCACATGCCTTTGCCACTGTCCTCATGCCTCTGACAAGTATCGGCTGGTTAGGGTTTTATTTTCCAAGACGCGAAGGGGTCTTTGCCGGCAATGATTGATACTCCAATCAGGATCCTCCCCATTATACGCCGCTCACCTAATGTTCGGGACCTACTTGTGATCATTAGGTGAGCGGCGCACAATGGGGAGGATCCTGGTTGGAGTATCAATCATTGACGGCAAAGACCCCTTCGCGTCTTGGAAAACAAAACCCTAACCAGCCGATACTCCTCCCGGCACCATGTGTGAAGCTCTTGCAGCAGAGGTTTCAAGGGAAAGTCCTCTTCAAGTCTCCGTAGACCTTGATACTCTTTGCCTTTGCAGAAAACGGCGGCAAGTTGCCGAGTCCTGGAAGTTATATCTTGGATCTCTTCTTCAGTCTCGCCGGTGTAGAAGAGGCTCTCCAACGTTCCCACGATATCGTTGGGACCGGCATCATGGTTGCTATTGTCCTTACTGTCGTCGCTTGCGCATAACAACGAGGCAATCGCCGCAGCAACATCCGGCTCACCAGACTTGGCCGCGACTAACCGGGTGAACACCTGCGTCCGAACTTCGAGCGCGAGAGATGGCGAAGTATTGTCTCCTGATGCGGCAAGGAGGTGGGGAAACGCTTCATCCAGGTGTCACGAAATGGCTGTGAACGGGAGTTCAAATAGGCACTCAAATAGAATCTATCTCTGTCGAGCTATGAGGAGGAAAAGGAGGAAAGGAAGAGTGTGTGTGTCGGGAGGGCGGTCTATATACATGTGTGAAGGATCCGTAAAGGTGTGGATCCGTAACACCAGGCCTTTGATAAAGGACAAGACGTCCACGTGTGATCGTCGTTGACAATCTGCTGGATGCGATCGAGAGCATACACCGGATTTGCCCTAGAGAGGCCCTTATGATAGATCATAGAGTCGGTTTGGTACCTCTGCCCTTCTGGGCAAATATTTCCAACGATAAAAAGTCGATGAAGGGATATTGGGAGGCAAGATAGTTCAGTCTACCTAAGGAAAGAAGAAAATCGAACGTAAGAAAAAAGATACAGAAAAAGGAATGGACTGGCAGCACGTTCTCTCACCCTCTCACCTTCGTCCGTCCCAGAAGCAACTCATCAGCGTCTGAAGGTATCCCGATTCCCATTCGTGGCTCAAACAACTTCAGTGCATCCTCGTGAAAGTCCAGCCCAAAGCCTCCCTCCACATTCTCGAGCCATCAAGATTGGTAAGCCGATACGATGCACGACCAACCCGGAGTTTGACACGAAATCGGAAACACCAACGCGGCCGCAGCTTCGGTGGCTTTTCTTCGGAAACAACCATCATCAACATATCATCTCCCGGAGCGTGTGATGGCCTGAGCTTTGCCCAGCTCAGTGGCTTGTTCCATGCGTACCTATTCTTTTGTCGTCATCTGACGCAACGGGATTGGGCACATCACCCAGATGGCGGCGCAGACACCCGCGATTGGCTCCTGGAGCCAGGCCATCACAGAGCGAAAGGCTTTGAACTCCTCTGCTCGTGACGTACCCTCCGACCAACTGCCTCCAATTGTCCCTGCACTGACTTATAGTCTGAACTTCAGAACGGCGTTCCTCCACGTGGCGTCGTGGCCGCACCCTTTAATCACCTTCCAACGACTTTACGACATTTCCGACGGCCATGCCAGAGACTTGCAGAAGTCATCGTCCCAGCCACGTGAGTTCGTCATCCCAACTCCTCTTCCCTTCAACAATGACGAATCATTGACGATAATTCCGCTGATTCAACAGCCGGACCTGGCGCCAAGAGAGCCCATCCATCCATGCCTTCCAATAGTTCACGACTTCAGTGGCCCGGCCCCAGTGGACTTACATGGCAAGAACCAGACAAAACGGGAGAAATAATCAACCACCACCAGCACATGTTGGATGCCCCTTTCAGACTCTGTGAAAGGCCCAACATCGTCCATGCCCATTGCGGCGGCGACGCCACCCATCCCGACCGTGCTGCCTGCCTGCGAGTAGCGGTTCTGTTTCAACCCCTTCCACACTGCAGCTTGTGCAATTGCAATTTGCGTCAACGTGACGCAATGCATTGCGGTCGCCCGCCATCCCGCGCTATCTGCTCGTGATTGAATTGTCTTGTTCAAGGTCTTCGGCAACCCCACGCCTGCCCGCTGCAACCTGAATGCTTAGTGCTGGGAAACATGTGCGAGGGTCGGTGGCTGTAGTGACTCACCGAATTTTTGATTGTCTTCCATGCAAGTGACGCCGAGGCGATTCATGGCGATTCACTGGTGGTGGCAACAAAAAGCGCTGAGATAGAGGAAGCGAAACGCAGCAAGATCGATGCGCACGAATAAGGTACATACTGTAGCTGGAGGCAACTGATCTGTTGAAGCTTTCTGATAATACGTTTCTGTGAGATTGTTGCGCATGGCCATTGGCAATACATACATGCTGAAAGATCATTTTTCCATACTAATTTACTAACTCGCCGACGAGCCCCCAGTCGGTAACACCGCCTTTGATCCTGGCTCATGTTCCCGAATGATGAATCCCATGAAGCCCACGACCGGGTACCCGTCAAAGTCCGTCAAGGTCCTTCACGGTCGTCAAGGCTCGTACGGAGTTAGTCAGTTCTCATGCCTCAATTTTGCAACGTAGATCAAGACAGTACACTGTATATTTTCTCTTTTGTGCTCCCTTGTGATTCTCTAGCTTTAGAGCACCTAGGGCGTCCCACAGCTCTCGATTCAAGTGACACTGTGACAGTACACTGGACGTGAGCTGCTCCGCGCTGTATTCTCGATATAGTTCATTCTGATTAATTCCTATCATAAGTGCACCAAGAAGCATAGGTGGGCATCTACTGACAACTGTCACCACAACCACGGCACCCTTTACAAAGGTCATTGCACAAATCCCCCAAAATTTGGAAGAAGAGAGATCATTTCTAGATGAAATCTCCAAAATTTGGGGAGATTTGTGCAATGACCGTTGTAATGGCTGTCGAGGTTGTTATCACAGTAGATGCCTACCTATGTCTATACTGCTTGGTGCAGTTATGATGGGAACCAACGAATCAACTGTATCGAGAATACAGCGCGGATCGGGTCACGACCGTCACGTCTAGACTCTAGTGTACTGTCGCTAGAATCAAGAGTTGTGGGACGCCCTAGGTGCTCTAAAGCTAGAGGATTACAAGGAGCACCAAAGAGAAAATATCCAGTGTACTGTCGCTAAAATCGAGATGGCGTCTTGAAGAATGTCCATGCACCCTTTGACGGTTGCTTGAACCCGCCATTCCACCGAAACTATGGAGTAATTAGCTTGGAGAAGGCATGAAGATGTGGGGTCGCCATACTCAAGAGAATTGGAGGGAACGGCAGATATATTGTTCCCAGGCCACAGAAAATCCGAGAGGTCGGAAGGCCGAAAAAGATGGAAACCGGACAAAGGTCAAACGGGTGTCCAGACGGACGAAGAATAGAATCTCAGCTAACCCTAGAGTCTGAGAAAAGACAAGAGAAGAACGACTGATAGATCTGACAAGATCTACCAGACTAAAAGGGGAAGATAGAACAATACTCAACCACCATCCTCACGACAGGAACTAAGTCCTCAAAACACGACACAAAACTCAACTCCCCTCCTTCTTCTCCTTTCCTTGCCTCAGCGGGCTCCCTCAACTCTTTTAACCAAATGCCCAACCCGATTTCCCTTGTGTCGCAGTTGAACTTCGGATGTCTCGGGCAATCTCTCCAGATGCCTTGGTAACCAATAGAACGGAATGTGACCAAAACACGGCAAGGGAAACATGCAAATCCAACCTGACATAACAACTTCACAGATGATAGACAAGTTACTTCCGTCCCGGCCCTACGCGGCGGCTTCGCTTCGAGTGGGAGAGAGTCGGGCTGGAAAGGTGAAGTTTGCGGGGTGGAAATTTTGCGGAAGGTATGGCAGCGGTTCGCCGACGTATATCTCCCCATTGTTTCGACCACGTCTCTCTTTGCTGCGCAGGTGCCCTCCGGGGCCCCGTCCGGGGATGACTGCGGTACTGCTCTGGGGATTTTAGGGGCCCTTCACAGCACTGTCGGCATCGCGGGATGGCGGCGACGCAGGCTGCTGCAATCTGCAATCGCGAACCATAAGCGTCAATTACGCTCGTTTGCCTCGGCATCTGTGCCACAATAGCCACCGTGTGTTTGAATCTAACCAATCGGCGCCGTCCCCGCACATTGCTTCAATTACGGAGTATCCTCGTAGTCGTACTGTGTACATGTATGGAAGTCTCTTCCTGGCTACATTAGGCAGTTAGGTACCTACCACTTTGCTATATGCATGTACAGAGTACGGGTATTCTATCGGATATCGCTCTTATACGACGTTATGCCCATCTATGCAGAGTATAGAGTAGGTATGTACATGCGATTCTGGCGACGAATAAGACCCTGAAGGCTGACTCACGTCACAACTGCCACCGAATGCCACCCTACAGCTTCATCAATATAGTTATAGGAGTTATATCAAAGCTGGTGTTCTGGTCTTCTACCTCCAGGACACCGTCGCATAATTTCATGTCGTTGAGATTGATTGACTCGTTTCTGTTCGCCAACTTGTAAGCTCTTGTCTTCCCGATGTCGGACTCGCACCTGATGCCGCGTCTCTCCTCCTCCTGGTGATACGCGGCCCTCAGGTGTGTCTCCCGAAGTTCGCATGAACAATCTACATATCACCCACACACATCAGTTGGATTTGAAGTTTCTGCACTGCCGCGCTCAGGCGGTCATGGAATCCATATTGTCATTTTATCAGAAGACGTTTCGATTTTCTCGAGCCAATTGAGCCGCAACGGCGCAAATACATCATGTATCGCTGCCATCGACAATGGCTTCATAGCCCCTCGCCCTCGCAGACAACTACACCCGCGCAGAAGCCTACATCCGCTCCGCCGCCAACCAAGGCGCCCCGCCACCCACACAGTCGTCCTTCCAGAATACCACCTCAGCGGCTGGTCTTCCTCCCACGAAGCTACCTATCTCCACAGCGCACGGTGCACCACTCACGAGTCACCGACCTATCTCGAGAAATACCGCACCCTCGCGCAAATTCTACACATTGCTATTGTCCCAGTGACGCTGCTCGAAGAGCTTCCTCAGAAAAAGAATAACGACAACGACAACGACAACGACAATGGCAATGGCAATGGCAATGGCGATGATGCACAGGGGCAGGGCCCTCCCCTCGCCAATGTAACCTACCTACTTCATCGGCCCCGACGGCACCTGGCACCATTCGAGGACGATACCAGAAGAAGAACCTCTGGCATCCTGAACGGCCGCTCCTCACTGCCGATCTAGACACCCCACATGAGTCTTTTAATAGGCTTCCTTGTGTGCTGGGATATCATGTTCCCGGAGGCGTGTCGGGCGCTCGTCGCGGATGGGGCGCGAGTAATCATCGTTGATCGTTCCCTCGTTTTGGCTCGCGGATGATGGGGGATGAAGGTACGGCGCTGAATCCAGGGTGTGAGAAGATGCTTCTGGATCATATCTGTGTGGCGGGGGCGGTTGAGAATGCATTGGGGCCCGGGGTGGTGTATGTGAATACGGGGCGCCACGGGGCGCCGCGGGGTGTCTTGACTCTTGAGTCTTGACGGGCGAGACTCGAGGTGCGAGCCAGGTGGCGCTGCCGATTCATATGGGAGATTGGAGGAGCAGGAGTAAAAGCAGTGGAGTCCATGGGGCCAGAGGAGCAGATGGGGGTTCTGAAATGGATTTGGGGTGTTGGATCATGGATGTGGCGGGGGAGTGTATAATAAGGTGGGTAGGGATATCGCGGCTGAAGGGTGGCATTACGGTCCTGTTGGGACTCTGGGAGGAGTGGCCAAGGAATGAGAAGTATGGTACCAAAGTGAGGTCTCGGTCTGATGAGAAGGACTCATCCATGAACCATGGTCATAGACTATATACTGCTATGTACATGAACGAAAAGAATATGCAATATACAATCATTGTCAAAATGAATGATACAAATCAATGAGGGGAAGAGAGCCTGGTTCCTTTCCTCCGCAGAGCGTCATGGCCACTTCAACACTGAGCATCAGCTTCCAGCAGTGATACCACCGAAGTAAGCGCCCATAATATGCCACGCGAAGCAGGAAAAGACAAAACATATCAAGGCGATGAGAAAAAAAAGAGCGATGAGGTTGGCGAGGCCAAAAAAAAAAGAAACACAGAGGCAAGCAGAAAGAAACAAACATAACGCCCCATCAAGCCATCTCCCGTGTGAGCATCTCGAAATAACGACGTCGTAGGTCAGTTCCTTCCTCAGTATGCTTATGCACTAGGCGCTCAAGCTCCTTCTTGGCGCTAGTCTTCTGAGATTCCGTGGCTCCCAACCCCCCCGCGCGCACGCTATCAGCCCAACGCAGGCCCATATCGTCTCGGTCAGTCCACACCCCTCTCATCTCGTGAGGGACTTCTTCATTCTTGCTCAACAGCTCCATCAGGTGTTCGGCATTCGGGCCTGGCCGCCGGGAGGTGCGGCCCAGGGCATCCATCACGATATCCCGCGAATATCCTTGGGCTTCGTAGTTTTCGATGCATTCAAGGAGTGTTGGTTCGGAGCTTGAGGCGCGACGGTCCGGTGACTCCGGTGGGGATGGGATCTCGGCTGTGCGATCCAGACGCCTCCGTTTCGCCGACTTCTCAGGCAGATACACAGGATCATCATCATCATCATCCAAAGGTCGTTTGTGTCCCGAAGGTCTTACTGGAGGAGATGATGGACAGAGCTGTCTTTCTGGCGAGTCTAGGTTCGACTGGAACTCGTCTTCTTCATGCTCATGCGCCGCCTCCTCCATTTCAAGATCGTCAAGTACTTCTTCAAGAAAAGCTGCTAGATGTTGCTTGAAACACTCTTTTAATTCGTCCACTACTTCTTGGTCCTGTCTCCAGTCGTATTTCGCCTCTAGGTCCCCCGCCACACTCCGCCAGTCCACTTCCCCATTCGACTCCCGGTGTGCGAGAACGGCGTCGCCGAGATGCCATAATTCGAGGCGTTTCCCTCCTACCTCAGATTCGCGTTTGACAGGCAAACCGCTCCTATTCTGGAAACCTTCAAGATCCTGGTAGAAATGATCCTCATCATCCGCCTCACTCTCGTTTCCATCTTCTTCGCTTTGAGCGGGAGAACATCCTCTTTCATGTAGCTTGGCTTGGATGATGCGCAATGCTTCAAAAAAAACTGCTAGATTTTTCTCGAAACATTTTTTCAATCCGTTCGCCACGCCTTGGTTTTGTTTCAAGTCATAACCCAGGTCCTCGGCCACTCTCCGCCAGTCCACTTGCTCATCCGCCACCTTCTGTGTAACAACGGCTCGAGCGAGTTTATACAAGTGGAAGCTTTGTCCTTCTACCTCAGGATAAAGGCTGACAGACCGCCGACTTTCTTCAACAAAAATTCCAATTTCATATTCGAATTGGTCCCTGTTTTCTTTGTCCTTGATCTTGGTTTCATGTTCTTTGCTTTGAGCGGGAGTAGACTCATGGGATGCGCTAGGCTGTCGTGGGTTCTCTGTCGCAGATGCACTCATGCTCGACTTGCGTTGAGGACTACTCGGGCACGCGGCAGGTGTGGTCGCGTAATTTACGAGTACAGATACTGGTGCTGGTGCTGGTGCTGGTGCTGGTGCTGGTGCTGGTGCTGGTGCTGGTGCTGGTGCTGGTGCTGTGCTGGTGCTGGTGCTGGTGCTGGTGCTGGTGCTGGTGCTGGTGCTGGTGCTGGTGCTGGTGCTGGCGCTGGCGCTGGCGCTGGCGCTGGTGCTGGCGCTGGCGCTGGTGCTGGTGCTGGCGCTGGCGCTGGTGCTGGTGCTGGCTCTGGTACCGGTGCTGGTGCTGGGCGTGTTCCAAGCTGTCGAAGATACGCTCTTTGACGTCCAGAACAACACCGCAAGGTATGCACATACCTGTATCTCCACGATTGCCATGTATGTCTGGGATTCTAGTGCAGATCAGCAGATCAGTAAAGCGTCGCAGTATATGGCACAGGATCGATCCCTATGAAGACCAGGCGAAGCTTACAGAGTCGGCAAAATTTTGTAAATCGCATTGCCTAAGCGATAGCTGGGATGCGACTCAACATATATTAGAAGAGCAGCATCTTCAGCAATTGTATAACTCGTTCTCGTCGACGCCATGTTGGAAAAGATGGACGGAAGGGCCGAGGTATCGGGTGTACAGTCGAGGGGTTGCAGAGAGATGTCCAAAATACAATGGCAAGAAGCTCAGGTGCCCTTTGTGTCTCGTTTCGACAAGTGAACTGTGACGAGGGCAGTATAGTATATACTGGGCTTGGAACTGATGAATGTCAATTCAGAACGCAATAATCGACTGTGGCTCTACAAGGAACTCTAGAGGCGACGGGCGTGGGGAGAGCCACCGATAATATAATAGTAATACATATTGTCCCCCTATGTGCTCCTCATCCATCCCCGGCTGCTGGCCTGAATAACCCGAGTACCCTTGGAAGCCAAAGCTCTCCGCACAGGCCCCCGTGTCTCCCCCTCCTGCGCCCTGGCCCTTCTCCTGTGACTCGCAAACCAGGTGCACGGAGTGGTCTCGAATTATGTCCTGGCGCACGCCGAATGAGTAGCCAATCCTAATAAGTTGGCGACTCTGAGGAAGCCAAGCAATCCTCAAGGAGCCGGTCTCCAGGCCAAGGAGCGTGCGTACGGTCGCGATATGTGCAGGACCGGGTGACATGAACACTGAACAGTTGATTCGCGGTTTGCGCAGTAAATAAGCTGGGCAAGGAAAGCAGGAAAGGCGATGAGGAAACACGTTGCTTTGTGCGTATTCACGTGGGTCAGGTTATACAAGAGATTACATACCTGCCTATAATTGAGTTGACCAGTTGCTGCGCATTCCTTTGTGCAAGAATCAAGAGTGACGTTATGTTGTATGTACATACAATTTTGGCGCACTGCGATTCCTCTTTTCTTCGATTCGATAAAAGAAGAGAGACTGCCTGTGTCGGAATCGCTGTCCATAACCTCAGGCGCATAGTCTAGATTAGTAGATCGCTCGTGATAATCGAGAAGTTCGCTCTGTTCGGGCCTACGCTTGTGTGTTACGGGTGCCATATTTCCCAACCCTAGACCTTTCCAAAGCGTTCTGTCTCGCTGCTGAAGATCATGCTTGGATGGTTTAAGCTGTCTTGTCGGACTCCACGAGACCGGCGGCAACTTGCAAGATGGTACTTGGGAGTTCTGCGACGTCGGATTTGTGTTCTGGCGACGATTGCATGCGTGCAGTTTTTCTGCGTCCGCTCACAGCAGTCTGGGTGCGGCGTTGTCGGTACTTCAGAAACAGCGGTGGATGTCGATTGTCGAAATAGCTGCAGTTTTGTACTCGTCCGAGTGATACTAGCCAGCATCGTCAGCCCGCCCGGACAAGAGATGTTTCGTCTATCTCGCCACGTGTGCTCACTCTTGCTCTTTGCGCGTATTATCACCCACTCGAACAGCTTGTTAAGTTGTTTCCGACTTCATAGCCCCAAGAAGCGGTGGCGTGACGTTCCGGGCTGCCTCGAAGTGTCTATGTCATTCGCTGGCTAAGATAAATATGTCGCTTCGAACGACGCACATGTTGATGTCTATCCCGGATCATTTGCCCGCCGATGTTTCAGTCTGTTGTGAAACTGTTCTCAACAGTTCCCTATCCTTCATTTTTTTGAGTTCTCCTACTTCACCCGTGTCCACTCCCTGCGCCTTTTGCCAGCTCATTGACATTCTCGGCAGAGTAGCCACCCAAGACAATCCAAAGCCTACTGCTGTGTCTGATAATCTGATTTGCGGCGTGCCTAGTGGGTGCCCGATGTCTTCTTCTGTTTTTTTGCTGCACAATGGTTGACAACTTCGCCGTCTCTCGCGATTCATTGTTGTCGCTCAACATGCGTATCATGAGGTATGTGTCTATGTACCTACGGAGTACACTCACGTCAAACTCACTCACCCGTAACCAAGATTTACGCAGACTGCCACGGCAAGGAATGCCGTGCGACTTTCGGACTACTTGAACTTCCATCGGTCTCAGTCTTGTTCTATAGTGCCATTATCATTGCTAGTTCATCGAGAAACACGTTTCGATCCAGCTAAGCTAACCGTTCTTAAACTTGAGAGATGATATTTTGGAGCCTCGCTATAGCTGACCGCCAGCAACGTTAACGCAGAAGAGTGGCAACATCCCGAGCTTTCTTGTGCACTTCACGTAGATACTTGCGCGCCAGTCAGATATTCCACTTGCCGTAGCGGTGTTCCCGGTGCATCGGCATCTTTTACCACCATCGACATGCGCAGCTGTCACGACCGCTGTCACGACCTCTCACTTCGACGCCAGACCATTCGCTCTCATCGGCGAAGTCATCGTCACACCTTGCGAGATTTTCGTTCCAAGCCCCAAATATTTGACATTGTCACATCATATTCAAGCCTAGCCCAGAAGCTCGCTACTCTACACACTCCGGCTCTAAGTACCGCACAAGTCCACATGTTCGGCATACGCGTAACGCTGCACATTTTGGCCGGAAGCTGCTTGCGCTGATTGGAATTGCCTTGTATCTGGCCTCATCTCGTCACATCTTGTTATTAGAGAGCAGAAGAAGCTTCGACCCAATGAACTCAGTGCACACTGCAGTTCATCAGACCGGTAAGCATGTAAGAGTATTCACTCGTCTCTTTCAGTCGCCCGTGGTCTTCATCATGAAGGGGGGCATCTGCGGGCTCTCAAATGGCTCGAGGTGGACGTTTTGGAGAATGGGAGACTGGCTAATTGAGATCCAAGCTTATTAGTAGCTTTCCCGCAACTCGAAAGGGTGAATTCTGCTTCGCTTGGCCAGATAGTCTGTGTTCTAATGTGCATTGGGCAGCCGCCATACTAGGCAGCAAGTTCTGCGAGACGCACACCAGCAAGCGTGTTCAAAATGTTTATCTTTCTCAGTTCTGCCATGCTGGTTCTGAGTTCAGGACATCTTGCAGGACCTCCAAGTCAGTGGCCACCTCCGACCCTACCTAGCTCTATCATCTATGAACCCAGTGTGACGAAGCTCAATCTCTGAGCCGTTTGCGAAAGATTGCTATTCGTAAGGGGAGGATGTGCTACGCGAGTTGGAGTCGAACCTACGAACATGTCAGCAAATATCGCAGTCGCAAAAATGATAGACCTACACTTGCTGTTCTTGCGGCGTGTTCTTTGCAACCCCTCCATACAGAGCTGAGCAGGATCTTGGGTCCATAAATTTCGGTATCTCGGGAGTTCGTATTGAGAATCTCGTGCTTGCATACTATAGAGCGTATTGGCTCATGAGGGCAGGTCACTTCTTTCGTAAGGCGTTGGGGCGCTTGCTGGCAAAAAACGTTTCGCATATACGTAATACGTATACTTGACGACCCCGTAACACCAGAGGAAGAGATACAGCCATGACCAGCTCGGATTTATCTATGAGACTAATGGCTGTGTTCTGACCGAAGTCGTCGTCATCTCGGCGGTAACTGGATGTTACGAAAGTGATCGCCAAGTTCAACCGTAGTCTCTGACCTCAGTGTACCCTTGGATGAGGGTATGAGCATCGCACAACTTATTCTGAGAACTCCGTATTCGATCGCGATCGGACACAGTTCTCCGTCTAGGGCGAACAGTTAGCGAGGCGTGATCTCGGTGGAGGAGACGCAACAAACCAGGAGCATCCATCAGATGTCAGTCACCTTCGATGCCATACTTGGTCATCCATTTCTCCAGACGCGTAATGCTCTCACATAGGGCCAGGTCGAGGCCGTTGTCGCCGTTGGCTGAGGACGAGCCTTCCAGTATAACCGATCGTAACGGTAGCCCAACGAGACTCCCCATGTCGAGGTGAAACTGGGGAAGTCATCGCCCGTCGAGCTCGTCGATCCATACTGCCACCGCCCGTGGTCCATGCAGCATGTCTCCTGGAACATGCCGAGCGCTTGCGAAGCGCTGAAGTCGGGGGCGGCTGTGCACGTCAAGAATTCGCTCGCTGCTGCTGAGTGCTCATGTCAGCCCTTTAGTCTTTAAACCATAGCGTCAGTGTATAGTACGTACGGATGATCCGCCGGCGCGTTCGAGGTAAGAAGCTCTCCTCCCCTTCAGATGAAATTTCCTTTTCGTTATCGCTTGCGTCGTCGAGGTAAAGTTCGTCAGATGTGTATAACGAGGCAGACTCGTCGCTCAAGTTGTCGTCGTCGGCCGTCTCGTATCGTTCCATTCTATCGAGATGTCAGGATCTACAATGATGGCAAAAACAAGTACTCTGTACCTTTCAATCCTTTTGCAGATAGCGTTGGCACAAAGAACGAAAGATGGCCGGGTCGAGACGGTTCCTTCGTTGGTGACTCGTTGAATTTGCCGATTGATTGCGGAATCGCGCTTAGTTGCGGGGTCAGGCTGATGGCGGATTGCGGGGTGCGTTCACGCTTGCGCTTCATTGCGGGAATTCCTGCAGAGCCGCCGCATGTACATATGTACATATGTACGTATTATTCACCCGCACGACCATTGCAACTTTCTGCCACAGAAGTTTCAAAGAGGTGGGCCTGGCACGCACCACCAGCCACTGGCAGCCAGTCACTTTCCTTCGACAAAAATCCGGCAAACAGCATCATTTTATCAACCAGCAACACAACGAACTGGTCGATCGGTTTTAGCTGTCAAGGATGTTTCAATCATCATTTCATTTGTGTTCCTTCCATTCCACAACAAGGTCGTCTTTCCACACGGCGCAGCGATGGACGCCAACTTGGTACACTCTTGATGACGACACTGCTGACGCCATGCCGAAAGCTCTGCCGAAGAACCTGACGATCTCAGCTTGTCTTTTTTTTCTGGAGCTTACTCTCGACGACTTGACTATGCCGCTTCCGATTTCCATCTGCAGAGACGATTGGATCATATGGCATGAATCCTGGCGCCTGAGCCCAACACAGTGATCGCTAACGTGTGTTCAGCCTGTCGACGAAGACGACATTAGCCAATATCTCTCAGTTGGGAGTCCGTTCGACTACGTCGAAGGCACGATCTTCCACGGTTTTTCGATACAGAACGGTGAACGACGACAATCGATGCGGAACCACGATCGGTGCGATGCGATGCGATGCAAAATTTTGATGCTCCGGTCGTTCAAGCAAGTGGACGTGGTGAACATCGATAATCTCCACCTCCTCTCGGTAGCACGACGGCAAGCGCATAGTCCAAATCGTCCACGATAAACAAGAAGTTCGCCTCGTTCGAAAGACTTGTAAGCTACCGGTGCCTCGCTCTCAACTCCAAATCTTTCGAAAGCGTTCTATCCCACTGCTGAAGATAGGGCTTGGACGGGTTCCGCGATCTCACCGAATGCCTGGGTGGCGGCGAAGACAGGAGTTCTGTGACGTCGGATTTTTGTACTGGTGACGATTGCATGCGTGCATTTCTTCTCCGTTCGTCCGCAGCAGTCTGCATCCGGAGTAGTCGGTACTTCAGTAGCGGCACATGTCGAAGCAGCTGCACTTTGCACCCGGCCTAAGTCTTTCGCCGGCTGAGATGTCGATGATGTCGCTCTGAGCGTCGCACGTGTTGACGCCTATCGTGGATCGTCTGCCTGTCGATATCTCCAGTCTTTCCTCATCCTTATTGAGTTGATAGAACAAACTTGAACGCAGCACACTCGCTTGAATTCAACCCCATTGAGCATATCTGGAAGCATGAGGAATATGTGGCCTTGAGGTATGATATTACTGGTGAGGTGAATTATTTCCGCAGGCTTTCCTTGAGGAGCCAATTTATATTAGTGCATATGTTTTGGATCAATCTCTTCTCATCAAGTTCCAAACCGCCCAATTGAGGCCCTCGTTACAATATGCAAGTGTCTTGCATCAGTAGGAGAAGGGTGTTGCATTAAGACATAATGTGGTGGATTGCAGCGACGACATCTACGGTGCTGATTGAGGAGGCACCATAGGCTAGGCAGATAGGAACGAGGTGGTAAGTGACAGACTTCATTAGGTCATTTAGAATAGAATAAATTGAGCTGGTAAAAGTAAATGAGGAGACACCGCCGCCAAGCGTATTCCTACCACCTGTCAAAACAACGCTGACGCCTACGGTACTTGAGCGCGACTTAGTGTCTTTTTACGCATAATCGTCTGCTAAAATTAGGCATCAAGTAGCTTTGCCATGCTTGAGGCGCCGTTCAATCGACCACGTAGAAATATGAGGCACGAGGCTCATTCGTAGTAATTTGGCAGTTTAGCCATTTGGCCGTTTGGCAGCTTGGCGGCGTTGTCGGGTTTGATGGGAGCGGAAAATCTTGTCGTAGACCGCTACTCCCACCATCGTCTTCGTTGAAAGTGAGCTCCTCAACGGGCGCGTACGGGGCTGACTGCTGAATTAGGAGTCTCAGTTTGTATTCGTCAAAGGTCGGTGTGTAACTTGTGTGCGCTGAGGGTCGAGGTGATGGTCAACCTTCTGCGGTATATTACTATAGAATCGTCGCAAATTAGTTCAGCTTTACTGATAAGACCATACTTCTCTTCCCTCCTTCTCTCCTCTTCACTTCTTTGACAGCTACCATGAATACACAAGAGCATCCATGACCCGCTCAGAATTCTCTATAGGACTAATGGTTGTGTTCTGACTGAAGTCGTCGTCATCTCGGCGGTAACTGGATGTTACGGAAGTAATCGCCAAATTCAACCGTAGCCTCTGACGTAAGTGTACCCTTGGATAAGGGTGTAAGCATCGCACGGCTTATTCGCTGGTATTGGTCGGAGAACTTCGTGAGTTCGTATTCGATCGAGATAGGAGACAGTCCTTCACCTAGAGCAAACAGTTAGCGAGGCCTGAACTCGGTGGATAAGGCGCAACAAACCTTGACCAGGAGCATCCATCAGATGCCAGTCATCTTCGATGTCATGCTTCGTCATCCATTTCTTCATGTTTGTGGCCGTCGGTCGCAGCTTCTTCGCCTGCCGTCAGAGGCGAGGATCGAACCGGGTGTTCTGCCCTGGGTGAAGGTCCATCATGCCACGAACACTTTCAGGGCCTGGCAGTATCGAAAGGAGGAGGCCGTCCTACGCCCGTTATTCGTGAAGGCAGTAATTAGTTCGCGGCGATGATAAATACCTAGGAGAGACGTAGATTGAAGCCTCATGCACAGTGCCTGGGGAAAATCCAAAACTGTGAGAGGAAAGGCGGTAGTAGGTACCGAAACAACTTCCCGCGATGGCTTTGCGACGGCTCGAAGGTAAGGTCTCGCGATGGCTCAACGCTCTGGGGCTGATGAGGGAGGTGGGCGAGTAGGGATGGGCGAAGAAAAGTTGGGGACGGGTACATGTCATCTTATTATTACCCCTGGCAGTTGCGCCCTGCTTATGTTATTAGAGAATGTAAGGAGACGAGGCAGCAATGACGCCATGCGATGACGGGATAAAGGGGAAACAGCCAAAATTGTGGACGCGCTATCCTTGCCAATACCATGCAAGAAGCGCAATCATAACACCACCAATTCTTTATTTTCAGATGTGATTGAAATCTATAGACTGTCGCACATCTTGACGTTGTTTCGGCTTCTTTTTCCAATGTGTAGTTGTGAAGATAGTCGCGAGCTTAGGTAAATACATACCTACCTAGTGAGCCACCAACCACCGGCGGCGCTGCGAGAAGATCTGAATCGGCTTTGTGCGGTCGTAAATGGGAAGCAATGCAGCGAAAACTGTCATTCAAAGAAGCACATCGTCTGTGACTGTCCTAGTGTGAGTTGGGAGGAGGATGCCGAGAAATTGACACAGGTAACACGTGAAGCTCGATTTTGTTTTTCTGCCGATGATACCTCCAGATGATGCGCTCCGACCGATCTTCAATCCCGTCGCAATCGATCAATATACGAGTTACGATCTTCCGGACGCCTCATGAGAACTTTTACAATGCGGGTTGTGCATTTGATCATACAAGAGAAAACTAAAACGAGGTTTGATTGAATGCATCAAGTTATTTGGCGTGGTATAACTATTCGCCCATAGTATCGCGACTCCAGTCACCCACCTAAACCATCTCACAGCAAAAAGGTTACAGCCACCTCAGTTACTCGTGCATCCTTAATGTGTAGATGTTTTATACGTTATGTGAAAGCTATGGCTTTCGTCTTTAATACTGAGTATATTTTGTGAACTGTGCGAGTGCAGCCATCCAGTTATGGAGTGAAGAGTAAATCAATGCATCAGTTAGTCCGATGTCAACGCTCTCTCTCCTATCATTTTCTCTTTAACTTGTCAGGTTTCACGGGTGAGCCGCATCTAGAACGAGCTTCGGCAATGTCTACTGTGTCATTTGAAAGCTGCGAATTTTCTCTTCAACATGACGTTATTTTTATCAATGCGCGAATGCATGCGTCAATTCACAATGCGAATTTGATTATCTGATATGCTGTCAATGGTCATTGACTCACTGCAGCCTCTTTCTCCTTATATTCTCTGACGTAATAAGCAGGCGGCCCTAGAACACGTAGGACTCCTTATTGGACTGACGGTCGGAGGGCGGCAGGCGCAACCAATCACACTGGTTATATCTGCTGCAGATCGCCCGAGGTTGCAGAGGTCTCCTCAGTGTCAGAAAAGATTCAACAGATCAGTTGCAACTTGCCTCCAGCACCTGACCCGCGCATCGATCTTGCTGTGTTTTCGCTTCCTCCATCTCAGCGCTTCTTATTGCTGCAATGCGAGCGAATCGCCTTGGATCGCCTTGTTGGCGTCACTCGTATGGAAGACAATCAATTGGCTAGATGCAAAAAAAAATCGGTAGGTTCGCTGCAGCCACTCGCACAGTTTTCCCATGAGCAATTACATCACTGATTCACTCGCAACGAACGTGCATCACCATGAAGATCAAATGATCTGTCCCGACTCCCAATCATCGAACCGGCCACTGCATGATGCATTCCATCGTGCGTTTGAACCTAATCAATCGCGGCGCCGCCCGCACATTCTCCAACCATCGGTACCTGTCACTTGGGACTGTAGGCTGTCAGGCTGTTCTTCGGAGTGTATGGCGATTCTTCTCCCGCGCCGATGCGAAGTCTGCGAATCTTTGGAGCCGATCTATTCGTCGCCCCGTCGTCTTCTTCACACGTTCTTCCCAACATGTTGTCCTACGCCGTCAACACTCTGGCTGTACCGATTCTACTCTTTATCGTCCTCGTCTTCGTCATCCCGGACTTGCTCTCCCCAGTGCTGTTTGATCGTCACCATCGGCTGCGGCGCCTTCGTCCGACTGTGCGCAATCGCCGTTCTTTGATGCCCTCTTCAAACCAGCTGTCTGAAGCTTGGCCTTGCCTGTATATTTATTTTTTTATGGTACGGCACATATGTCGTTGAATTGCTACGGTTTGCGCATAACTATGTCGCCTATCTGTTTGTCGCATTCAATTGACTTGGTTGCGATGCGAAATTATAGGCTCTAGCCCTAGGCCGAGTCTAGCTGGACAGTTTGCGTGTAACTATATAATAAGATAACGATCAGGAAGCTGCGTGACACCGTTTCTCTCGGAGTCCGCGACAAATTCATAGGAAATGGAATCTGGGACGTCCTGCCAACGGCGCTGCCGCGGCCACAGACTCAGGCTTTGTCCTTGTTACAACGGCCGAACAACGCGGTCTAACATAAATTCCAGCCTTCACATTCATGTCACCTTCACATCAATGCCACCGTTCTCATCGCCGTCGCTGTCGCGGTCGCGGTCGCGGCGAGAGCTGTGCACATCGCTGGCAATTCAGTGGCTCTCTCTCGCCCACGAAGACCTTCCCGGTCTCCGGCAGGCCTACATGCGGCTCACGCCACCCCAATAAAGCAACTAAAGACCCTCTCTCTCCTCTCTCTGCATCGATGTTGGCGTAGTGAACAAACATATATTTTGGCGCACTGGGATTCTTCTTCGATAAAAGAAGAGAGACTGCTGGTGTCGGAATCGCTGTCCATGGCACACTGCCACATGACTGGATGCACCAAGGCCGTACGTGTGTGGCCCCACACACACACTCGTTGGCTGCAGCCGTCAATAACATTGCAGGATAAAGGGTGTCCCCCTTTTTTGTTATCCCTCTTGCCTCACTTCCTAGCTCGAACAGACACGACGAATTAACTATACTTTGGTCACGAATGCATGCATTGACGTTCACTTGCTTACCTTGTTTATCCCAACTATCGTCATTTTCATCGTCGTCCTCTTCTTCGGACAATCGACAAGAAGGTCTGTCCCAACCCTCTTGATTCCAGGCTGCATAGGCCACTTGACTTGCGCTTGTGGAGGCCGATATCAGTTCTTTTTCTGCGTCGAAGCGAGTTGAAGAATTCTTGGAGCCTGGCCTGCGCCAACACGTTGCTGCCTCGCCGTCATCATCGTCTTGGCTGTAACTGTTCTCCTCCCCTTCGTTCTCGTCTTGTCGTTCTCGTCTTGTCGTCTTCAAGCTGCTGTCTTCCAATCGTCACCATCGGCTGCAGCACCCTCGTCTGGCTGTGCGCCATCAGGGCCTTTCTTTGATGCCCTCTTTTCAGGGGTCGAGAATTCAGGCCTTCTTTTTTTACGGTATGCCCCGTTCCTGCAGCGATTGTACTTGACGTGATAATAATGATCATAATCGCTGATTGCATCGCTGATTGCGCCGCTGCTTGTTCATCACTATCATTGAGATGATAACATTTGGCTGATCAGGTGGAGTGCGCACTGCGTGGTCATTTCTCCGATATTGGGCGAAATTGAAACCGGGCGACGGCACGGTTTCTCTGGCCCCGGCCCTCCCCTTCTGCGGAAGACATCTCTAAAACTGGGCGTGGTTTCTTGTAAGTTGTGGTGGTCGTCTCTCCTCCTGGCATCCACCCTTGCCCCCCCTCCTGTGGAAGACATCTCTTGTTGGAATCGCCATCCTCAATAGGCACTTACGGTGCAATCTCTGCTTCACTGCTTACGCATGTTTGCTACAGCCTTGCTACGATGAGGAGTGGTGTACACACTTGCGGTCGCACAACATCAGAGGCCGGTGTGAAACTGCAAACTATGGGGGACGAGATGACGAGATGGTAGTTTGCCTTCTGAGGTGATGGTCTCCCTTGTCTGGTACCGTATAGGAGACCATGATATGATACATCTGCCACTTTCCTTCCTTCTCCCCATTTCTCTTCTCAATAGCCACTTTCCTTCCTTCTCCCCATTCTCTTCTCAATAGCTTCCATATTCATAATTTCATGAATATATTGTATATGGTATATAATATTGTTCATGTCAGCCAACCCTGCGTATACGCATCCCGACGGCACGCAACGCTTTCTCCTGGTGCCCGCCTCCTGTGGAACGCGTTTCTAAAAACCAGTTGTAGAGACGGGACGCTTTCCCTCGGCTGCGCCCTCCCCCTCCCCCTTCCTCCGTAGAAATCCTAGGCCTAGCCTGAGTCCATCACTGCAGTTTGCGCCAAACTATCAATGTATCTGCAATGTATTTTTGCACCTACTTTGTATGTAAAACTACTTCTTTGTCACAACGATGTATCTGGAATGTATTTTTGCACCTACATTGTACGCAAAGATACCGTTGCGTGACATTGATGTATATGCAATGTATCTTTGCACCTACTCTGTGTGCAAAACTACTTCTTCGTTACATTAATGTATCTACAATGTATCTTTGCATCTACTTTGTATGCAACAATACCTTTGCGTGACATCAATGTACCTGCAATGTATCTTCGCACCTACTTGATGATATAGAGAACCTTAGCATTATGGCCGCTGTCTATGAACGGGGCTTGGAACGAAAGAACTGATCGAGATGAAACACAATGGTTGACTGTGGCTCTCGAAATGACTCTGACGGACTCAGTTGTCCCAAAGCCTAGAGAGGGCGACTCTACCATCTATTGATACAATATACATTATACATCAACGCCAGACTGACTACCCTAAGTCCCCTCAAAAGACTCTCCTCCGCTTCCTGCTGGCTCGGAGATGATACCGTGCCTACTATCCTCAATGACCCATGCGGAATGTCCGCCATAGGCATGTGTGAATGTGATCGGTCGGCAATGCGAAGTTGCGAACACCCTCAATGCTGTGTGCGGTATGTCTGCAGTAGGCAAGTGTGATGAGCCCTAAGCTCCCAGCTGCTCGGTTTTCCAAGAGGCTCAATAAGATAACATCTTGCCTACAATCTTTTCGAACTTGAACTGGCGGTTTGTCAAAAAGAACATATCCAGAGTGAGGACCAACCAGTTGGAACTGGAACATTCCCGAGGGCCTGTACTCTATCTTGGGATGGCCATAACTCTATCGAATTCTCCATCACATTCTCACTGATTCCCTTCAAATCTTGACGAAACGATAGTCCCTGAATAGTAATTCCTCTTTTCCAAGATCATTAAACCACTCTCAATAAGCCATCTGAACGGGCGTGGGCAATCCGGTGCAGTGTTATCTGGCAGACTTTTTCCACCCAGACAATTGTCAAAAGTTTTAGGTGTGATCATGCGGTCGCATCATGCTTTTGAATGGGAATATATCACACTCCATAGATGCAAACTTCTTCGTCGGCCAAGATTTTGGTGGTTCATTAAGGTCTTATGGACTTAACACGCGTTGAAATATTACACTGACGTGGGCCGACCTAATGTTGATGAAGTTCGTGCATCGGCGTCGGGTGGCGACGTGACATTTCCGCCCTCACTTCGCGCACAATGAGAGCTCTTACTATCTCGCTCAGTTTTCTGGTATAGAATGCCATACGCCCATGATTTAGACGAGATTTCAGTAGTGTCAGACGACTTGAGCTGTTGTTGTGCACCGAGAGACGATGTGGTAGACTATGTAGTTGGCGACAACCTTCACTGTTGGGACAAATCCGCGAGGGATGCGTATACGCAGGGTTGGCTGACATGAACAATACAATATATTCATGGAAGCTATCGAAAAAGAGAAAGGAGAGAATGAAAGAGGCAGAGGTGTGGTCTCATATACCATAGAAGGGAGACCATCACCTCTGAAGGTAGACCACCATCTCATCCCCCATCGTGTGCAAGGAGGAATCGCAAGATGATCAGCCATGTGCAAGCAGGCGGATACCAGCGCATTTATTGCGACTGTCCTGAGTATCCCAAAGAAAGGAAAAGGAAAAAAAACAGGCGAACAGGCCTGGTACCAATCTGTGGTGGCCGAATGCAAACAACAAAGAACAAGCCAAGAACAATGGCAAGGAGCTACCAGCCGGTAGTGGCTGATGAAGTCTCTGAGGAGGCTGATTAACGGTGTCGTAATCAGCAGTGCATTCCACGACATGGCATAGTCCGCCGTGGCCAAAATCTCTCGGGAACGTGATACCGCATGTACCTTCAGTGGCGAAAGCTCCAAATTCTCTTGTAAATGAGTTCGCTCGCAAGGAGTGGAACCCTCTGGCAGTGTCTCTTCTTCCTCCCCTTTTTGCTTGACAGGGTCGTCGGGGAAGGTGTCATCAGAGCCTGATCCTTCGCAAAGGTCGACAGAGGGTCTTCGTCAATGGAGTCGACAGGGCTTTGCTGTTTGAGTTGTCTGGTTGCAAGTTGACATTGTGCTACCTCAAACTTAGCTGTTGTGTCGGCAACCTCCATCTGTTGTCGATAGATTTGATACTGGAGGGTTGCCGAGCAGTCGTTACCATCGTCAGTAACTAGGTCACCTTGCTCGTTAAAGTGCAAATCCGTCTTGGCTCCCTTGGGCTGCTCGCTCTCACCGTCGTCGTCGTCGCACATGTATATTGAAACGACGCGGAGGAGATTTTCCGCGATCTTGCTTCCTGATCCTTTGCCAACATAGATGCCGTTGACTTCAAGGAGGTCGCGCATCTCTTGGCGGCGGGCGCGTGCGGGAACTTGCTTTTTCCCAGATGGGGAGGGTCCAGTGTTCGCAGTCCTCACAGAACGTGCGGCGAAGCACTTCATACGTCTTGTCGTGCTCAACGTAGTAGTTGTATAGGTATGCAAGCTTATTGTCGATGTCCAGTGTGGTTGAGTGCTGGTGAATGATGCCTATGGTTGTACGTCTGTCCTGCCATGCAGCTGTGACATAGTCAGCAAACCGTGAT
>JARFXZ010000010.1:0-87315 GCA_029405325.1 Claviceps purpurea | reverse complement strand
TTACGTATTGCTCCTAACCCTAACCCTAACCTAACCCTAACCCTAACCCTAACCCTAACCCTAACCCTAACCCTAACCCTAACCCTAACCCTAAGCCTAAGCCTAACCCTAACCACAAACAAAACAACACACACGTCAAAAACCCAAACACCAAACGACCCAAAAACAAACGCACCACCAACCCCACCCAAAAAAACGCAACACCAAACCAAACCACCCAAAACCACAAACACAAAACCACCTCAACAAAAACACACACAACAACCCCCCAAAACACAAACACAAACCAAACACACAAAAAAAACAACAACACACAAAAACACCCAAAAACACAACCACCAAACCACCCGAAAACACAACACCCAAAAAAACCAACACCAAACCTTCCGAAAAACACAAACACAAACCACCTTTAAAAACACAACCAAAACCACACAACAACAAACACACAACAACACACAACCACAAAAAAACCATCCAAAAAAACCGCTCAAAAAAACAACACAAACAAACCACTTACCTTCACTTCAACTCTCCCCCTCTTGCTTCCACTCACTTTCACTTTCACTCTTCCTCCCTCTTCCACTCGTTCGTTTTTTCGAGCTTTGCCGCACTTTTTGCTGCCCTTCGTTGTTCTCCTTCGTTGTTCTACCTCGCCCTGCGTCCCTTCTTTTCTTCCCTGTGTCACCTTGTCACCTTGTTCACCTTGTTCACCTTGTTACTTTGTCACTTGTGCCTTGTCCTCTTGTTCTACCACCTGTCCTTGCCTTTCGTGACCTGTGCTTTTTTGGCTTTTTTCCTGTCCTTTCTTTCCTCGTCTTCTTTTACCTTCCCTCGCCCTTTTTGTCCTCACATATCCACTGTGCCTCGCTCTGTCGTAATTTGTCTCTTTTCTTGCCTCCTGCGTTACCTTGTCTTGTTGTGTGCTTGTCTTGTTGACTGTCCTGTTCCGTTCGCAACCTTTGTTCGTCGTCTGTTCTTTGTTCCTCTTCGTTGTCTTTCGTGACCTGCCCTACGCTTTTTCTCTCGTTCCCTTTTTTTTTTTTTCACCTCCTCTCTTTTACTTCCCTTTTGCTTTTCCTCTGTCTTGTCGTTTGTTACCTCTTGTCTCTCACCTTACCTTGACGTACCCTGTGTGTTTGTTCGTCTTGTTGCGTCGTCTTCCGTTGTGCCCTGTGTCACGTCCTTGACACGTCTCTCTGTCACCTCGTTTTGCGTTGCGTCATGTCTTCTTGTGCTGCGTTGCGTCTTGTTTTGTTGCTTTTTGTCACGTCGTTTGCCTGTTCTGCCTTGTTCTACTCTCTCTCTTTGTGTCTTGTGTCGTGTGTGTCATGTTCTTCCCTTTTTGTGTCGTTGCGTGTTTGTTCGTCTTGTTGCGTCGTCTTCCCCTGTGCCCCGTGTCACGTCGTCTCTCTGTTGCCTCGTTTTGTCACGTGCGTTGCCTTTCGCGTCACCTACTCGCCTGTCTTGTGTTTCACCCTGTCTTTTTGTGCCACGTTGCCTCTTGTTTGGTTGCGTTTTGTCACGTCTTTTGCCTGTTCTGCCTTATTTTACTCCCTTCTTTGTGTCGCCTGTCGCCTGTCGCCTGTCGTCTGTCGTCTGTCGTCTGTCATGTTCTTCCCTTTTGTCTCGTCATTGTTGTTTTTTTCTGTCCTTTCAAGCTCTCCCCCGCCCCGTGCTTTGTCTGCGTCTTTTTTCCTCTGCGTCACCTGCGTTTTGACTTTTCTTTCTTGCGCCCTCTCACTTCGCTTCCGCTTTTCTTCCTCCTCACCACTGTCCTCGTTCGTTGCAAACCTGCAACTCGTTGTCTTGCCCTTCTTCTCACGCTTTTGTCTCTTGTTTCTTTCTTCCTTCCCTCTTTGTTCCTCGTTTTCTCGTCTCTTTCTTGTGCCACTCTGTTTTGCGTCTCCTTTCGTCTCCTTCTGTGTGTTATGCTGTCTCAACTTGTTTCTGTCTCTGTCCCTGTTGTCTTCGTCTTCCTCTGCTCTCTCGTCGTACTTGCGTTCTCTGCGTTGCCTCCTGTGTTCTTATGCTCCTGTTGTCCTGTTCCCCGTGACCTTGTGCTTTCGTCATGACTCCTATCGTCTTGTCTACCGTTTGTTTTGTTTTCTTTGTTTTCTTTGTTTTCTTTGTTTTCTTTGTTTTCTTTGTTTTCTTTGTTTTCTTTGTTTTCTTTGTTTTCTTTGTTTTCTTTGTTTTCTTTGTTTTCTTTGTTTTCATCCTACCCTTGTTTCCTTGTGTCATGTTGTCTTTGTTTTTCGCCTTCTGTTGTTTTTATTATTTCCTTGTCAATCTCACATTTTGTTTTTCTTCTATCCTGTTTGGTCTCTGGCTTGTCCTGTTTTCCTGCCTTTTCACCGACTTCTTGCCCTGTTGCCTCTTGCCTTGCTTTCTCCTCTTACCTGCCGTCTTTTCTTCTTTTGAAGTTTTGTTCGCTCTCTCGTCACTGTGCATGCCGCGTTGCGTCGTGTCGTCGTTTCTTACCTCTCGTCTTGTTTTGTGCTGCTCCCTGCGTGAAGCTATTTTCCGTCCCGTCACCGGTGTTGCCTGTGTTCTGTGACGTTCTCACCTTCTTATTCTTGTTTCTATTCCCTCTTTTGCTGCGTTGTACCGTGTCGTCTTTTTCTTTTGTCTCTTTCTAAACCTCTGGTCCTTTTGCCCCTTTTGACCTGTTTTTTGTTTCCTGTCTCCGTGCCATGTCGTGCTCTGTCGTCGTGTGCCACATGTTTTGTTTTATTGCTTACCTCGTTGTCTTTGTCGCATTCGGTTGTGTCTTCTTGTCGTGTCTGTCTCACGTTGCCCTGCGTTGCATTGTGTTTTACCTCTTGTCTTGTCTTTTGCGTTCTGGTATTCTTTGTTGCCTTGTGTTTTCTGTTTCCCGTGTCCCCTTATGTCGCTCTTTTCTTTTGTATGTTTTGTTGCCGTGTATGTTCCCCCTGCGTTGTCCGCTGCGTATCCTTTTGCTTCGTAACTTCGTTTCATTTGTTGTTCCGTTCTGTTGTTGTGCGTACACCTTTCTTTCTCTCTTGCTTGCTGGCATCCGGTCTCTACTTGCATGCCGCTTACTTCCTTGCTTACTCGTGCCGTAACCTTTCCTTCTTCCTGACGTACCATACAAACTTGCTCCAAGTCCGTCTTCTTCCCCTCCCCTCTCCTCTACTCTGTGCCTCTTTTTTTTCCTCTGTCTTTATCCTTTGTGTCTTGTGACACTCCTTTATCCTGCGTTGCGCCTTGTTTTAACTTTTTTCCTCTAGTCCTGCCTTACGTTCAGTCGTTCACCTCTTGCTCACCCGCTTATTTTCCGCTCTGCTTGCTTGTCTTGATATACACTTACTCGCACACTGTCTTGTTCTTTCGATCTCTCCGTCTTTGATGTCGCCAACGGTCATACTCTGCCCATTTTCTTTCCTGCTTCCCCTTTCTTCTTACTTTGTCTTCGCTTCTCGCCCTTCTTCTTCGTATCGTGTCGTGTATTCTTTGCGTGTCCGTTCTTTTGCATCTTGTTTTGTCTCATTCGTTATGTGCTGTCTCTTGTGCTGCTCTTGCCCGTTGCGTCTTGCCTTTTGTCTTCTGTTACGTTGTGTCTAATTTGTGAATTGTTGTTTCTTGTATTGCATCATCTGTACCGCCTTGGTTTACGTTCGTCCTCTTTTTGTTTCTTCCGCTGCACGTTGCTCGTCCTTTCTATTTGTCGTCTTTTATCGCTAACCTTTTTGTCCCTTGTGTCTCGTTGCCGTTGTCTCTTGTTTGCTCGTTGCATTTGTTGTTCTGTGCGTTGTTTTTACTTGGTTTGTTGTATACAGTATCGTATCTTGCTGCGTTGGAGCACTTGGTTTCGCCATGTGACGTCTTGTTGTTTGTTGCCTCCCGCTTCCTTACCTTGCTTTCCGTTTCCTCTGTGCTCGTTTTTTCTTTTCCTGCCCATTCGTCCTACTTGTGCTCCTTGTGTCGCTTGTCCTTTTCTACCTCTTCGGTTCACTCTGTTTTGTTTTTTGTGTGCGTTCCGGCCCGTCTTGTTATCGTTTCACGTGTTTTGATGTTGTCACTTTCTGTGTCTTTCGCATTCCCTCGTTGTTTTGCGCCTTTTTGTTGTCGTGTGTCGTTTTGTGGTCCGTGTATGTCTATTGCGTTCTGTTTTGTTGGCTCTTGACCTTTTCCTTTGTCATCTTCTATGGTACCTTGTCGCGCTTTGTCACGTTCTGTGCGTCTATTTTGTTTTGTTGTTTGTTGTTTGTTAGCCAGGTGCCTTGTGTTTTTTTCTCGCCTTGTTGCCTCGTGATTTCCTCTTTCTCTTGCTCTGTTTGTCTTGTTTTGCATGTTTGTCGTTGCCCTGTAAGACCCCCATCTGCTGTGTGCTGTATGTTTTGTGTTCATTTTTACTTACTGTCCTGTTGTTGTGCTTACACCTGTTTGGAACAAACTCGCAAGGGGATGCGTATACGCAGGGTTGGCTGACATGAACAATACAATATATTCATGGAAGCTATTGAGAAGAGAAAGGGAGAAGGAAGGAAAGTGGTTTCCCCTAAGTCTCATATACCAGAGAAGGTAGGCGGCCATCTCATCCCCCTTCGTGTGCAGTTTCACACCGGCCCCTGATGTTGTGCGACCCCAAGTGTTTGAGGTTCGCACATCAATCCGTACACAGCTCCTCATCGTAGCAAACATGCGTACGCAGAGATTGCACCGCAAGTGCCTATTGAGGATGGCGATTCCAACAACACCTTTCTTTCCCTTGCTCGCTGTCTTCCCGGAGTCTGATTGCTTGCTACTTGCCGTTTGCTTTTTTTTCTTACTGGTGTCGTTTCGACGTTGACTTCCATTTCGATTTGTCCTTTTTCGGACGTGCCCTATAGCCTCGTCCTTTGTCCGTCTCCTTCCGTCTCCTCCAAAATCTTTCCCTCCGTTCTTCTTCCCGTGCCTCAATCCTTTGTGTGTATTACCACACTTTTGTCTCTTTTGTTGCGCCTTAATCTCTTTGTGTATTCAACTGCCCTCATGTTGTTCTTCGATGTGCTCTTCCCTTGGAATCGCTACCCTCAAATGGAAGGGCCGGTTTGCAACTTGCACACGACGGGGATGAAATGGTGGTTTATCTTCTGAGGTGATCGTCTCCCTTCTCTGGTATATGAGACCACACCTCTGCCACATTCCTTTCCCCTTTCTCTTCTTCGATAGCTTCCATGAATATACCATCTTGTGACCTTGTCCATGTCGGCCAACCTTGCGTATACGCACCCCACGCGAGTTTGTCCCAACACTTTTCTCGATACCCCCTCTTCAAACTTTTACCATACCGTTTACTTTTTGTCGCCTTTTCCACTTGTTCTTCCTTGCTCATGCCCATCAGCTCACTTCCTCGCTCTGTTCTCTCATCTTCTTTCATACTTATTTGCCCACTTATTGTCTTTTTCCCTGTCCACTTCTTGACATTGACAACGGTCATCCTTTCATCTACCCATCTCCCGTCAGACTTGTCTGCCTCTGCCCTTCTCCATGCATTCGAACATGTCTGCTTATTGCCTGTTTGCTTCATGCTGTGTTATGTTGTGTATCTCCGTGTCAATTCGTGTGCGTGTCTGTTATTTTGCATCGTTTTGCCTTATGTCTTTTGTTCTTTGTCCCGTGTTGTATGTCACACGGGCGTGTATACATGACCCGCCCTGAGGAAATTCCGCCCTGAGCCAGCTTACTTCACCCAGAGTTAGCAGTGCATTGGAGCCCGCTAGACTACAGGCGCTGCCAGCATCGAAGTCGCTCGATTACGGACGCTTTCAGCGCGTCAGAGATAACATCCCGGGAGTCATCATGTATTCGGGATATGCAGCCATTGCCGGGGACAGGCAGGAGGACATTGTGTATATATATCGCTGGCTCTCCCCTCGATCTATCATCTCTGAGGGATATCACGATTCACACATCTGCAGAGTTTTTGTACTATGTAGAGCCATGGCCCATAGTCATTCATCGTGTCTCAGACATTCAGTTCAAGCCCAGAATACTCAGTACTGCCCTTGCCATATTGCATTTTGCTGTTGCATTGTGTCTTGTTGCTCGTTTTTGTCTTTTTATTTCTCTCGTTTCTTCAATCTTGTTTTACGTCATGTATTATTCGTCACCTGTTGTGTCTTATGTCTTGTGTCGTGTTTGTGACCTTGCGTTGCGGGTGTTCTGTTTCTGACACTATGTGTCTCCTATTATTTCCTCTCTTCTTCTTGTCTTTGCATGCGATATGTGCTTTATCGCGCTGCGCTGTGTCGTCTACGCGCTTCCTCTTGTGTTATTCGCTTTTGTCTTGTTACTAAGCTTCTATTTGGTTCTCTTTCGCTCATATTTTGTCCCTCTCCAATCGTCACTTACTTTCTGCTCAACTTTCGCCGGTAGTTTACTTTCTTGTCGACTGATTATTCCTTCCTGTGATACACGTCTCTGACAACTCCTTTACCTGCTTTTAAATCCTTCGATCGTTTTATACTCCTTCCACACTGCCTGTTCACCTTCTCGATACCTGCTTGGAACTCGCTACTTGTCCGTTTGCCTCCTCGCGCTTGTTGGCTTTTTTACTTGCTCACTGACTACGTCGTTGATGCCGTGATACGTCTTGCTCCGGTGCTCGCCTATTTTTGCCTCCTTGTCTGTTTTCTTTTTGCCTTCTGCTCTTTTCTTATGTTTGTACTATGTTATAATCCTCCACTGTCCTCCCGTCTGTCACCGGCAATGTCCGCATACCACAAGTATATGATGAATCATGAGCTGACAGCTCAGATGCGCTGGAAACGGCTGTAAACCAGCGACCTCGATGCGCTCAAAGTGGCTGTAGTCTAGTGGCTCCAATGCAGTGCATTGAATGCACTGGCGCCGTCCTGTGAACCAGCGAGCCCCAATTCAGTGACGTTGTTCTATCGGCCCCTAATGCATTGGCGGGCGTCTGTAAACCAGCAGCTCCAACGCACTGTTTACTCCGAGTGGCGCAAGCGACTCAGGACGGAATGTCTCCAGAGTTCAGGGCGGGTCATGTGTAAGTGGAGAGCTGCCGTGCACCAAGACATTGTGTCCTCTGAGTGCGGGCATATTGAGAGAGAGCTGCCGTGCGCCATGACTCGACATCCTCTGAGTGGCGAGCATATCTATTGTGTTGGAAGAGTTGAGCACCAGGATATCAGTATACTTGTTGTTTGGGAAGAGTCGTGCACCAAGCCACCAGGTCATCTGAGTGGCGAGTATATATACTGATTTCGAAGGAGATGAGCACCAAGACATCAAGTTCTCTTGGTGGCGAGTATATTTATTGTTTTGAGAGAGTCCCTCCGGGTGAAGAGTACATTTATAGTTCTGAGGAGCTGATGGAGTCGAAATTCACCACGACTTGGACTGGACTCTAGAGTCCTCTGAGTGACGAGTACAACAATCATTCTACGAAGATTGAAGAAGTTGAATTGTAGTCACCTGAGTGACGAGGACACTTAAATCCATTTTTCAACAGCCTGGGGACGTACCGGAGACCTTTGATAGCGTGTGTGGACACGCATCTTTAAAGCTGGAACTACTACAACGCGCTGGTATCGAACGGACATACCGAAGCAAGCGACCTACGACGACGATGGTATCGTGATCTAGAATCGAGGTCCGAGGACAATCACAGGTAGAAGGATCAGGTCCTCTAAGTTATACTAAGTTACGATACGAACGCCAAGACATCAGGACCAGGTCCTCTGAGTGACAAGCACACTTATTGTTTTGAGAAGGTGGATGAAGTGGAAATGTCCCTGACTTAGAATAGAGTCATCTGAGTGACGACACTCAACTCCAACAACGTATGGACGCACCCCGAGACTCGTTATGGCGTGTGGACACGCACCGGTATCTTTAGAGCGGGAAAAACTACGGCGCGACGGCATGGAATTGCGATATGGAAGGGAAGCGACCTACGACGACGTCCACGCGACAACAACTTGCACCGATCGTCTTCCTTTTTCTCCACTGATTCCATATTCTTGACTTATACTTGCCCATAAGCCCCTTATATTTCGCCCTTTTCAATTTCTTGCTTGTACCTACTTGTTTCTTGCCTGTGGCAGCTTTTCTACTCTCCTACTCAGCTTATATATCTGCTTGTCCACTCGTGACTCTCTCTTGCCCACTCCTTGTTTCCATGTCTGCTTCCTTGATGCTGCCGGCCAGTGACGAGTAAGCTTCGCCCACTTTCCGGTCTTTTTACTGACTTCTTACTATACCTTCTCGCTTCTTGATTCTCTCTTCTAATATGTCTTTCGCCCGATTTCTTGCTTTCTGTCTGTCTCTTGCACCTTTTTTGCTTGCTTGCTGACTCTCTTCGTTTAGCTCCATCTTTACTTGACGTACCCTAGATCCTTGCTGTTGGCACCTCCTGAGTCCTCTCCTCTGTCTCTTTCTCTGTTTTCTTACTTTTTACTGCTATCGTTACCCCCCTTTGCTCGTACTACCTGTCAGACGGGCGTGTACACACATGTTCCGCCCTAGAGACATTCCGTCCTGGGACCTGAGTAGCTTACGCCACTCGGACTTATCAGTGCATTGGAGCTGCTGGTTCCGGGGCTCGCCAATGCATTCGGAGTCGATAGACGACGCCGCTGCATTGGGATCCGCTGGTTCCCAAGATTTCGCCAGTGAATTGGAGCTACTAGACCACAGCCGCTTTCAGCACATCGAGGCCGCGTTTCAGTCCTTTTTTTTTTGCCTCTTTTCGTCACCATATCATTGAGCGCGACGCTGGAAAAACATCAGCGGCCCCAGTGCACTAGAGCCGCTGTAACACAGGCGCTTACAGCGCATCGAGGCCGCTGGCCTACAGGGGCTTTCAGCGCTTCAGAGTTGTCGGCTCATGATTCCTCTTGTATGCGGAATTTCAGCTCTTTCTTGATTCATCATGTATTCAGGATATCAGATCATGATTCAACATGTATTCGGAATATACAGCCACTGCCGGGGACAGGGAGGAGAACAGTGGAGGACATTGTTGTCGCTGGCCCAGGGCCCTTCTTTGAGCCAACGGCACCAGTGCACTAGAGCCGCTAGACCACAGGGGCTTTCAGCGCATCGAGGCCGCTGGCCTACCCCAATTATTTTTGCCTCATCGCCTCCTCAAAACCAAGTCCAAAGAAGATAGCATTTCGTATTCAGGTATCTGGGCCCGCCGCTTACACGTTTAAGTCCTCCTTTTGCCTCTTTCCATCACCATATATGATATCGTCGATCGCAACGCTGGAAAGACCCAGATATTGGGGGCCTTCACTTGTAAGTTGTAACGTACCTACTCCATAGAGGTAGGTAAATATATACGATTACTTGGTCTCATAAACTAACAATACCTGCTTGAATGGAAGGTTTCTCGCACACAGAGAGGGAAGTCTTCCTGAATGAAATTGGACTTCAAGTCGTTGCTGCCGGGGCCCGGACATCCAGGGCTGCTCCAAAACTCCGTATCGAAAATTTCATTCGGTTTTGGAAGATCGTCGATCGATACTATAACTAGCCAAAGCGGACTTGAACTTTCTGCAGTAAGACTAGACCGACAAGGAGATATCATGAGCAAAATCTTAACGATGTCATTTGATGAATGTGCTGATAGAGCTTTGCTAAGAAGATGAGAACTAATAACTATATTGGCGGTGTATTTTCATAAGGCTTTCTAGAACCAAAGCTTTCTAGTGGTTTGTATGCCAAAACAACAGGTCGGACTATTTTAGAAGATGGAAATCCGATCAGACTTGCATGGCAATACTATCTATGTGGAATAATGAAGCCTTTCTGGTCAATTGTATTGAGATCGTATCGAATTTAGATACTACTGTAATACAGTTATAGCCTTAGCTCGAATTTTCTACAACTCGGAAGGCAAATCAACGTATCTCCACGTCTTTGATCGCATCTGTTATGAGCTACAAGCTAGGGGTTCGAATGATGACCATCGACTCTCTCGGCGTGCGCGTATCTCTGAGGACGCCTCGCCGCTCGGTGGTCACTTGCCAAATCCACTGACAGTCCACTTGCAATACACTCACAATGTGTTCCGTTACATAGGTAGTTTTAGACACCTGGATCTGTTGTTATAAGGAAGGGAGAAGATGGGCGCGTAAAGAGATGATGTGGGGATCGCCAGTTGGCGGGGCTTGAACCCATATTTCGAACACAAAAATGGCAAGGTTGCGGACGTCGGAGAGCGTGTCTTATGTGCGAACCACCTAAACTTGCATCATGCACTGGCAGCGCCTGTAAACCAGCGGCTCTGAGTGACGTACGATCGCTGGACTTTGATTTGTCGCGCATCGCCATACACATCAGTCGCAATGCGCGTCCGTTGCAATAAATACAGTTGTGGGTGATAGGGCCTGTACTCTATCTTGGGATGGCCATAACTCTATCGAATTCTCCATCACATTCTCACTGATTCCCTTCAAATCTTGACGAAACGATAGTCGCTGAATTGTAATTCCTCTTTTCCAAGATCATTAAACCACTCTCCAATAAGCCATCTGAACGGGCGTGGGCAATCCGGTGCAGTGTTTTCTGGCAGACTTTTTTCCACCCAGACAATTGTCAAAAGTTTTAGGTGTGATCATGCGGTCGCATCATGCTTTTGAATGGGAATATATCACACTCCATAGATGCAAACTTCTTCGTGGGCCAAGATTTTGGTGGTTTATTAAGGTCTTATGGACTTATCACGCGTTGAAATATTACACTGACGTGGGCGAGCCTAATGTTGAATCCGCAATGTACTTCCACACCCACCTTGTATGTAGAAGTACTCCTTCGCGACATCAATATACCAGCAATTTATCTGCGCACCTACTTGATGATATAGAGAACCCTAGCATCATGGCCGCTGTCTATGAACGGGGGCTTGGAACAAAAGAACTGATCGAGATGAAACAAGATAGTTGACTGTGGCTCTCGAAAGGACTCTGACGGACTGAGTTGTCCCAAAGCCTAGAGAGGGCGACTCTACCATCCATTGTGTTGTCAAATTGTCAATGTCGATGGTCGGTGAGTGTTCCGGCGGCGGGATGTCATCACGGGCTTTTACCCAATCTTTCGTGATGTATACAGTATCCCGCAAATCGTGACATGTGTGTGCAGGCAGCATGTCCTTCCTGAGATATTTCACTTGAGCACGAGCAGCTTCATGTTGTTGCCATTCGAGAGTCATATTTGTCGGACGCAAGATTGTGACAGACAAAAAGGGTGAGTTTCTGATTCTCGAAGCTTGGGAGTAAAGTTGTGCAATGTGACGTGACGGCTGGGGAAATTCCAGTACTCGAATGTGGCCCCGAGGAGATCTTTCTTGGTAGGCGGGTCGAGAGTGTCTTCCGATAGAAGTGACAGTGAAGTCCTCTATCTTCTGATGGGATAGATAGAAGAGACAGCAAAGTCCTCTATCTTCTGACGGGGAGAGGTCAAGGATGGATTGACAGGCTTGGTCAAGGATGTACACTTCGGGTTTGAACCGCCGGCCGGACTTCGCAATGACGGGCGATGGTTCAAGAAGTGAGTTTTCCGTTGCTGACGGTAGCGATAGAGTGTCTTGGTGGATGGCTTTCTATCTCGGGAAGCTTGGGACTTACTGGGTTGAATCGTCGACTTCGCAATGACGGAGACGATTCTTGCCAGCTTGAACTTCTTACCTTTAGCACGATGAGTCGCAATGACAGGGCGTCTCTTCCTTGTGGGTTTCCCTAGCCACACCGATCCTCATCGTAGCAAACATGCGTAAGCATACATTTGCGCATCTCAAGTGCCTATTGAGGATGGCGATTCCAACAGTGGCTCTCGAAAGGACTCTGACGGCATCAAAGGCATCGCACGCTGGCATAGCATCGCCGTCAATTGCACGGTCGAATTTGCACCCAACTTAGCAATGCCCAATTGCTGCAGCAAGGCAAATGACGATTGTTGCGCGCGACCAACGGGATTGACGCTTACTACAACAATATCCGTTCGGATGCATCTGCAAGTTGAGGTGCATTTCAATACATGAGGCACCTGCCGGTAGTACAACAGGTACCTACGTAGCCGCGACCCCTCTGTGCTTTAAATTTGTTGGCCAATGAACTTATTAACTTTGCGGTCGCGCCAAATCATCGGTACCTGACCATCAGCCCGCGCGACCACACAATCCCAAGTCACTCGCTTGCAAACTTTCTGCCGCCGGTCACACCGCCCCACCAGTCACTTTCCTTCGACAACAATCCGGCAAACAACATCATCTCATCCGCCTTCAACACATCGAACTGATCGCTCGATTTTAGCTTCAAGAAATCGTTTTCTATCATCACGTTATTTGTGTACCTTCCATCGAATTCCGCAACAAGGTGGTCTTTCCACATGGCGCAGCCGCGCAGCGATGGGTGCAAATTTTCTTCGCCCTACAACGACGGCTCGGATCGATTGAGGAACTTCAAATTGAACGGCGGCAAACAGCCCACAGCAGACGCAAAAAACCGCAAGTGAAATTGGGCGAAGCGCGAATGCTGTTACCCTCGCTTCAGTTTCTGACTTCTTCCGGCGCCCACCACAGTCGTTCTCCATGTACGAAATCGACGAAGACTTGCAGATACCCTTCATGAAGACACTGCCGACGCGATGCCGAAAGCTCTGCTGACGCCATGCCGAAGAACCTGACGATCTCCATTATCTCATTCGATCGAACCTTGCAGAAAAAGAAGCTACTATAACCAGCAAAGAGATTCGCTCTTTTCCGGAAGCACGCTTTCAGGGTCCGGAGAAAACTGCGGCACAAGATCCGATGTCCTGGGTTTTCCCATTGTTACGATGCCGTTGATCAGCTTTGCGATTTCTCAGATCTGGTCAAGCCGGCACAGCCATCGATTGCAGCTCATAACTTCGTAGATGTCCTTGAAAATTTCCTCCGTACCCGCTATACCAGTCGCTTATGTTGACGAAGTCAAGCATCACCTTCTCGTCTTCGTTCCAACTTCCATTCCCGCCACGAAACCTATGCGTATTCCTATCTTCCTTGCTTGTCTTTTTTTTTGGCGCTTACTCTCGACGACGTGACCATGCCGCTTCTACTTTCCATTCGCAGAGGCGATCACATCGTACGGCATGCCGACATGCAGGACAGGTGCGATGAACCCTGACGCCTAACCCAACGCCATGATCGCCAACGTGGGTTCAGTTCAGCCTGTCGACGAAGACAACATTAGCCAAGCAAAATCTCTCAGTTTCGATTCCGTTAGACTGCATGGTAGGCACGGTCTTTTGCGTCGCTCAAATTTCCGACCACGGTTTGTCGATACGGAACGGTAAACGAAGGCAATGACCGATGCGGTACGACGACAATCGATGTCGAGCCACGATTCGATGCGAAATTTTGAGGCCTCGGTCCTTCAAGCGAGCGGGTGTGATGAACAGCAATACCTGACACCTCCTCTCGGTAGCACCACGGCAAGCGAATAGTCCAAAATCGTCCACGTTACTCCCACGAGTTCGCCCTGCTCGAACTTCGAAGGACTTGCGAGCTAGCGGTGCCTCGCCTATAACTCCAAACCTTGCCTAAGCATTCTGTCCTGCTGCTGAAGATCGGGCATGGACGGTTCCCGTGTTCTCGTCGGACTGCACGGGGTCGGCGGCAAAGCCGAGGGTTCTGCAACGTCGGATTTCTGTACTGGTGACGATTGCATGTATGTATTCCTTCTCCGTTCGTCCGCAACAGTCTGCGTACAGAGTTGTTGATACTTCAGTAGCAGCGGTAGACGTCGAAGCAGCTGCAGTTTTGACTCACTCGGTCTACTTCTTTCGCCGGCTGGGTTGTTAATGATGTTGCTCTGAGCGTTACACCTGTTGACGTCTATCGCGGATCATTTGCCTGCCGATCTTTCCAGCGGTTCCTCGTCCTTCATCTCGAGCTCTGTGTCATCTCCTCAGCCCTTTGCCAGCCCATCATCGACAAATCGCCACCCACAACAATCCAAAGTCGACTGCTGTGTCTGAACTGCGGCATGCCCAGTGAGTGCTCGATGCCTTCTCCTGCTATCTGTCGCAAAATGGTTGTCAACTTCGCCGTCTGTCGCGATCCGTTGTTATCGCCCCATATGTAGTAGCCGATATTTACGCAGCGTGCCACGGCATTCCTTGCCACGGCTTAGGGTTATGAGGTTATCGCAAATCTGTCTAAAAGAAAAATGTTCCGTTTCTGGATACAGGCCGTTTTTGAACCTGTGATTGAACTTGAGATGCAACATTTAGGAGCCTCGCCCATGGCTTACCGCCAGTGACGTGGAAACAGAAGGGTAGCAACAAACTTTTCGAACTTTCTCGTGCGCCAAGTCAGATATCCCACTTGTCGTCGCGGTGCATCCCCTTGCCGTTCCTCGATATGAGCAGCCGTCACGTCCCTCCACTTCGACGTCAGTCCATTCACTTGTATCGACAAAGTCAGTCACACTCTGCGTGATTAAGCTTGTCGAGATTCTACACGAACTGACTGGATGAGTTCGCCCCTTTGAGTTTCTTCTAGAAGAAAAGTCTTGTCGTATACCGCTTTCCCACAAGGTTACCGTCCGGGTGTCTAGACACTTCGTGGAGCGATGGACTCTAGTCCCTGGCGACGCGTCACCTGATGGTGCCTGACGCGCCCAGGAATATCTTGCTCACCAACCATCTTCTTGATATCTTCTTGATGGATTGATCCGAGAACCCTAAGCGAATATCTTTTTGAGTTGATGGAGTGGCTCCTCAAGATTCAACGGCATCCAATCTCGAAATCGTTTCTCTAGATTTGGTGATGCTGTCAGGGTGTAAAGGGTCTGCACGGAGTGAAGGTATGCTCAAGAGTCTGCCAGATAGTATTGGGCTACAAGCTAGGGGTCTGATGGTGACGGTTTCGATCTCTGGCCTCTCACCAAACTATGTGAGCGGCCATCGCTAGATATCCTTTCCGTGTGCCGCATGCTTCTGCGCACATCACATGTCTCGCCACTCAGATACGTATGCATTACATGCTTTGCCACTCCTATACGTACGCATCGCATCACATGCTTTGCCACTATCCTCATGCCTCTGACAGATACATATCAGGCCCCTCTAATTGGAACCAGCTGGCGTTGGAATACGATACAGGTGTAGGACGGTGGGTGGCGAGTCGCGACAACACGGTATGACCTTCCCGCTTCCACCCGGCGCATCGCCGCACAACGCCAGCTCTGAGTATCCCGTCCAGTCCTTGGCTTTCACTGCTATTCGCGCATGATTTAGACGAGATTTCATTGGTGTCAGACGACTTGAGCTGTCGTTGTGCGGCGGCAACCTTCAGGATGTGTTTTTCACGTGACCGTCCCCCATCCGCCAACTGCCACCACAGAACTCAACTGGACCGTCACTGTAATAATAACTCCGATTCCACTGACATCAGAGGGCCGATTGGCCTTGTCGTTTTCGCTTCATAATTGCTGTCGACGACGTGACCGCGCCCCGTCTGCTTTCCCTGCCCAACAGACCTGATCAGATCATACGGCTTGCCGACGTGCATCACGAGTGCGACAAACCCTGAGCCGACGCCTAAGTCCAAGAACATGATCGCTAACGTGTATTCCAGCCTATCGACGAAGACGGCGTTAGCTAAGGTCCGTCAGTTGCGAGTCCGGTCGACTGCGTCGAAGTCATTTTTTGCGTCGCTCTTTTGCGTCGCTCTTTTGCGTCGCTCTTTTGCGTCGCTCCAATATCCGATCACGTTCAATCGACGCGAAACGACAACGATCAATCCCGAACCGCGACGATCGATGTGAAATCTTGATGCCCCGGTCATTCAAGCCAGTGGGTGTGGTGAACAGCAATGATGCCCGCCTCCTGTCAGTAAACGGCAAGCGCAAAGTCCAGATCGACCACAATACTCGAGAAGTTCGCCCTGTTTGGGAGACTTGCATACTACCGCTGCCAAATGTTTCAAACCCGAAGCTTTCGATAACATTATGTCTTACTGCTGAATTCGGGCTTGGACGGTTGAGGCGAATCTCGTCGGACTCCGCAAAGATGGGAGTTCTGCGACGTCGGATTTGTGTTCTGGCGAAGATTGCACCACCCACAGCGATCTGGGTACGGTGCTGTCCGTACTTCAGAAACAGCGGTGGGCGTCGAAGCAGATGCAGTTTTGCAAATACCCGAGTGATGTTGGCCAGCATTGTCGGCCCGCCCGGACGAGAGATGTCTCGTTTTCCTCTCCACGTATGCTCACTCCTGCTCCCTTGCGCGTCTTATCACTCACTCTAACGGCTTCTTTTCGACTTAGTTGCTCCAAGAAGCGATACCGAGAATCTTTGAGCGGCCTCGAAGTGTATACACAATGCTTTTCGCTGGCTGGATGTCGATGAAGTTGCCCCGAACGGCGCGCGGGACATTTAAGCCATTGTACACTTGTGAATCATTGACCCGTTATTCCAGCGGTTCCCCATCCTTCATTTCAAGCCTCTCCACTTCATCTGTGTTATTTTAAGCCTTTCTTGCCAGCTCGTCCTCGACCTGTCACCCGCGAAAACAGTCCCAAGCCGACAGCTGTGTCTGAACAGTGAACTGCGGCGTGCCCAGTGAGTGCTCAATGTCTTACCCTGTTATTCGCCGCAAGATGGTTGTCAACTTCGCCGTCTCCCGCGATCTATTGTTACCCCCCATATGTGTATGTACACTAGCATCAAACACACGTGACACCGTTAGCCAGTTTCTACGCAGAGTGCCACGGGGATGACTTTAGGAATGCCCAAACTCCCCATCGGTCTCGGTCTTATCATGGAATGCCACTGTCATTCCAAATTCCGTTCAGACCATTTGTTCCGATCCTCAAAGCAGGCCGTTCGTTCTTGTTGTACCTGAGGTTGAATCTGAGAGATCATACTTCAGAGCCTTGCTCAGTTCCTCCCTTGTCGATGAATCTTTACTTGTCGCCTACTCTTTTGCCTGCTTTTTCTTGCCTCCTCGTCTTCTTGCCTTGACCTGTCCGAGTTTGATCTTTTGCCTGCTCCTGCTCTGCATTTGCTGACCGTCTACCTGCTTACTGATTTGCTCTCCTACTTCGTCGCCCACCATTGCCGCCTGTTTGACTGTCTCCTGCACGGTTTGCCTACTTATTGCTTCCTCTTACTTAATACCCCTTCTCTTCACATCTTGCTCAATTTGTTCGAGTTGCCTCCTCCTCATCTTCCTGTGTTGCGTTGACCATTCCGATTTCCTTCTTTGCCTGCCCGCCTACTTGTCTGCTTGTCCACTTATTTGTCCACTACCTATCGTTTATCCTGGTCAATACCTTGATGTTGCTACCGTTTAGCCTTCACTCACAATCAAGCTAACCCTAAGCTGATTTCTCACTTAGCTGTCTCGCTTCCCGCTCGCCTTCGCTCGTTTCTCCCGGTTTGCCTGCTGATACCTGTTACTAGCTTGATGCTTTCGTAATGCTTGCTTCACGCTCGCTTGCCTTCGGTCTGCTTCCCATTTTGTTTCTCACTGACTCACTGACTCACTGACTGTTGTTCTTGCTCAGTTGCTTCCATGCTTTTCACTCACCTGCCTCATATGTGCCTCATATGTGACAAGAGCCAGTATTTGGGTTTCAGAACTGATGAATGTTCATTCAGAACGCAATAATCGACTGTGTCTCTACAAGGAACTCTAGAGGCGTGTGATCTCCCTCTGAGTCCTTGGGGTGAGCCGACGAGTCACGACGATATAACGCACAATTTCATCCCGTCTGTCTCGTCTTAACGTCCTCAGCACCCCAAATAACGTCAGGGTGGCCAAAGTCCTCAGTTCGGGTCCCCTGTGTCTCCCAATCCTCCGTCCGAGCTCATTCCCTGTGACACATCAGGAGCGCGGAGTGGTCTCGACTTCTTTTCTTGCTTGTTGTCTTTTCACGTTCTTGTCTTCTTTCTTACTTAGACTCTTTGCTTACTCTCCTGCATTCTCATTACTCGCTTATAGTTCACCATCTGTCGTTTCACCATCTTTCTTTCTTCTTTCCTACTTTTATGCTTGTGTTCTGAATTTCTGTCTTTTTGTTTCTTGCTCCTACGTACTGCATTGCATAGTCGACTTCCCCGGCCTCCTCGCTGCTCGGAAGATTTGTTTGATACTAGACATATCGTTTCCTCTTTTTCTATTGTTTGTGACTTGACCCCTTGCTGTGCTTCCGCGACTACCTTCCCTTCCAGTGTCCACATCTGTAAATACCCCGTCCTTGTCTCGCTTTTGCTGCATGCTGGCTTTGTGCTTGCCATTCTTCGTATTTGATTGCCATCTCGGTTTTCCTTGAGTGTCGGAAGTTGGAACCGCTCCACTACCAATAGTTGCAGCCGTCTCAGACAGGACATATTACGGGGGTTTCCCAGTGGTGCCACAGTGTGAGACCGATCGCACAGGAGCGGAGTATCATCATGGAATCATGAATGCGATCGGCTTAGTGCAACATTACGAGCTAGTGATATATATACTATAGCTTCTTCTCATGGACAAGCCAGGCCAAGAAGATTGAATCCAGTTACACAGTGCATGTTCATTTGTGTTTTGTTTACAAGCATACCTTTATTTCATTGTATGTTTCTTGATCCTTTCCCAACCGCTCACTTTTTCTGCTTTCCTCTCACTTTTATTTTTATCTTCTGTTGTCTACTTATCGTGCATGCTCTTCAAAGGCTCAAATCTCATGCAGCGGCGTCTCGGGAGTTCGTATTGGAAATCTCGTGCGTGTAGATTCTAGAGCCATTTTTATTAGGAGCTTTCCCACAACTCGAAAGACTGTTACCGTGAATTATGCTTCGCGTGGCCAAGTAGTCTGGGTCCAATGTGCATCGGGCAGCCGCTATTATCTATACTCGGCAGCAAGTTCTGCGAGATGCACGCCAGCATGCGTGTTCAGAATGTTCATCTTTCTGTCATACTGGTCCATGACATCTTGCATAACCTCCAAGCCATGTCCGATCCTACATGGCTCTACGAACCCAGTGTGACGTTGCTTAGTCTCGGAGCCGTTTGCGAGAGGTTGTAACTTGTTATTCGAAAGGAGAGAAAGTGCTACGCGAATTGGAGTCGAACCTAAGAACATGCATTATGTTGGCAAAGATTACAGTCACAAGAATGATAGACCTACACTTGGACCTTGGCGACAGGTGTTCTTGCGGCGCTGGGACTTTTATTGCTCCGCCTTAGGCTTGACTGATCATTGATGAACTCCGGAAGCTGTTTCACGATCTCACTTGGGCACCAGCCACGGAGTTGAGGCATACAGCAGACATGCGGCCACCTCTAAAGTTCGAAGTAGTGGCTACTGCCCACTGACACGCTTGGAATATTATTGAATTGTGAGGGCTGAATATATCTTTCGTAAGGCGCTAGAGCGCTTGGTCGAAAAGGATGTTTCGCAGAGGCGGGCCGGCGGCCTGATATGCGTATCCTTGAGTTACCCCGTAATATTAGAGCGGCTGATCATACAGCCATGCACCAGATTCAGCATTATTTAGGAGACTGCTGGGCGCTTGCTGGCAAAGAATGTTTCGCATATGCGGATCCTTGAGCGACCCCGTAATACCAGAGGCAGAATACAGCCATGACCGGCTTCAGAATTATCTATGAGACTAATGACTGTGTTCACTGAAGTCGTCGTCACCTCGGCGGTAACTGGATATTACGGAAGTCACAAGTGATCGCCAAGTTCAACCGTACCCTCTGACCTCATTGTACCCTTGGATAAGGGGTGTGACTCATGCGCATCGCACGACTTGTACACAGTTCTTCATCTAGGCCCCTAGGGCAAACAGTCAGCGAGGCGTGATCTCGCCGCTCGGTGGAGGAGGCGCAGCAAACCAGGAGCATCCATCAGATGCCAGTCACCTTCGATGCCATACCTGGTCATCCATTTCTCCAGACACGAATGCTCTCACGGAGGGCCAGGTCGAGGCCGTTGTCGCCGTTGACTCTAAGTCGTTTCTCCATCCCCTCGAACGAGATCTCGAAAAGCCGCGCGAATCCGCATAGTATACCCGGGAATGGTGAAAGTGGAAAAGCCCGCAGGACTGTGCAGTACTGATCTCGTTCCGAAAGGAAGAACCTCATGTACTGAAAGATGGGCCGGAGAACCGTGAAGAAGTTGCGTCGCTCTAGGATAAACCGTGACGATAGGACCGTGACGAACTGCTCCATACGAAACGACACCTCTTCTCTTCTGTAATTTTGTTGATCCATTCACTCTCCCGCGCAAAAGTTGTGGATGCTTGCGGCAGCTCTGGTGTCTGTTGACCATATACCACCCCCTAGCGGCCGCTCGTGCTTGGCGCGCTGGGTCGGAGGGCGAGAGCGTCAACGCCTCAATTACGTAGTCCGTGCAGCATGTCTTCTGAAACATGCCGGCTTGCGAAGCGCTGAAGTCCGGGGCGCCTGTGCACGTCAAGAATTCGCTCGCTGCTCATGTCAGCCCTTTTAGTCTTCAAACCATAACGTCAGTGTATGTATGGTACGTACGGATGATACGCCGGCGCGTTCGAGCTAAGAAGCTCTCCTCCCCTTCCGATGAAATGTCCTCTTGGATATCACTTGCGTCGTCGAAGTAATGTTCGTCAGATGTGTATAACGAGGCAGACTCCATCGCTTAAGAAGTCGTCGTCGTCGTCTGTCTGGTATCGTTCCATTCTATCGACATGTCAGGATCGATAAAGATGGAAAAACAGGTAGTCTGTCCTTTCAATCCATGCAACAGAAAGCATTGGCACAATAAAAGAAAGGTGGCCAGGTTGAGACGGTTCCTTCGTTGGTGACTCGTTGAAACCGGGATTGTTGCGGAATCGCGCTTAGTTGCGGGGGGTCGGGCTTCGTTGTCGGAATCATGGCGGATTGCGGGGTGCGTTCGCGCTTGCGCTTGAGGAGGGCACTGCAGTCACATTCCTTCGACAACTATCTGGCAAACAACATCATTCCATCAGCCATCAACACAATGAAACGAACTGATCGATCGATTTTAGCCTTCAAGTTTCGTTTTCATCATCATTTTATTTGTGTCCCCTCGAATTCCACAACAAGGTCGTCTTTCGACACGGCGCAGCGATGGACGCCAACTTGGTAGGCCAGCCACTTTTCAGATCTTCGCCCTTCAACGACTAACGACGCTCGGATGGATTCAGGAACTTCAAATCGGACGGCGGCACAACAGCCTGCAGCAGACGCAAAACGTTTCTATGGTGCAGGGGCTCTGAGCGTCCTCTCCCCTAGTCAGGGCATTGATCAGAGGTACTTTACAAGCCTCATTGGCACCGACGTCACAGCTGCCGTCAACACGAGGCACAGAAAGCGGACAGCGGGTCAATTCTAGCATCAGAGCACAAGACCGCAAATGAAATTGGACGAAGCGCGAACGCTGGTGCCCTCGCTTCAATCTCTGACTTCTTCTGGCCTCCACCGCCCACTACTCCGTATGCTCGACTGCAATCAACGGTCCTTGCCCCAATGCCCTGACATAGTTCCCCATACGAACCAAAACACTAACGTCCCGTAGACGGTGGATGCCGGAGCAGATTCTGAAAAACTTAATGTACGAAATCGACGAAGCGCCAGAGATGCAATCTTGACCCTACTTTGTTACTCCGTTAGGTACTCTTGAAAATCTCCTCTGTACCTGCCATGGCAGTCGCCTATGTTTACGAAGACGAGCATCGCCTTCTCTCGTCTTCGTTCCATTCCATTCGCGCCATGAGCCCTAAGCTAACCCTAAGCTTTATTGCTCGTCATTTCTGGAGCTTACTCTCGACGGCGTGACTATGCCGCTTCTTCTTTCCATCCGCAGAGGGATTGGATCATGCGGCATGCCGACATGCAGTACAGATGCGATGAACTCTGGCGCTGAGCCCAACACCATGATCGCTAACGTGTGTGTTCAGGCTGTCGACGAAGACGACATTAGCCAATACCTTTCAGTTGCGAGTCCGTTCGACTATGTCGAAGGCACGATCTTCCGCGTCGCTCAAATTTTCAACCACGGTTTGTCGATACGAAACGGTGAACGACGACAATGATCGATGCGGTACGACGGCAATCGACGCGGAACCACGATCCATGCGATGCGATGCAAAATTTTGAAGCCCCGGTCGTTCAAGCACGTCGGTGTGGTGAACAGCAATAACTCCCAAGTCACGACGGCAAGCGCATAGTCCAATTCGTCCACGATACTCGACACGTTCGCCCTGTTCGAAAGACTTGTGTGCTACCGTTGCCTCGCCTTCAACTCCAAACCTTTTGAAAGCATTCTGTCACGCTGCTGAAGACCGGGCTTGGACGGTTTCCGCGTTCTCACCGAACTCCGGCGGCAAGGATGGGAGTTCTGTGACGTCGAATTTGCTGGTGACGATTGCATGCGTGTATCTTTTCTCCGTTCGTCCGCAACAGTCTGCATCCGGAGTACATAGTCGGTACATCAGTAGCGGCAGACGTCGAAGCAGCTGCACTTTGCGCCGGCCTAAGTCTTTCGCCGGCTGAGATGTCGATGATCTCGCTCTGAGCGTCGCACGTGTTGACGCCTATCATGGATCGTTTGCCTGTCGATATCTGCAGTCCTTCCTCATTACTCATTGAGTTAACAAAACTTACTTGAACGCAGAACACTCGCCTGAATCCAACCCATTGAGCCTATCTGGAAGCAATTGAAGTATATGAGGAGTATGTGGCCTTGAGTCCGATCTTACTGGTGAGGTGATTTATTACCGCAGCTAAGCCAAATTATATTAAGGGAAAGCAGGGAAAGGCGATGAGGAAACACGTTGCTTTGTGCGTATTCACGTGGGTCAGGTTATACAAGAGATTACATACCTGCCTATAATTGAGTTGACCAGTTGCTGCGCATTCCTTTGTGCAAGAATCAAGAGTGACGTTATGTTGTATGTACATACAATTTTGGCGCACTGCGATTCCTCTTTTCTTCGATTCGATAAAGAAGAGAGACTGCCTGTGTCGGAATCGCTGTCCATAACCTCAGGCGCATAGTCTAGATTAGTAGATCGCTCGTGATAATCGAGAAGTTCGCTCTGTTCGGGCCTACGCTTGTGTGTTACGGGGTGCCATATTTCCCAACCCTAGACCTTTCCAAAGCGTTCTGTCTCGCTGCTGAAGATCATGCTTGGATGGTTTAAGCTGTCTTGTCGGACTCCACGAGACCGGCGGCAACTTGCAAGATGGTACTTGGGAGTTCTGCGACGTCGGATTTGTGTTCTGGCGACGATTGCATGCGTGCAGTTTTTCTGCGTCCGCTCACAGCAGTCTGGGTGCGGCGTTGTCGGTACTTCAGAAACAGCGGTGGATGTCGATTGTCGAAATAGCTGCAGTTTTGTACTCGTCCGAGTGATACTAGCCAGCATCGTCAGCCCGCCCGGACAAGAGATGTTTCGTCTATCTCGCCACGTGTGCTCACTCTTTGCTCTTTGCGCGTATTATCACCCACTCGAACAGCTTGTTAAGTTGTTTCCGACTTCATAGCCCCAAGAAGCGGTGGCGTGACGTTCCGGGCTGCCTCGAAGTGTCTATGTCATTCGCTGGCTAAGATAAATATGTCGCTTCGAACGACGCACATGTTGATGTCTATCCCGGATCATTTGCCCGCCGATGTTTCAGTCTGTTGTGAAACTGTTCTCAACAGTTCCCTATCCTTCATTTTTTTTGAGTTCTCCTACTTCACCCGTGTCCACTCCCTGCGCCTTTTGCCAGCTCATTGACATTCTCGGCAGAGTAGCCACCCAAGACAATCCAAAGCCTACTGCTGTGTCTGATAATCTGATTTGCGGCGTGCCTAGTGGGTGCCCGATGTCTTCTTCTGTTTTTTTTTGCTGCACAATGGTTGACAACTTCGCCGTCTCTCGCGATTCATTGTTGTCGCTCAACATGCGTATCATGAGGTATGTGTCTATGTACCTACGGAGTACACTCACGTCAAACTCACTCACCCGTAACCAAGATTTACGCAGACTGCCACGGCAAGGAATGCCGTGCGACTTTCGGACTACTTGAACTTCCATCGGTCTCAGTCTTGTTCTATAGTGCCATTATCATTGCTAGTTCATCGAGAAACACGTTTCGATCCAGCTAAGCTAACCGTTCTTAAACTTGAGAGAGATGATATTTTGGAGCCTCGCTATAGCTGACCGCCAGCAACGTTAACGCAGAAGAGTGGCAACATCCCGAGCTTTCTTGTGCACTTCACGTAGATACTTGCGCGCCAGTCAGATATTCCACTTGCCGTAGCGGTGTTCCCGGTGCATCGGCATCTTTACCACCATCGACATGCGCAGCTGTCACGACCGCGCTGTCACGACCTCTCACTTCGACGCCAGACCATTCGCTCTCATCGGCGAAGTCATCGTCACACCTTGCGAGATTTTCGTTCCAAGCCCCAAATATTTGACATTGTCACATCATATTCAAGCCTAGCCCAGAAGAAGCTCGCTACTCTACACACTCCGGCTCTAAGTACCGCACAAGTCCACATGTTCGGCATACGCGTAACGCTGCACATTTTAGCCGGAAGCTGCTTGCGCTGATTGGAATTGCCTTGTATCTGGCCTCATCTCGTCACATCTTGTTATTAGAGAGCAGAAGAAGCTTCGACCCAATGAACTCAGTGCACACTGCAGTTCATCAGACCGGTAAGCATGTAAGAGTATTCACTCGTCTCTTTCAGTCGCCCGTGGTCTTCATCATGAAGGGGGGCATCTGCGGGCTCTCAAATGGCTCGAGGTGGACGTTTTGGAGAATGGGAGACTGGCTAATTGAGATCCAAGCTTATTAGTAGCTTTCCCGCAACTCGAAAGGGTGAATTCTGCTTCGCTTGGCCAGATAGTCTGGGTTCTAATGTGCATTGGGCAGCCGCCATACTAGGCAGCAAGTTCTGCGAGACGCACACCAGCAAGCGTGTTCAAAATGTTTATCTTTCTCAGTTCTGCCATGCTGGTTCTGAGTTCAGGACATCTTGCAGGACCTCCAAGTCAGTGGCCACCTCCGATCCTACCTAGCTCTATCATCTATGAACCCAGTGTGACGAAGCTCAATCTCTGAGCCGTTTGCGAAAGATTGCTATTCGTAAGGGGAGGATGTGCTACGCGAGTTGGAGTCGAACCTACGAACATCAGCAAATATCGCAGTCGCAAAAATGATAGACCTACACTTGCTGTTCTTGCGGCGTGTTCTTTGCAACCCCCTCCATACAGAGCTGAGCAGGATCTTGGGTCCATAAATTTCGGTATCTCGGGAGTTCGTATTGAGAATCTCGTGCTTGCATACTATAGAGCGTATTGGCTCATGAGGGCAGGTCACTTCTTTCGTAAGGCGTTGGGGCGCTTGCTGGCAAAAACGTTTCGCATATACGTAATACGTATACTTGACGACCCCCGTAACACCAGAGGAAGAGATACAGCCATGACCAGCTCGGATTTATCTATGAGACTAATGGCTGTGTTCTGACCGAAGTCGTCGTCATCTCGGCGGTAACTGGATGTTACGAAAGTGATCGCCAAGTTCAACCGTAGTCTCTGACCTAAGTGTACCCTTGGATGAGGGTATGAGCATCGCACAACTTATTCTGAGAACTCCGTATTCGATCGCGATCGGACACAGTTCTCCGTCTAGGGCGAACAGTTAGCGAGGCGTGATCTCGGTGGAGGAGACGCAACAAACCAGGAGCATCCATCAGATGTCAGTCACCTTCGATGCCATACTTGGTCATCCATTTCTCCAGACGCGTAATGCTCTCACATAGGGCCAGGTCGAGGCCGTTGTCGCCGTTGGCGGAGGACGAGCCTTCCAGTATAACCGATCGTAACGGTAGCCCAACGAGACTCCCCATGTCGAGGTGAAACTGGGGGAAGTCATCGCCCGTCGAGCTCGTCGATCCATACTGCCACCGCCCGTAGTCCATGCAGCATGTCTCCTGGGAACATGCCGAGCGCTTGCGAAGCGCTGAAGTCGGGGGCGGCTGTGCACGTCAAGAATTCGCTCGCTGCTGAGTGCTCATGTCAGCCCTTTAGTCTTTAAACCATAGCGTCAGTGTATAGTACGTACGGATGATCCGCCGGCGCGTTCGAGGTAAGAAGCTCTCCTCCCCCTTCAGATGAAATTTTTCCTTTTCGTTATCGCTTGCGTCGTCGAGGTAAAGTTCGTCAGATGTGTATAACGAGGCAGACTCGTCGCTCAAGTTGTTGTCGTCGTCGGCCGTCTCGTATCGTTCCATTCTATCGAGATGTCAGGATCTACAATGATGGCAAAAACAAGTACTCTGTACCTTTCAATCCTTTTGCAGATAGCGTTGGCACAAAGAACGAAAGATGGCCGGGTCGAGACGGTTCCTTCGTTGGTGACTCGTTGAATTTGCCGATTGATTGCGGAATCGCGCTTAGTTGCGGGGTCAGGCTGATGGCGGATTGCGGGGTGCGTTCACGCTTGCGCTTCATTGCGGGAATTCCTGCAGAGCCGCCGCATGTACATATGTACATATGTACGTATTATTCACCCGCACGACCATTGCAACTTTCTGCCACAGAAGTTTCAAAGAGGTGGGCCTGGCACGCACCACCAGCCACTGGCAGCCAGTCACTTCCTTCGACAAAAATCCGGCAAACAGCATCATTTTATCAACCAGCAACACAACGAACTGGTCGATCGGTTTTAGCTTTCAAGGATGTTTCAATCATCATTTCATTTGTGTTCCTTCCATTCCACAACAAGGTCGTCTTTCCACACGGCGCAGCGATGGACGCCAACTTGGTACACTCTTGATGACGACACTGCTGACGCCATGCCGAAAGCTCTGCCGAAGAACCTGACGATCTCAGCTTGTCATTTTTTTCTGGAGCTTACTCTCGACGACTTGACTATGCCGCTTCCGATTTCCATCTGCAGAGACGATTGGATCATATGGCATGAACCCTGGCGCCTGAGCCCAACACAGTGATCGCTAACGTGTGTTCAGCCTGTCGACGAAGACGACATTAGCCAATATCTCTCAGTTGGGAGTCCGTTCGACTACGTCGAAGGCACGATCTTCCGCGGTTTTTCGATACAGAACGGTGAACGACGACAATCGATGCGGAACCACGATCGGTGCGATGCGATGCGATGCAAAATTTTGATGCTCCGGTCGTTCAAGCAAGTGGACGTGGTGAACATCGATAATCTCCACCTCCTCTCGGTAGCACGACGGCAAGCGCATAGTCCAAATCGTCCACGATAAACAAGAAGTTCGCCTCGTTCGAAAGACTTGTAAGCTACCGGTGCCTCGCTCTCAACTCCAAATCTTTCGAAAGCGTTCTATCCCACTGCTGAAGATAGGGCTTGGACGGGTTCCGCGATCTCACCGAATGCCTGGGTGGCGGCGAAGACGGGAGTTCTGTGACGTCGGATTTTTGTACTGGTGACGATTGCATGCGTGCATTTCTTCTCCGTTCGTCCGCAGCAGTCTGCATCCGGGAGTAGTCGGTACTTCAGTAGCGGCACATGTCGAAGCAGCTGCACTTTGCACCCGGCCTAAGTCTTTCGCCGGCTGAGATGTCGATGATGTCGCTCTGAGCGTCGCACGTGTTGACGCCTATCGTGGATCGTCTGCCTGTCGATATCTCCAGTCTTTCCTCATCCTTATTGAGTTGATAGAACAAACTTGAACGCAGCACACTCGCTTGAATTCAACCCCATTGAGCATATCTGGGAAGCATGAGGAATATGTGGCCTTGAGGTATGATATTACTGGTGAGGTGAATTATTTCCGCAGGCTTTCCTTGAGGAGCCAATTTATATTAGTGCATATGTTTTGGATTAATCTCTTCTCATCAAGTTCCAAACCGCCCAATTGAGGCCCTCGTTACAATATGCAAGTGTCTTGCATCAGTAGGAGAAGGGTGTTGCATTAAGACATAATGTGGTGGATTGCAGCGAGGACATCTACGGTGCTGATTGAGGAGGCACCACAGGCTAGGCAGATAGGGAACGAGGTGGTAAGTGACAGACTTCATTAGGTCATTTAGAATAGAATAAATTGAGCTGGTAAAAGTAAATGAGGAGACACCGCCGCCAAGCGTATTCCTACCACCTGTCAAAACAACGCTGACGCCTACGGTACTTGAGCGCGACCTAGTGTCTTTTTACGCATAATCGTCTGCTAAAATTAGGCATCAAGTAGCTTTTGCCATGCTTGAGGCGCCGTTCAATCGACCACGTAGAAATATGAGGCACGAGGCTCATTCGTGGTAATTTGGCAGTTTAGCCATTTGGCCGTTTGGCAGCTTGGCGGCGTTGTCGGGTTTGATGGGAGCGGAAAATCTTGTCGTAGACCGCTACTCCCACCATCGTCTTCGTTGAAAGTGAGCTCCTCAACGGGCGCGTACGGGGGCTGACTGCTGAATGAGGAGTCTCAGTTTGTATTCGTCAAAGGTCGGTGTGTAACTTGTGTGCGCTGAGGGTCGAGGTGATGGTCAAACTTCTGCGGTATATTACTATAGAATCGTCGCAAATTAGTTCAGCTTTACTGATAAGACCATACTTCTCTTCCCCTCCTTCTCTCCTCTTCACTTCTTTGACAGCTACCATGAATACACAAGAGCATCCATGACCCGCTCAGAATTCTCTATAGGACTAATGGTTGTGTTCTGACTGAAGTCGTCGTCATCTCGGCGGTAACTGGATATTACGGAAGTAATCGCCAAATTCAACCGTAGCCTCTGACGTAAGTGTACCCTTGGATAAGGGGTGTAAGCATCGCACGGCTTATTCGCTGGTATTGGTCGGAGAACTTCGTGAGTTCGTATTCGATCGAGATAGGAGACAGTCCTTCACCTAGAGCAAACAGTTAGCGAGGCCTGAACTCGGTGGATAAGGCGCAACAAACCTTGACCAGGAGCATCCATCAGATGCCAGTCATCTTCGATGTCATGCTTCGTCATCCAGTTCTTCATATTTGTGGCCGTCGGTCGCAGCTTCTTCGCCTGCCGTCAGAGGCGAGGATCGAACCGGGTGTTCTGCCCTGGGTGAAGGTCCATCATGCCACGAACACTTTCAGGGCCTGGCAGTATCGAAAGGAGGAGGCCGTCCTACGCCCGTTATTCGTGAAGGAAGTAATTAGTTCGCGGCGATGATAAATACCTAGGGAGAGACGTAGATTGAAGCCTCATGCACAGTGCCTGGGGAAAATCCAAAACTGTGAGAGGAAAGGCGGTAGTAGGTACCGAAACAACTTCCCGCGATGGCTTTGCGACGGCTCGAAGGTAAGGTCTCGCGATGGCTCAACGCTCTGGGGCTGATGAGGGAGGTGGGCGAGTAGGGGATGGGCGAAGAAAAGTTGGGGACGGGTACATGTCATCTTATTATTACCCCTGGCAGTTGCGCCCTGCTTATGTTAGAGAATGTAAGGAGACGAGGCAGCAATGACGCCATGCGATGACGGGGATAAAGGGAAACAGCCAAAATTGTGGACGCGCTATCCTTGCCAATACCATGCAAGAAGCGCAATCATAACACCACCAATTCTTTATTTTCAGATGTGATTGAAATCTATAGACTGTCGCACATCTTGACGTTGTTTCGGCTTCTTTTTTTCCAATGTGTAGTTGTGAAGATAGTCGCGAGCTTAGGTAAATACATACCTACCTAGTGAGCCACCAACCACCGGCGGCGCTGCGAGAAGATCTGAATCGGCTTTGTGCGGTCGTAAATGGGAAGCAATGCAGCGAAAAACTGTCATTCAAAGAAGCACATCGTCTGTGACTGTCCTAGTGTGAGTTGGGGAGGATGCCGAGAAATTGACACAGGTAACACGTGAAGCTCGATTTTGTTTTTCTGCCGATGATACCTCCAGATGATGCGCTCCGACCGATCTTCAATCCCGTCGCAATCGATCAATATACGAGTTACGATCTTCCGGACGCCTCATGAGAACTTTTACAATGCGGGTTGTGCATTTGATCATACAAGAGAAAACTAAAACGAGGTTTGATTGAATGCATCAAGTTATTTGGCGTGGTATAACTATTCGCCCATAGTATCGCGACTCCAGTCACCCACCCTAAACCATCTCACAGCAAAAAGGTTACAGCCACCCTCAGTTACTCGTGCATCCTTAATGTGTAGATGTTTTATACGTTATGTGAAAGCTATGGCTTTCGTCTTTAATACTGAGTATATTTTGTGAACTGTGCGAGTGCAGCCATCCAGTTATGGAGTGAAGAGTAAATCAATGCATCAGTTAGTCCGATGTCAACGCTCTCTCCTATCATTTTTCTCTTTAACTTGTCAGGTTTCACGGGTGAGCCGCATCTAGAACGAGCTTCGGCAATGTCTACTGTGTCATTTGAAAGCTGCGAATTTTTCTTCAACATGACGTTATTTTTATCAATGCGCAAATGCATGCGTCAATTCACAATGCGAATTTGATTATCTGATATGCTGTCAATGGTCATTGACTCACTGCAGCCTCTTTCTCCTTATATTCTCTGACGTAATAAGCAGGCGGCCCTAGAACACGTAGGACTCCTTATTGGACTGACGGTCGGAGGGCGGCAGGCGCAACCAATCACACTGGTTATATCTGCTGCAGATCGCCCGAGGTTGCAGAGGTCTCCTCAGTGTCAGAAAAGATTCAACAGATCAGTTGCAACTTGCCTCCAGCACCTGACCCGCGCATCGATCTTGCTGTGTTTTCGCTTCCTCCATCTCAGCGCTTTTTATTGCTGCAATGCGAGCGAATCGCCTTGGATCGCCTTGTTGGCGTCACTCGTATGGAAGACAATCAATTGGCTAGATGCAAAAAAAATCGGTAGGTTCGCTGCAGCCACTCGCACAGTTTTCCCATGAGCAATTACATCACTGATTCACTCGCAACGAACGTGCATCACCATGAAGATCAAATGATCTGTCCCGACTCCCAATCATCGAACCGGCCACTGCATGATGCATTCCATCGTGCGTTTGAACCTAATCAATCGCGGCGCCGCCCGCACATTTCTCCAACCATCGGTACCTGTCACTTGGGACTGTAGGCTGTCAGGCTGTTCTTCGGAGTGTATGGCGATTCTTCTCCCGCGCCGATGCGAAGTCTGCGAATCTTTGGAGCCGATCTATTCGTCGCCCCGTCGTCTTCTCTTCACACGTTCTTCCCAACATGTTGTCCTACGCCGTCAACACTCTGGCTGTACCGATTCTACTCTTTATCGTCCTCGTCTTCGTCATCCCGGACTTGCTCTCCCCAGTGCTGTTTGATCGTCACCATCGGCTGCGGCGCCTTCGCCCGACTGTGCGCAATCGCCGTTCTTTGATGCCCTCTTCAAACCAGCTGTCTGAAGCTTGGCCTTGCCTGTATATTTTTATTTTTTATGGTACGGCACATATGTCGTTGAATTGCTACGGTTTGCGCATAACTATGTCGCCTATCTGTTTGTCGCATTCAATTGACTTGGTTGCGATGCGAAATTATAGGCTCTAGCCCTAGGCCGAGTCTAGCTGGACAGTTTGCGTGTAACTATAATAATAAGATAACGATCAGGAAGCTGCGTGACACCGTTTCTCTCGGAGTCCGCGACAAATTCATAGGAAATGGAATCTGGGACGTCCTGCCAACGGCGCTGCCGCGGCCACAGACTCAGGCTTTGTCCTTGTTACAACGGCCGAACAACGCGGTCTAACATAAATTCCAGCCTTCACATTCATGTCACCTTCACATCAATGCCACCGTTCTCATCGCCGTCGCTGTCGCGGTCGCGGTCGCGGCGAGAGCTGTGCACATCGCTTGCAATTCAGTGACTCTCTCGCCCACGAAGAACTTCCCGGTCTCCGGCAGGCCTACATGCGGCTCACGCCACCCCAATAAAGCAACTAAAGACCCTCTCTCTCCTCTCTCTGCATCGATGTTGGCGTAGTGAACAAACATATATTTTGGCGCACTGGGATTCTTCTTCGATAAAAGAAGAGAGACTGCTGGTGTCGGACTCGCTGTCCATGGCACACTGCCACATGACTGGATGCACCAATGCCGTACGTGTGTGGCCCCACACACACACTCGTTGGCTGCAGCCGTCAATAACATTGCAGGATAAAGGGTGTCCCCCTTTTTTTTGTTATCCCTCTTGCCTCACTTCCTAGCTCGAACAGACACGACGAATTAACTATACTTTGGTCACGAATGCATGCATTGACGTTCATTTGGTTACCTTGTTTATCCCAACTATCGTCATTTTCATCGTCGTCCTCTTCTTCGGACATCCGACAAGAAGGTCTGTCCCAACCCTCTTGATTCCAGGCTGCATAGGCCACTTGACTTGCGCTTGTGGAGGCCGATATCAATTCTTTTTCTGCGTCGAAGCGAGTTGAAGAATTCTTGGAGCCTGGCCTGCGCCAACACGTTGCTGCCTCGCCGTCATCATCGCCTTGGCTGTAACTGTTCTCCTCCCCTTCGTTCTCGTCTTGTCGTTCTCGTCTTGTCGTTCTCGTCTTGTCGTTCTCGTCTTGTCGTTCTCGTCTTGTCGTCTTCAAGCTGCTGTCTTCCAATCGTCACCATCGGCTGCAGCACCCTCGTCTGGCTGTGCGCCATCAGGGCCTTTCTTTGATGCCCTCTTTTCAGGCGTCGAGAATTCGGCCTTTCTTTTTTACGGTATGCCCCGTTCCTGCAGCGAGGGCACTTGACGTGGTGATGAAAATCATAATCGCTAATTACGCCACTGCTTGTTCATCATTATTGTCATTGGGATGAAAACTTTGGCTGATCAGGTCGAGTGCGTGGTCATTTCTCCGATTGGGCAAATTTGACTGTGCGGTCGTCCTTTCCGCCACCTCCTGTGTCACGCCCTGGAGACATTCCATCCTGAGTCCGCCAATTTCCCAACCATGGCTTCGAGACGGTGGCTTCGGGACGGTATCGTGTGGTGATCACCATCATCGGCGTCTCTCCTCCTGTGTCACGCCCTGGAGACATTCCATCCTGAGTCCGCCAATTTCCCAACCATGGCTTCGAGACCATCATCGGCGTCTCTCCTCCTGTGTCACGCCCTGGAGACATTCCATCCTGAGTCCGCCAATTTCCCAACCATGGCTTCGAGACGGTATCGTGTGGTGATCATTATCATCGGCGTCTCTCCTCCTGTGTCACGCCCTGGAGACATTCCATCCTGAGTCCGCCAATTTCCCAACCATGGCTTCGAGACGGTATCGTGTGGTGATCACCATCATCGGCGTCTCTCCTCCTGTGTCACGCCCTGGAGACATTCCATCCTGAGTCCGCCAATTTCCCAACCATGGCTTCGAGACGGTATCGTGTGGTGATCACCATCATCGGCGTCTCTCCTCCTGTGTCACGCCCTGGAGACATTCCATCCTGAGTCCGCCAATTTCCCAACCATGGCTTCGAGACGGTATCGTGTGGTGATCATCATCATCGGCGTCTCTCCTCCTGTGTCACGCCCTGGAGACATTCCATCCTGAGTCCGCCAATTTCCCAACCATGGCTTCGAGACGGTATCGTGTGGTGATCACCATCATCGGCGTCTCTCCTCCTGTGTCACGCCCTGGAGACATTCCATCCTGAGTCCGCCAATTTCCCAACCATGGCTTCGAGACGGTGGCTTCGGGACGGTATCGTGTGGTGATCACCATCATCGGCGTCTCTCCTCCTGTGTCACGCCCTGGAGACATTCCATCCTGAGTCCGCCAATTTCCCAACCATGGCTTCGAGACCATCATCGGCGTCTCTCCTCCTGTGTCACGCCCTGGAGACATTCCATCCTGAGTCCGCCAATTTCCCAACCATGGCTTCGAGACGGTATCGTGTGGTGATCATCATCATCGGCGTCTCTCCTCCTGTGTCACGCCCTGGAGACATTCCATCCTGAGTCCGCCAATTTCCCAACCATGGCTTCGAGACCATCATCGGCGTCTCTCCTCCTGTGTCACGCCCTGGAGACATTCCATCCTGAGTCCGCCAATTTCCCAACCATGGCTTCGAGACCATCATCGGCATCTCTCCTCCTGTGTCACGCCCTGGAGACATTCCATCCTGAGTCCGCCAATTTCCAAACCATGGCTTCGGGACGGTATCGTGTCCCCCTCCCCCTCCCCCTCCACCGAAATCCTAGGCCTAGCCCGAGTCCATCGCGCCCGTTTGCGCCAAACTATCGTGGTCGTTGACTCGCTGTTCACGCGGGCACGACGACCAGTTTGTTCACTTTGACTTCGCGCTGGTTTTTACTTGGGCAGCAAATCGTGGTTGTTCACTCGCTGTTCACGCGGGTACGACGACCAGTTTGTTCGCTTTGACTTCGCGCTGGTTTTTACTTGGAAGTTGGGCTGCACATCGTGGTTGTTCACTGGCTGTTCACGCGGGTACGACGACTAGTTTGGTCGCTTTGACTTCGCGCTGGTTTTTACTTGGGCTGCACCTCGTGGTCGACCTTCCCGCGGACACAACGACTAGTTTGATCGCGTTGGTTTCTACTTGGGCAGCACACGGTCGTCGTTGTTCAAGCGGGCACGACGACCAGTTTGTTCACTTTGACTTCGCGCTGGTTTTACTTGGGCAGCAAATCGTGGTTGTTCACTCGCTGTTCACGCGGGTACGACGACCACTTTGTTCGCTTTGACTTCGCGCTGGTTTTTACTTGGGCTGCACATCGTGGTCGTTGACTCGCTGTTCACGCGGGCACGACGACCAGTTTGCTCGCTTTGACTTCGCGTTGGTTCTTACTTGGACAGCACCTCATGGTAGTTGTTCACGCGGGCACGACGACCAGTTTGTTCGCTTTGACTTCGCGCTGGTTTTTACTTGGGCAGCAAATCGTGGTTGTTCACTCGCTGTTCACGCGGGTACGACGACCACTTTGTTCGCTTTGACTTCGCGCTGGTTTTACTTGGAAGTTGGGCTGCACATCGTGGTTGTTCACTCGCTGTTCACGCGGGTACGACGACTAGTTTGGTCGCTTTGACTTCGCGCTGGTTTTTACTTGGGCTGCACATCGTGGTCGTTGACTCGCTGTTCACGCGGGCACGACGACCAGTTTGCTCGCTTTGACTTCGCGTTGGTTCTTACTTGGACAGCACCTCATGGTAGTTGTTCACGCGGGCACGACGACCAGTTTGTTCACTTTGACTTCGCGCTGGTTTTTACTTGGGCTGCACATCGTGGTTGTTCACTCGCTGTTCACGCGGGTACGACGACCACTTTGTTCGCTTTGACTTCGCGCTTGTTTTTACTTGGAAGTTGGGCTGCACATCGTGGTTGTTCACTCGCTGTTCACGCGGGCACGACGACCAGTTTTGTTCGCTTTGACTTCGCGTTGGTTCTTACTTGACAGCACCTCATGGTAGTTGTTCACGCGGTCACGACGACCAGTTTGTTTACTTTGACTTCGCGCTGTGGTTTTTACTTGGGCTGCACATCGTGGTTGTTCACTCGCTGTTCACGCGGGTACGACGACCACTTTGTTCGCTTTGACTTCGCGCTTGTTTTACTTGGAAGTTGGGCTGCACATCGTGGTTGTTCACTCGCTGTTCACGCGGGCACGACGACCAGTTTGTTCGCTTTGACTTCGCGCTGGTTTCTACTTGGAAGTTGGGCTGCACATCGTGGTTGTTCACTGGCTGTTCACGCGGGTACGACGACTAGTTTGGTCGCTTTGACTTCGCGCTGGTTTTTACTTTGGGCAGCATACGGTCGTCGTTGTTCAAGCGGGGCACGATGACTAGTTTGCTCGCTCTGGCTTCGCGCTGAGTTCTACTTGGGCTGCACATCGTGGTCGATCTTCCCGCGGACACGACGACTATCCACCAGCCCATCCCATCCTCCCTCCTCCACAGAAATCCTAGGCCTAGCCTGAGTCCATCACTACAGTTTGGGCCTAACTATACTTCCTGCTTGTATCTCTGTACCGATGGATCTTTTTCATCACTTTTGTATGAAATATACTTCTCTTCACCGATGTATCTCTCTTCATATATTTTTGTATGTACATATACTTCTCTTCACCGATGTATCTCTTTTTTTGACATCGTTTTTTCATCATCAAAAATTCTAGTATAGGGTAGGCTGATTCTCAGGTACCTGCACGCTCGCCCGCGCGACCATATAACCTGAGGTCACTTTTGTGGGGCACCCTGACCACACGTTTGAACGTACAAAACTCAACTTTTTCTCCACTTTTTCACCGCGCTATACCTATTCGGTCCCCGGTTTGAGCGGGATATGTCGCAGAATAATAGGTAGGGTCGGATTTCGAGTATAGGGTAACTTGATTGTCTTGCCCTGATTTTGAAAATCCCGACTATAGGGTAGGTGGTTTTTCTTGTGCCCACGCCCGAGTGATTGTCTTCGCCCGAGTGATTGTCTTCGCCCAGATTTGGAAATTCGAGTATAGGGTAACTTCATTGTCTTGCACCGATTTTGAAAATCCCGACTATAGGGTAGGTGGTTTTTCTTGTGCCCGATTTCGAGACGCTACCCTACGCCCGAGTGATTTCTCTTCACCGAAGTATCTATGTACGTATACTTCTCCACGATGTATCTCTTCATACAAATTTGTATGCAGGTATACTTCCCTGTTATGTATCTCTGTATCGATGGATCTTTTCATCACTTTTGTATGAAATATACTTCTCTTCACCGATGTATCTCTTCATATATTTTGTATGTACATATACTTCTCTTCACCGATGTATCTCTTTTTGTTTTGACATCGTTTTTTTTTCATCATCAAAAATTCTAGTATAGGGTAGGCTGATTCTCAGGTACCTGCACGCTCGCCCGCGCGACCATATAATCGGAAGTCACTTTTAGCTTTCTGACCGGAAAAGCAAACGTGGCTGCCCCCGCTTTTCGGCACCTCTTCCGGCGCCTATTTGGAGGTACCTTTTCGAATTCTCACCCAGAAAAGCTCCATGTCATCATTACTAGGGGTAACTTGATTTCTCTTGCACCGATTTTGAAAATCCCGACTATAGGGTAGGTGGTTTTTTCTTTGTGCCCGATTTCGAGACGCTACCCTACGCCCGAGTGATTTCTCTTCGCCCAGATTTGGAAACTCTACTACAGGGTAAGTTGATTCTCTCCACCGAAGTTTGTATGTACGTATACTTCTCCGCGACGTATCTCTGCATATAAATTTGTATGCAGGTATACTTCCCTGGTATGTATCTCTGTACCGATGGATCTTTTCATCACTTTTGTATGAAATATACTTCTCTTCACCGATGTATCTCTTCCTATATTTTTGTATGTACATATACTTCTCTTCACCGATGTATCTCTTTTTTTGACATGGTTTTTTTTTCATCAAAAATTCTAGTATAGGGTAGGCTGCTTTCGTATCGCGGCTTTGGTGGGAATGCCCCACTTTCAACCCCGATCGGGCGAAGGCTTTCGCTGAAAGCCTCAGATCCTCATGGTTAGGTATACTTCCCTGGTATGTATCTCTGTACCGATGGATCTTTTCATCACTTTTGTATGAAATATACTTCTCTTCACCGATGTATCTCTTCCTATATTTTTGTATGTACATATACTTCTCTTCACCGATGTATCTCTTTTTTTTTGACATGGTTTTTTTTTCATCATCAAAAATTCTAGTATAGGGTAGGCTGCTTTCGTATCGCGCGGCTTTGGTGGGAATGCCCCACTTTCAACCCCGATCGGGCGAAGGCTTTCGCTGAAAGCCTCAGATCCTCATGGTTAGGGCGACTCTACGATCTATTGATACAATATACATTATACATCAACGCCAGACTGACTACCCTAAGTCCCCTCAAAGACTCTCCCTCCGCTTCCTGCTGGCTCGGAGATGATACCGTGCCTACTATCCTCAATGACCCATGCGGAATGTCCGCCATAGGCATGTGTGGGATGTGATCGGTCGGCAATGCGAAGTTGCGAACACCCTCAATGCTGTGTGCGGTATGTCTGCAGTGGGCAAGTGTGATGAGCCCTAAGCTCCCAGCTGCTCGGTTTTCCAAGAGGCTTAGGGAAAAAAACATCTTGCCTACAATCTTTTTCGAACTTGAACTGGCGGTTTGTCAAAGAACACATCCAGAGTGAGGACCAGTTGGAACTTGGAACATTCCCCGAGGGCCTGTACTCTATCTTGGGATGGCTTAGGGTCCTCGAATTCTCCCTCACATTCTCACTGATTCCCTTCAAATCTTGACGAAACGATAGTCCCTGAATAGTAATTCCTCTTTTCCAAGATCATTAAACCACTCTCCAAATAAGCCATCTGAACGGGCGTGGGCAATCCGGTGCAGTGTTTTCTGGCAGACTTTTTCCACCCAGACAATTGTCAAAAGTTTTAGGTGTGATCATGCGGTCGCATCATGCTTTTGAATGGGAATATATCACACTCCATAGATGCAAACTTCTTCGTCGGCCAAGATTTTGGTGGTTCATTAAGGTCTTATGGACTTAACACGCGTTGAAATATTACACTGACGTGGGCCGACCTAATGTTGATGAAGTTCGTGCATCGGCGTCGGGTGGCGACGTGACATTTCCGCCCTCACTTCGCGCACAATGAGAGCTCTTACTATCTCGCTCAGTTTTCTGGTATAGAATGCCATACGCCCATGATTTAGACGAGATTTCAGTAGTGTCAGACGACTTGAGCTGTTGTTGTGCACCGAGAGACGATGTGGTAGACTATGTAGTTGGCGACAACCTTCACTGTTGGGACAAATCCGCGAGGATGCGTATACGCAGGGTTGGCTGACATGAACAATACAATATATTCATGGAAGCTATCGAAAAAGAGAAAGGAGAGAATGAAAGAGGCAGAGGTGTGTGGTCTCATATACCATAGAAGGAGACCATCACCTCTGAAGGTAGACTTCACCATCTCATCCCCATCGTGTGCAAGGAGGAATCGCAAGATGATCAGCCATGTGCAAGCAGGCGAATACCAGCGCATTTATTGCGACTGTCCTGAGTATCCCAAAGAAAGGAAAAGGAAAAAACAGGCGAACAGGCCTGGTACCAATCTGTGGTGGCCGAATGCAAACAACAAAAGAACAAGCCAAGAACAATGGCAAGGGAGCTACCAGCCGGGTAGTGGCTGATGAAGTCTCTGAGGAGGCTGATTAACGGTGTCGTAATCAGCAGTGCATTCCACGACATGGCATAGTCCGCCGTGGCCAAAAATCTCTCGGGAACGTGATACCGCATGTACCTTCAGTGGCGAAAGCTCCAAATTCTCTTGTAAATGAGTTCGGCTCGCAAGGAGTGGAACCCTCTGGCAGTGTCTCTTCTTCCTCCCCTTTTTGCTTGACAGGGTCGTCGGGGAAGGTGTCATCAGAGCCTGATCCTTCGCAAAGGTCGACAGAGGGGTCTTCGTCAATGGGAGTCGACAGGGCTTTGCTGTTTGAGTTGTCTGGTTGCAAGTTGACATTGTGCTACCTCAAACTTAGCTGTTGTGTCGGCAACCTCCATCTGTTGTCGATAGATTTGATACTGGAGGGTTGCCGAGCAGTCGTTACCATCGTCAGTAACTAGGTCACCTTGCTCGTTAAAGTGCAAATCCGTCTTGGCTCCTTGGGCTGCTCGCTCTCACCGTCGTCGTCGTCGCACATGTATATTGAAACGACGCGGAGGAGATTTTCCGCGATCTTGCTTCCTGATCCTTTGCCAACATAGATGCCGTTGACTTCAAGGAGGTCGCGCATCTCTTTGGCGCGTGCGGGAACTTGCTTTTTCCCCAGATGGGGAGGGTCCAGTGTTCGCAGTCCTCACAGAACGTGCGGCGAAGCACTTCATACGTCTTGTCGTGCTCAACGTAGTAGTTGTATAGGTATGCAAGCTTATTGTCGATGTCCAGTGTGGTTGAGTGCTGGTGAATGATGCCTATGGTTGTACGTCTGTCCTGCCATGCAGCTGTGACATAGTCAGCAAACCGTGATAGGTGGTCAGGGAGCATGTCCCCAGTGAGGTATGCCGCCGTATCATGGGTTGCCGAGGACGCAGGTGCTGCCGCTTGAGTCGTGGAACGGGTGACTCTTCCGGTCGCGGCAGCAGGGGTGTCTGTGGTTCCGTTGGCCATCGTGACCGATGAAATCAGGGAAAAGGATTTCAGGGTTGGTGAACGTGGAAGTAGGTGACGGTCGAGTAATGTTTCTGTCGAAGGAGGCCGAGAGAATTTCTGACAGGCGGGGTCGAGGAGGATGTTCCGATAGAAGTGACAGTGAAGTCCTCTATCTTCTGATGTGATAGATAGACGAGACAGCAAAGTCCTCTATCTTCTGACTGGCGAGGTCAAGGATGGATTGACAGGCTTGGTCAAGGATGTACACTTCGGGTTTGAACCGCCGGACTTCGCAATGACGGGCGATGGTTCAAGAAGTGAGTTTTCCGTTGCTGACGGTGGCGATAGAGTTGTCCTTTCGGATGGCTCTCTATCTTAGGAGGCTTGATCTTGCTGGGTCGAATCGTCAACTTCGCAGTGACGGAAACGATTCTAACCAGGTTGAACTTCTTCCCTTTAGCACGAAGAGTCGCAGTGACAGGTCGTCTCTACCTTTCGGGTTTCCCTAGCAAATCTGTGTTTCGAGAACGGATTCAAGAAACACTGATCAGTGTTGGGACAAATCCGCGAGGATGCGTATATACGCAGGGTGGGCTGACATGAACAATACAATATATTCATGGAAGCTATCGAAAAAGAGAAAGGAGAGAATGAAAGAGGCAGAGGTGTGGTCTCATATACCATCATAGAGAAGGGAGACCATCACCTCTGAAGGTAGACCACCATCTCATCCCCCATCGTGTGCAAGTTGCGCACTCGCCCGATGCTGTGCGACCCCAAGTGTATCAGGTTTGCACACCGATCCTCATCGTAGCAAACATGCGTAAGCATAGATTGCGCATCTCAAGTGCCTATTGAGGATGGCGATTCCAACATTCACTTTGTTCGTTATTAATCACGTGACAGTGCCCCCCTTTACTCTCCCATTTCACTGCGCCCGCCAACTCTTAGGTACCTAGGACCTCCCTATAGTGAACGGACTCCACTGCCAACAGCGCTGATTCCACTGAGTTCCCCCAGCCGAAGCGCAGCGGTCGCTTCATTCCCGCTACATACGACCCATGCATACGCTTCCTTTCTTGCTTGCCATTCTTTTGTTTGGCAATTACTCTTGACGATATGACCGCGCCCCCTTCTGCTTTCCCTGTCCGGTTGAAGCAAAGCCGATCAGATCATACGGCATGCCGACGTGCATCACGAGTGCGATGAACCCTGAGCCGGCGCCGAATCCCAATACCATGATCGCTAACGTGTGTGTTCAGCCTGTCGACGAAGACGAGTTAGCCAAGGTCTGCCAGTTGCGAATCCAATCGACTGCTTCGAAACCACGATATTTTGCGTCGCTCAAGTTTCCGGCCACGTTCAATCGATGCGAAGCGACGACAATCGATACGAATGTATCATGCCTCGGTCGTTCAAGCAAGCGGGTGTGGTGAACAGCAATAACTCTCAACTCCTGCCGGCAGCACGATGGCACGGCAGGCGCATAGTCTAGATCGTTCATGATAATCGAGACGTTCGCCCTGTTCGGGCCTACGCTTGTGTGCTACCGGTGCTATATTTCTCAACCCCAGACCTTTCGAAAGCATTCTGTCTCGCGGCTGAAGATGATGCTTGGATGGTTTAAGCTGTCTTGTCGGACTCCACGAGATCGGCGGCAAGACGGGAGTTCTGCGACGTCGGATTTGTGTTCTGGCGACGATTGCATGCGTGCGTCCCTAAGCGACCGCTCACAGAAGTCTGGAGTCGGCGTTGTCAGTCCTTCAGAAACAGCGGTGGACGTCGAACAACTAACCCTAAGCACTCGGTCGAGTGATGCTAGCCAGCATCGTCAAAGTCGCGAGCCGATCAGATCATAAGCCCAATACCATGATCGCTAACGTATATTCAGCCTGTCGACGAAGACGACGGTAGCCAAGGTCTGTCAGTTACGAGTCCGTTCGACTGCGTCGAAGCCCCGATTTCTTGCGTAGCTCAAATTTCCGACCACGGTTTGTCGACAGGGAACGGTAAATGAAACAGACAGGGCATACGACCGCGATGTGATTCAGAGTCTCTTGCACCATGTGTCTCTCCACGGACATTTCCTTCTGTGACCGTGTCCAGTCGGAGACTCCAGAGCAGCATCGATCGCACCTCTCCATATCGCCCGATTGGCAATCCTGTGGCGAATCTCCGTCGAAGTACTTCCCTAGCACCAGTCTACGGCATCCCTCCGTATAGACGAAAGCGATCATCTCTAACTCGTCCACACTCCTAACCCGGCCAAGACTTGACAGTCGCGCACTCTCTTTTGCGCACCAGTTTTCCTCCAGCAGTATGAACGACGCGACCGCCTCGCCGCCTCTGCCTGCCCTACCCGATTCCTGGGCAAAGTCAATCAGACCATATGGCATGCCAACGTGCATCGTGAGTGCGACGTCATTGTAGCTGACGCCTGTTCCCAGCGATGATGTGGCTACCACACAGCCCCCGCTCTCATTCCAGCTCTGAATGACTTTGGTGTTGTGTGGCGAGCCTGCTACGAAGTGCTCGCAACCCAAAGCTTTGGCCAGTTCTTGACACTGGGCCTTGGAGCGGCAGAAGACAATCATCTTTGCCTCGGGCTGCGAGAGGTCCATTTGTTCCTTGCACACTTTGGTCGCCTCTTTGATCAGCTTTCCATCCGCGACTGTGGACTTGACCATGTAGCGGGTAGACTTATTCCAACACAATTGTTAAACGTTGAGGCCATCCTTGGTGGGCTTTTGACGTCACTGAACCCGCAGTTTTTCACTTGTCTGGGACGCAAATCCGACTGCTTTATCGTCGCTTCGGACGTCCATCCGTCGCCAGGCTCTCCAAAGTTCTCGAGCGAGTCGGTGAAGATGCCAATCAAGATACCATCGCGAAGATCACAGAACTATCATGAATGCCAAACCGGCCGATCTCGTGCTTAGTGAAGGACGACATCGATTTCAACCACGAAATGTCATGAATGTCATGCTGTTGGAATCGCCATCCTCAATAGGCACTTACGGTGCAATCTCTGCGTACGCATGTTTGCTACGATGAGGGGATCGGTGTGCGAACCTCAAACACCTGGGGTCGCACAACGTCAGGGGCCTATGTGCAACTGCACACGATGGGGGATGGTCTCTCTTCTCTGGTATATGAGACTTAGGGGAAACCACTTTCCTTCTCCCCTTTCTCTTTTCCATAGCTTCCATGAATATATTGTATTGTTCATGTCAGCCAACCCTGCGTATACGCATCCCTTGCGAGTTTGTTCCAACACATGCACATTGCACCTCGACCGCAGACCAGTCCTACATGTCGTCGACGCGGCGACATCCTTCCAAGCAGCTCGATTTCTCTAGCCCAAGAAGCAAAAGGCACGAGACGTATGGAACGCACTCCGCGAGTGTTGGATCGATACCCATCTCGGTCCACCCGGCTGGGTCGTGCCAGTGCACAGGCGCCAACCTGTGAACCAGCGATCCCAATGCAGTGACGTCGTCCTATCGACTCCTAGTGCATTGGCGGGCGCCTGTGAGCCAGCAACTCCGAAGCACTGATAACTCCGAGTAGCGTAAGTAGGTACTCAGGACGGAATGTCACCAGGATGGGTCATGTGTACACGCCCGTGTGACGATGACTCACGAGCCGCTGTTCTAGAGCTTCTTCCTCTTCCTAGAAGATGGACAAGTTGAATAATACAAACTCGTTTTGCATGAATTCTCTTTATCAACAATGATGTAAATCCTACACTGAGTTATATACAATTCTCCAAAGAAGATCTCGCTGCCCTTCATTCAGTAGCTGCCGGTAGCCAGTTCACACAATTAGAACTGCTGATAATAACCTGGACCTCCACTGTGCGCGAGATTTGGCTGCATACTGCGGTGTTCCTAGCAAAGATCCAACAAGGCAGCAGCCACGGGGACTGCTTGGATGCATGGCACCCCCCAATGCTCGGTTTTCTTCCCAAGCCAGAGCATATAATCAAGGGCGTCTTTGAACCTGTCAAATTTCTTCGTTAATAAGGCCCTCGGATCTACCGACATAAATGCACCATAGCAGAGCGGTAGGATCATGTCCGCAAAATCGCACCCTGCCGAACGCTTGCCGGTCTCGGCCAGACCTGCATTTGTCTCAGGGTTTGCCCGGTTACACGAGCTCTGCGGCATAAAGCACATGAAGCAGGCCGTATACGGCTCGATCCACTCCTTTCCACTTGCATTGCAGGTTTTAATAGCGTCCGACTTCGCTCTCCAAAGTTGGTGTAGAGCAAGGCAGCTCTGGGGTGTGTGGTCGAATGGCTTTTTCTTTATCCGGCACATTAGACAGCATCCACGCAGGCTTTTCAGGCGCTTCTCAAACTTTTCCAGGGCCTCCTCATCGAGCCGACGTTTTTTCAACACGGCCTCTGGTCCTGTATAGACCATGTCGATGTTGGGATCACGGCGCCCGCTGCTACAAACCCTGCTGTCCTGTGCTCGCCGCGGTTCTTCTTCTTCTTCATGACCTTCTTGAACGCCATCCGCCTGCACGAGTGCGGCTTCTTCGCCACTCCATATTTCCTCCATCGCGGCTCCCAAACTCCCGTCGTCATCACTGTTGAACTCCCATGGCTCGCGAGTCATCTCTCTTTTACAATGTATCAGGAAGCCCTTGATCACCATCATTGAATTGGAGACTAGTTCGTCCCATAGTCGCAGACGGTGGGGCTGGCCCAGCCAGAGGGCGTATGCCTTCCAATCGTCAATATCACCCATATACCCCGCTTCACGGATGATATGACGCCCGACATTGTTTGTGGTTGCCATCCTGACGATAGCGGGTGCGATTCTTGGCCATTGGCAACGAATTTTTCCGTCTTCCCCCGTGCGGCACATTCTTTGACTGATACCGCAAGCATGGCACATTTTTCCGCCGTCCAAATACCGAACTGTTTTACGGAATTTATCGCAAGCGTCCTCACTCATACTCAAATTGCCGCCAGTCGACACCATGATGTTGACCGTCTCACGTCGCGTACAGGCTCGACCGTCGTGCATCCACCCATGATCGCTACCGTTTCGAACCCTAAGAGCTGAGGTGACCCAACAGACGGGGCATCCGATCGCGATCTGATCCAGAGCATCTTCCACCATGGATCTCTCGCCTGATTTGATTTGCTGTGACCGTTCCCAGTCAGAGACTCCAATGCGGCATCGATCGCACCTCACCATGTCGCCCGATATACAATCCTGTGCCGGATCGCCGTCGAAGTACTTCCCAAGCACTAGTCTCCGGCATTGAACCGTATTGACGAAAGTGAACATCTCCTTCTCGTCTAGGCTCCATTCCTGCCGCTTCGTCTGGCGTCGTTTCTGCTCTACTGCCTGCCAGCCTTTTTCCATGAGGATATGTGACGCGACCACCTCGCCGTCTCTGCCTGCCCTGCCCGATTCTTGAGCAAAGTCGATGAGACCATACGGCATACCGACGTGCACCGTGACGGCGACACTTGTGTAGTTGACTCCCGTCCCCAATGCTGTTGTTGCAACCACGCAGCCTCCGCTAGTTTTCCAACGCTTGATGACGTCCGCATTGTCGGGAGAACCGCCGTAAAAGTAATCACATCCCAAAGCCTCGGCCAGCTCTTCACACTGGCGCTTGGAGCGGCAGAAGACAATCATCTTTGACTTGTGCTGCAACACGTCCATTTCTTCTCTGCAGAACTTGATCGCCTCTTCGATAAGCTTTCCGTCCGCGACTGAGGCCTTGACCATGTATCTCGTATTCTTCCGTGCGGTGCAACCCCTTATGAGCCAGGACGGGTGGTGTTCAAGTATCATTGTCTTTCTCAGATCGCTCTCCATGTGCAACGGAAGTGTTGCAGTCAGCATAATCGTCGAGGCGCCAATGCATCTGAGGCTTGTCAGACGTGCCAAGTTCGGACGCCAGCTGTGCGCCGTAATCACTAGATGACATTCGTCCACGAAGATTCGTCGCAACCGTCCTTTCCCGGCCATACGCGCGGCATAGTCCAAGAAAGAGCTGTGCACCTTGTCGGCGCTGACGATGACGAGTTCGGCTGCATCCTCTAAGTTGCGAGTCCATTCGACGGCGTCAATGCCGCGAGCTGTTGCGTCGCTCAAAGTTTCGTTTATGAGCTGAAGATACGGAACGATGACGATTGTCATGCCCGGGTCTTCCAAGCACGCGGGCGCGATGAATAGCAAGGACTTGCCACCTCCTGTCGGTAGCACGACGACAAGCGCGGGATCTGTGTCGTTCATGATCCTCTCGAGCGCCAACTCCTGTTCGGGAGATTTGTAGGTCACCGGCGCCGAATCGGGCAACCGCAGGGCTTTCCGAACGGCTCTGTTCCGCTGTTGAAGATCGGGTTGCAGTCGCTGCTGAAGATCGGGTTGCAGTAGTTTTGCCTGGCTCGGAGGCCTTGTCGTCATCGAAGAAATCGATGGCGTGAACATGTCATCTGCGACGTCGAATCCGTGCAACGGAGGCGATTGCGTCCACCTCGGCTCGTCTTCAACAGTCCACGGCATTGTCGGCAATACAGTAGAAGCAATCCGTGTCGCGGGAGCTGCAGCTCGGACAGCTCCAAGCTGGTCGCATGTTGTGGCCGACGTGGTCGGCCCGCCTGCCAAACAGAACCTCGTCTTCTTCGCTGGTGTTGCCTGCATTTCCGCCCCATCACGCTTCTGCTTATTCACTTTGTCTCCCTTTCGACTATCTAGTCCCAGAAAACGGTGCCACGACTGACTGAGTGGCCTAAAAGTGTCGATGTTTCGCTGGCTGAGGTGTTTGACAAGATCGCTCGGAACAGCGTACCTATTGGCGCCCATTGCGGATCCTCTGCCTGCCGACATTTCTAGGGGTCCTCAGTTTCGTGCTCCGGCTCGTCGACTTCCCTATCTCGTCTTTGTAGCCCCTTGCGAACTCATCGCCAACAAAACGCCTGCCAATGCCAACTGCTGCGTGTCGGAACTTCAGCGTGCCCAGATCCTGCCCAAGATCCTGTCCTGTTCTCTGCTTCAGAATACTTGTCAACTTTGACGTATCCCACGGTCCCGCTTCATCGGCCCAAATATATTCGCCCCCGTGGGATTGGTCGCCGATTGCATCACGAAGATACTTCGCCAATGGCTCAACATAGACCAGATAGGATGCCATAAGTTGTCCGACGCGCCATGGTAGGAATCGGGGGACGATTTTCGGAGAGTCCCATGCGGCGTCTGTCTTGTTATAAAACGTCACTGTCATGACGTAGCCGTCGAGAAGAAAGACGTTCCGGCTACTGGCTACGCCGTTTGCGAACCTGAGAGACAAGATCTCGGTGCCTCTCGCGGGCTGGCCACCTGTGACGTGGACGCAAAAGAGCAGTAATTTCCTGAACTTGTCCACCTGGCGCAAATACTCCCGCGTTAGTGGTTTGTTCCACTTTTTATCGCGCCACATCTTCTTGCCGTTCTTCGACGCAAGAAGCTTGGCCAAGGTCACGCTCATATGCATATTTGACAGTCCATTGCTTTTGTTGTCGAGGAAGCTGCAGCCACGCCTGCGGAAGGAGATGTCGTCGGTCAGCGTGTTGAAATCGAGCTCGGATCGATTGCATTCGTCAGCGGTCGACATGAGTCTCTGCCAGAACAATGTTTCAGCGTCGTCAATCGCGTTTTCTACCATCGCACGGAATTTAGCCATGACGATGCGGCCGCCGTTGAGTACCATCACGCGGTCTTCTCCCTCCCAGAAGACAGAACCGGCGTTGCCATATTCCATGGCAATGCGCTTTCCGTAGGCTAGAAGGCTGATCATGCAACTGAGCACGCTCATCGAGCCATCTTGCAGGTACTCTTTCCGCTGTTGAATAAAGTTCTCGATTTCTGCAGCGCCTTGCAAGTGCCTGTCCCTGCACGGCAGCAGAAGCTCCAGGCTGATAACCCTCACACAGTATACCAGTCCGGCAAGCATGTAGGAATAATCTTGGGCCTCTCTCAACGTGCCATTCTCAGCATTGATGCCCAGGATGGCCATAAAATGGATCATCGGCTGAGCGAATTCCGAACCATAGATCTTTTGCATGATTAAAGATCGGCTGAAATCCAGAATCGACCTCTTTAGGCTGGTCCTGCATGTGACGGAATGGAGAATTCTCCTGGCTTGATCGCGAGTCTCGTCTGTCCATGGGAACAGTCGGCGAGCATCTCTCATCCTGTCCCCCTGGACGATGGGGCCTGCCACGTCATCGTCATCTTCTTCTGGCACGCTGACAGCTTCCTCATCCTCGTCATGCTCGTCACCACGTTCCTCGTTCTCCGCTTCGCATAGTTGAACACTCTGCGCGACCCTAATTGAGTAGCAGATCAGTCGCTTCCAGTAGTTTATATATACGTCTTGGCTGCTTCGATTCTGTAAGCGCATCATCGGACGTTGATCCGGTAGATCCCCCACGCCTCTCAAATATCGAAGAACTTCAGGCCTAGCGGATGCCAGTCCCCCAACGCAATCTTCTATCAATTCGCCGACCGCGTTGGCAACAACCTTCAGTTCGGGCTCATCTGTGCCTGGTAGTCTGGCAGCGTGAGCGAGATGCGACAAGTGACTCTTCCCAAGATGTGTCACCCAGGCCGTCCGATTCCACCAGCCCGTATTATCCGTCGGGTCAAGCTCGGCGACCAGCACGGCCATTTTTTCTTTCTCCCTGGCGCAGAACGCATCGTGCTCGCGACTGATCTCGTCCATCACGGCCAGAACGTCGGTGGAGGTGGGTTCGGCTGTCGCTGTCGTCTGGGCTTCCTCGACGCTGACGATGAACCATCGTTGTTTCCCCGGTGTTAGGCTGAACGATTGAACCCACAACTCGGTCCAGTGCTTTCTATCGCCTGGCGTGGACTTCCACCCGTGTGTCCGGCAGTGCTTCAAAATTTTATCCCGTCGGGAGCTTATCCAGCCACAGTCCGCTTCGTCGCATTTATATCCCTTTCGGGGAGGGGCCAGCCCCTCGATGGGGAGTTCGTAAGCCGTCGGCAGTACAGCATCCTTCGTTTCGGTCAGTGGTAGACCGTGGAAGCGTCGCAATACCGCTTGTTGGACGCTACGTGGGTAGGTATGATAGTCCGATAAATGTCGCTTCAGAGCGACAGCGTAGCCGTGTTCTTTGCAAATGATGAGCTTATGTTGCTGAAGATACGTAAAATTGTCCAACGCCGCCGCTTCCTGGCTTTCTCGTGAGTCAAAGACGAGCTCCATGTTTCGAAACGTCGGGATTCGGTTATATCTCAGTGTAAGCTTGGAGTCAGTCGCTTCTCGGAACTCAAGCTTTTCGTGATGTTGTGTTGTAACTTCTCTGAGCCGTGTCCACTGTCCAGCCAAGAAAGTGGTCACTGGTGGTGCCAATCGGTCACACACCGAGTTAGGTAATACACTTCCCATACATCAAGGTACATACATCAAGGTACTCCGTACGTAGGCAGCCCCACTATGACGGAGTTGAGGACCTGAGGTGTCCTCCCCTGAGTCCCCTCCATCAATTCAAGAGACAGGTACTTCCGTACATAGGTACATGATCATGGACGACCCGGCTTTCTGGACCTGTCATTGGTCAGTATCCTTATCGGTCCTTATCGGTCCTTATCGGTCCTTATCGGTCCTTATCGGTCCTTATCGGTCCTTATCGGTCCTTATCGGTCCTTATCACCTCAGTCTTGCCTATTTTTGGCGCACTGGCACAGGTTCGCGTCACTGCATTTTTTCAACCCATCGACCAAGCTCTTTTGAGCTGCAGCTGTGTACGTGCACTTCATTATGTGCTGGGAAACAGATGAACAAATTCCTCATCGAATGATGCAATGTTTTTGTTGATGTATTTGGCACTGTCAGCGTGCACTGATTACTATAGCGATTGTCTCGTTCTGTAGCCACGGCGACATTGGTTGCGGCGACAATTGCACTGCTCGCCTTGTTGTCGCGACTCACTTACGTCGGATTCTGTCAATCACTGATCTATCAAGAGTAATGGCCCTTTCACGATTTTCTCGTCGGCGCCATGATGTGCGCTGGACAGTGGACTTTGGTGTGTCGCATAAGCGGCAATCGCGGATTCGCGTCGGCGGCGACTCGGCGCATCGCCATCAACCTCGATTCCATCGGCCGCGGATATCAATGCGCTGCCATTGCAGTAAATGAATACAGTCCTCTGCAGCTGATGCTGTGGTGGTCGTATTGTGAGTGTCAGTTGCGTCCGTCTCAACGAACGTTTCTTCGCCCGTGCATCGCCATGCTCCATAAACACCGCCATGCACGTCGATGCCATGAACAACAGAGCATGGGTCTCTTCTGCGAGATCTCTCTTCAACTCGTTGAACTCGGCTTGTCGCATCCGCATCAAATGCACCGGTCGCAGCGATCGGAGTTGGCCTGGGATGGCCGTGAACATCAATTGCATCCGGATAGGATCATCGGTCGCGATGGCCTCGTCTGCGTCGGTCGCAAGTTACCCGCAACGAACGTGTTTATTCGTACACGCCATACATCGGCCAACTGTAATGTCGCGCCTTTTTTTCTGGTCGCATCGTCAATCAATCGCATCAAATATAGACCTTGGTCTGATGCAGCCGATATGGCTCTTTTGTATTTTTTCCCTCAATTGCGTCGGTCGTGACAGGTTCTTATGGCCCTTGCATCGCCAATGCCATGGCTTCATGAATGATGAACATCACAAATGGCGTTGGCCGCGATGGCGTCAATTGCCCCCGACCTTCCCGGTCGCAATTCATTGTCGCTGACAGGATGGGGTCGATGGGGACCTGGACCATCGATCCAATCAGGGCTCTCTCAGGGCCGCGCCAAGCCGTTTACGGCCAGGCTTTCGTGTCGGGGCTTTGGCGGAAATACCCCACTTTTCCCCCTCGCTAACCCCGATCGGGCGAAGGCTTTCGCTGAAAGCCTCAGATCCTCATGGTTAGGGCCTTTCTTTGATGCCCTCTTTTCAGGGGTCGAGAATTCAGGCCTTCTTTTTTTACGGTATGCCCCGTTCCTGCAGCGATTGTACTTGACGTGATAATAATGATCATAATCGCTGATTGCATCGCTGATTGCGCCGCTGCTTGTTCATCACTATCATTGAGATGATAACATTTGGCTGATCAGGTGGAGTGCGCACTGCGTGGTCATTTCTCCGATATTGGGCGAAATTGAAACCGGGCGACGGCACGGTTTCTCTGGCCCCGGCCCCCCTCCGGGCTCCCCCTTCTGCGGAAGACATCTCTAAAACTGGGCGTGGTTTCTTGTAAGTTGTGGTGGTCGTCTCTCCTCCTGGCATCCACCCCCTTGCCCCCTCCTGTGGAAGACATCTCTTGTTGGAATCGCCATCCTCAATAGGCACTTACGGTGCAATCTCTGCTTCACTGCTTACGCATGTTTGCTACAGCCTTGCTACGATGAGGAGTGGTGTACACACTTGCGGTCGCACATCATCAGAGGCCGATGTGAAAGTTGAAACTGCAAACTATGGGGGACGAGATGGTAGTCTGCCTTCTGAGGTGATGGTCTCCCTTGTCTGGTACCGTATAGGAGACCATATGATACATCTGCCACTTTCCTTCCTTCTCCCCATTCTCTTCTCAATAGCCACTTTCCTTCCTTCTCCCCATTCTCTTCTCAATAGCTTCCATATTCATAATTTCATGAATATATTGTATATTGTATATAATTGTATATAATTAATAATTGTTCATGTCAGCCAACCCTGCGTATACGCATCCCGACGGCACGCAACGCTTTCTCCTGGTGCCCGCCTCCTGTGGAACGCGTTTCTAAAACCAGTTGTAGAGACGGGACGCTTTCCTCGGCTGCGCCCTCCCCTCCCCCCCCCCCCCCCCCCCTTCCTCCGTAGAAATCCTAGGCCTAGCCCGAGTCCATCACTACAGTTTGCGCCAAACTATCCTACAATGTTGTAACGGATACACCAATGTGGTGCGTGCGTGATCAACTTCAGTGCATCCTCGTGAAAGTCCAGCCCAAAGCCTCCACGAATTCTCAAGCCATCAAGATTGGTAAGCTGATACGATGCACGAACTCGGAGTTTGACACGAAAAGGCCCACACCAACGCGGCCGCAGCTTCGGTGGCATTTCTTCGGAGACAACCATCATCACATATCATCTCCCGGAGCGTGTGATGGCCTGGGCGTTGCCCGGCTCAGTGGCTTGTTCAATACGTACCTAGGTATTCTTTTGTCGTCATCTGGCGCAATCGCCTTCCTCAATAGGCACTTACGGTGCGGTGCGAATTTCAGGTAGGCCAAGTCGGCGTGTGATGAGTTGACTGCCTTTAGTTGAAGCTTGGCATCAGTCAGGAGATATGGTTTTGCCAGACCTCTGATAGACATTGACTCGTGCGGGGATTTGCTGTCTGCATGGGTCGTGCCTCGCTTCCGTGTCTATCAATAATTCCGATAGCAAACAGGTGACCGATTCAAAACTTTACCGACCTCTTTCAATTTCATATCAGCGACACTTGACCCCGTCCATCAGTCCTGCACTCAGCTCAGATCGCCACAAAGTAAAATTCGTCCATACTGTCAATGATGACGACACCTGGAACAGATCGGGCAGAGCGAACCGCCTTGGAAACACCACGACCGCGATTGAAGCGACGGATTGATCAGCTCGATGATGACCGAAGTGACGACGGACAAACACGACCGACCCGGAAGGCGCCTCGCAAGGCGACTCAGACACGGAAGCGAGGCACGACCCATGCAGACAACGAATCGCCGCATGAGTCAATGTCTATAAGGGATCTGTCAAAACCATATCTCCTGACTGTTACCAAGCTTCAACTAAAGGCAGTCAAAACCAACTGGAGTACCGGCAGCAACAGACAACTCGACGCGGACCGCGTCAGTAAGTTGAAGAACGTGTTCAAGAAAGATGGGCTGAAGCGCACAGAACCAGAGAACTGGCTTCTCTGTGTCTGCAACGCTGCCGATATCAGTAAATTATGGCCCGATGAGAATTTACTTAACCGAGGCCACTGCTCAGAGGTCATGCCCTTTATCGAGGTGCTTAACGGGCAACACCGCATTGCAGCACTGCGAGACTACGTCAGCGATACTGGAAACGACGAAGCCGACCTGTGGTGGATGTGCGAGCTATACAATCAAGGTAAGGTGCTTCCTTCCAGCTGGGTGACGTTGATGAAGGCGAGCTTTGCGAGGATTGACATGATGATCATATAGAAACCTTGCCCAAGCACCTTTCTCAGATCATGAGGTTCAACCCCACCGAACCGACAATATCAGCTCGCCTAAACCACGCGCAGGTATGGATGGAATTGGTCAATATCACGTCACCGGCCGGAGACGATAGAAATAGTGAAGAGGAGCAGTCGATGAATCTTGACTATTCTCTCATTGAAGCGATTCGGATTGTTTGCAAGGTGGAGCTTCCGTCTCGGCGACTAGCCACGTTGTGGAACAACCGACCCTGGCGACGGGTCATCACGCAATGGTGCCAGACGCGCCTAGGAATGGACACGTTCGCCACCTCCTTTACGGCGTGGACCGCTGGCCTGCGCATTGACGAATACTTTTTTGAGATGATGGATTCGACACTCAACACCCTCCGATCTCTGCCTTTAGATACGGCTATACACGTTAGCTCATCTGACTGGGACCAGCTGGCCGATATGTACGAAACGGCTGAAGATCAGACGCCAGATGTGCTGTCTACCTTTTACGAATCTGCTGGCAGCAAGCGGACGCGAAGTGGCGGTCTTCTGACGTCGCTCAGTGATGCCGAATATGATGCCTTCTACCAGCATATGAAGACAGCCAACCACTATACCTTTCCCCGGCCACACCGAATATCGAGATCACACATCCAGGCCATGGTTCAGGTTCTTCACCATGTTATCGCATGGATCGACCCTGAAATGATTACCACTTTACTCCAGCAAAGTCGGGGGGCTCAGTCCAAGCCTCTGATCCGCACGTATTTGCGGGACGCGTTGGGCAACTTTGCGCGGAGCAACGGGATGCCGAACTTCCGGGCCAGCGAAGAACAAGCTATTGCCATGCAGAAGAGCATTCTTGAATTTGCACGAGAGCAAGCGGACGAGTTCCTGAACTGTCCAGTAGTACCCACATTCTTCACAGGAGCTTCTGCGCCAGACTTGACGACAACCAACTACACCACGCGCTTTACATATATTGTGTGGACTAAGTTGCTGCATTTCATGCGAGAGTACCTGCCCAACGTCACTGGAAGTCCGACTTTGACGTTCCGTCAAGAGTGGGATAGTATGGCTGACACGTTGCCAACGCTGTCGGAGCTGCCCGGCCACTTGTGTAGGATCATTGCGAACGCAAAAGATCCCGCTGCGAAGGCTATGGTTGCTAGCGCTCTGCAAGAAGCGTTGGCGACCATAAGAAAAACCTGTCAGGGGGCAAGGGGCGTCCGAAACCGTAAAGTCAGATTCTGCAACCTATTCCACTGGCACGTCTCTCGAAGCCGCTTCTGAATTGCTGCCAACGATCGAGATCATGTCACGAAGAGACGACCAAACACCCATTACTGGACAAAGCACTGCCGACCGCAGTGCAACCTATTCCACTGGCACGTCTCTCGAAGCCGCTTCTGAATTGCTGCCAACGATCGAGATCATGTCACGAAGAGACGACCAGACACCCGTTACTGGACAAAGCCCTGCCGACCGCAGTGTGTCATCAAGTTGCAAGATGATTACATCAATGCAACGTCAAAACGCACGTGGTAGCGCTGATGAGACTGACGACACGGGATTTCATCGAGACTGGTCGCGCTCTCCGGCTCTCGACGATTCGCATGGCATGGAATCTCTCCGAGAACCGTCTTCGCTCGATCCAGCGCTGTGGCCTGATCAGCCGACTAAAGATTGTGAGGATATGCCGCCGGTGCCGGCTGGGGCAAAGGTTTCTACCGCCAGTTTCACTTCGAAGTCGCTGCCGCAGCCAAAAATGTCTCAAGACTCTGCCGTCCGCCGCGGCAACTCGAAGACGAAACTTAGCCTCTCGAAACCCTACTACAATGTACATGCTAGAATGTATAAGACGAAGAACCATCTTGGGGGTGGCAAAGGAGTGGCATCTGACCAAGGAGCGTCATTTGGGCCCGCGCCGCCCTCTCAGGGTTTCAAGGCTCGATTTCAGAACCTACCAAAGTCTAAGTAGGAATATGTACAATGTAGCCCAAACACAGTTTGTTTGGATGAATTGATAGCAGTATCAGAATCCCGACGCCCATATTTAGAGCAACCTTGAGAACGTCAGAGCTATCATTTGAGCCCGAGTCCACCGCTACAGTTTGGGCCTAACTAATATTCTCTGGTATATGGGACCACACCTCTGCCACTTCCCTTCTCCCCTTTCTCTCCCTCGATAGCTTCCATATGAATAGTTAGGATACCGTATTGTTCATGTCAGCCAACCTTGCGTATTCGCACCCCTTGCGAGTTTGTTCCAACACACTGGTGACTGCACATATCATCATAATGGTTTTAGCTTGGTACATCGCTCAAGCCACGTGGAACCTCATGTAATTCAGTAGAATGTGTGTCGGTGCACGATCATACGCCATGAGAGTCCATTTTAATTGATTAATTAACCCCAAAATAACACCACGTGCGTCGTGAACTGTCTTATCTCATCACCTACTCCAAAACCAAGTTTCCCTATACCAAATTACCCCTGTCACACCATTGCTGCACACCGCACTTCACCATAAGACATGGTGTGATGTGGTGTGAAGGGTCACGAGAGCAACCGAGTTTTGCGCATTTTTGAGAGCTTTGTCATTCGCCAGGCTTCCACGAGTAAATGCTCCCGCGCAAAGGTTGATGATTATGTGGCCAAAGCACCTCAACCTGCGACGTTCTCGCATTTATTTTGTCATCTGACATCAAATCCGGACAACAACGCAGGGTCAGCGCTTTCACGCAAGCGTCGTTGGTACTGGCATTGTCGCTCATCGTGTAACTAAGCCGAAGCGCGTGATTTCATGGAGTGTCCACTGTCTGTTCCATGACCAACGCAAGGTTTTTGGCGTTGTGGCGTTCACGGAACTCTTTCATGCCGAGGAGAACAGATAAGTCCGCGAGTGACTCTTTTCATTCCTATGATAGCATAAGATCTCGATTGTTCATGTCGGAATCGCTGACCAAGGAAACAGTGTCACATGGTCGGATAGACCAATGTGATGCGTGCGTGATGTAACCCCCCTTTCTTGACTTCTGAATAACGAGAACCAATAACTCCAATCCTTCACACCCTTTCATCGGACAAACTGATCTCATGGAAATAACAACAATCTAAATATCCGGACTTTAAGCCTCGTAAAATAACCGGAAAGAGAAGCTTGAATAAAAGATCACGGGCCAAAGAACGAACAAGGTGGTCCTCCTTCATCGTGTGCACAGTGCTGCACTGTGATGGCCCACTTCGCGTACTGAAGCGTTGGTACGTAAAACTTTCAATGGTACGTAGGGTACCCTGCCAATGGTACAACCAACGATTACTACGTACCTCGTTTACCTAGGTACCTTGGGTACCTAGGTATGTACATAGGTATGTACCTAGGTACCTACGCCAAACTTGCAGGGCCCCACCACCTAGGTATCTCGATTCTCTTCCCTCCCTGCGCAGGTGTACTCTGCTGCCCACGATAGGTAGTCAGCTACTCCCAGTTCTACTTTTCCTTTCTTCTCTTCTTTCTGAGATAGACATATGGAATTGAACATCAAATCCAACTGTGAAAGCCGACCGCACAACCAACCACCTTGACATTCAGTCTTCGAAGATCTTTCTTTGATAGGAATTATTTCCAGAAGTAAGAATTGGAGAAGACCTTTTAGCAAAAAGCACACACCTCACAACCACAATCTAAAAGTCATAATCATTGATCAAAGCTAACTGCGAAAGCCAACCGCACAACCATCTAAGCTTTCAGTCTTCACCTAAGGACCTTTCTTTGAGTTCCATAATCCAGAATAGGAATTATTTCCAGAAGTAAGTATTGTATAAGAAGACCTTCCCTGACACTGATTCAGTTGATGTTTGCCCTGCTAGCCGGCAGCTCTCACTCTTAACCCCTTACTGTTCATTAGCCGAGTTGCTAGTAACACACAATTGCTAAAATTGCTAAGCCGTTCAAGATGCCTCGCCGTGTTTCGATCGCTCACCATGATGGCAACGAGTACTCCAATGAATCATCAGAAGACTATAACGATCCATTTGGGCCATTTCCCGATGAGGAGGAAGATAACGCCATTGAGCACTTTCCACATGAAGAAGATTCGCATGAGGAAGATAACTCGGACGATGAAGTCCATAACCCAACGGTTGTGGAAGATTCATGGAAAGTCAACCACAACAACGTAACCTACACATACCCTGGTAAGACCACCCCCCTAGGCGCGAACTAAGTATGCGCGTTGCTAACCTGACCTGTGAATGTAGTCAAAGAATTCATGAAAAAGGTGTTTCAACCCTCATTTGACTCGGCTGCAGCCATTCAGATGCTGCATAAGCGATGCTCGATCGACTTCGGTTCGAATGGATCCCGAGGTCACGGAGGTCGAGCAGTGAAGTCGAGCGACCAAATCTACACGGAGTTTTTTCTTGACTTCTTAAGCATCATCGGTCGACCTGGAGAGGCCATATCCAAACTGGATTGTCCACTCCTGGAGTCAATACCATGTCTTTTTTCGAACTGGGCTGAGCCCTACGCAGCGAAGCATTCTTCAGGAATCGACTTCAACCTGACTGGCCGGACCTTTCGCCTAGCGAAAACGGACAAGCGGGAGACGTGGTTCATCGTGATGCACCCAAAGCCGGCTTTTACGAGTGAGGACCCAAGACCTCACCGTAAGCTCAAGCAAGGGCTTGCAGCCGACAGCGGGATGCTGAAAGAGCGGGCGACTTGCCTCGCAGCCTACATAACCGCCACCTTCAACGACCCTATGCTCATCGGCCACGGGGTGGAGCGGTGTTGGCGCCCCGGAAGCAAACACAGCCAAACATTGCCATACACAGTATGGGCTGTGTTCCAAGACCGGTTCATGCGAGGGTGGTCCGCCTGGTCGCAACGGCAGTCAGGCGATTCATTTTGGACCACAAATGAACCAGCCTTCCACTGTTACTGCTACGGGCAGAACCAGCCCATTGTGATGAGCGCACCCCTCATACAGCAATTAGAAGAGCTTGAAGAGGAGACTTACGAGCGGCCTTCGGGCGCAGACGAAGACAGCAGCTCGGAATGTAGCGACGAGGATGACAGCACGGAATCCCACGAGGAGATTTCGGGAAGTGACGAGGATGATAGCACGTCGTCGCAACGCCAGACCGACGGAGTACCTTCTAGGCGAACTTCGCACGCCAGTTCCGGCGATGAGTCTCATCGCCATCGTCGCAGAGGCCGCAGAGCAGCATGTTTGGCCGCTCAAGACCGGCTGATCTCTCAAACCGACAGCATCCAAATCCTGGAGGGCAACTTGAGCAGCCACTATAACATCGACCGGATCGGAACAGTCTCATATGCACTTGCTGCGTGTGTGCACTCAACGACCGAAAATGGTGCGCTCCGTTGCCTCTTGGGTAATCGGAACAAAATTGCCTCGCATTACGTGGGACTCGGAAGCCGAGCATTTACTTTTTATTCCCAGGCTTTTCACCCTGTGTACGGCAATTTTTCCAGCAACAGCCCCCCCGACTTCCTGGACCCGCTGTTAACTGCCCTGCGCGTAAACATGGCTTCGGATGTAGGAGGAGACGACGTGCTTTCGTTTGGGTACTTCCAAGGGTACTCCAACATCAAGCGCGCGGTTCGTCACAGCGCCGAAGCGTTATTGGCGACAAAGGGGTACGCTACGGCAGGGTTGACCTGTCCTAAAGCGAACGCCACCTGCAATGCGGTGATCCGGCGACGGCGGGAGAATGCCCTCAGCGTGATTGTCGGAGGTCGGACTCCTAACAAACCGACCGACTCCAAACCATTTGCTCGGGAGAACCGACAAATTCAGGACATAATCGAACAAGGGGAAGCGCCATACCGTCTCGAACAAGTCGTGTCTATTGACCTGCGGCGAGTCACACCAGACTGCCGCAGCTTCAGATTGGTGGTGAGACCCATCATCCAACTCATGAGGTTCTTTCTCTGCGAGAGAAAGGCGTTTACCCCTATTTTCTGGTCGATGCCGATCGCCGTTTTCCCGGGCATCATGTGCGCGTATTCTCGTCTGTTTGAGTTGGCGCTTGATGAGATGCACAGGAGATTTGATGCGGGAGGCAAAGTTGGACTCAATGTTGCCAACTCTGAGGCCGTCGCAGTCTTGGATAGACTTGGCGGTTACATCTTCACTGGGTCCGACCGCCATCTACCAGAGAGAGTTCTGCGACCGCTTGGCACGGTCGAAAGCATTCGGCTCCGCGCTTGGCCCTTTATTGATCCGGCTAAGCTCAATATGCACCGTGGGACAATCAATATGCAGACGTGGCCAACGTCGTCGGAGACAGGTCGTCCGATGCTTCTGCATGTTGATGAGCTCCGGTACCATTACGGCGCCGTCGTGGCTGAAAGCCGCGAGAGCGAGCTGTGGTTGGCTCACTTGAGTGATGACGGGATCCGCAATACGAGTCAAATGTCCGCTTTTGTCGCTGAACTTGTCGAGAAACGTTGGGTCCCAGAGACTCGGTATTTCATGGCACAACAGCTGCGCAAGAGAGTCAGCCAAAGCAAGCCAGGTGGCGCGCATTTGAGCTCTGATGCCATTTTAGCCGGCGCCCAGGCTATTGCGGCGTGGGAGGAGGAGTCCTATCCGTTCAGGATGGAGGCGCTGAAGCGTCTGAAGAAAGGTTTAGAGCCAAGCGCCGCAAGAGTACGCATCCGTGAGGAGACCAAGCGCACGCGGCACGACCATGCGCACCACCTCATCCATTCAGTACGAGAAGGCAAGGCAGGTGCACATGCGTGCAAGGCCTCTACCTGGCCTAAGACGCTGCACAACATACTGCTCAAGTGGTGTCATGTTCATGCGCGCTATCAAGGTGATCGGGCCGTTGATGACTGTGAGCCCATGTGGGCGCTCATGCTAATTTCAAGCATGCAGACATTAGGCATCGAGTGGGTGCCCGGCAGCGCCAATGGCCGGATCGTGTCAACGGCCATCGTGGAGCTGCAGAATGACAAGTCTGCAGCGCAGCGCATCCAGCGCATCCCACTCGCGCAGGTCGGAACTTCAGAGCATCTGGTGGAGGTGTCCCAGATTCGTCGTGAATCAACTTTGCAGATGCAGGCTGCCGCCAACCACGAGGTATCTTCTTTTATCGATTTTAGGTGCCGGTACCCGTTTAAAGAGATTCCGCCGCTCATTCAACGAGGGTTTGACAACCCTTTTTCACTCGACGAACAGATACGAGCCCATTACGAATTAGCCAGGTTAACCTTGTCTGCCAACATCGCGCATCCGTCTTGTCAGCTAATGCTTATGTTGATACTCACCATATGCTCCTCGACGGAGACGCCCCAGGTCTGTCCGAACCATCGACATTTTAGCGCCCCTCCGGGTCCGCACAAGGACGACGCGCAGTTGGCGGTCGTCCTGGCCACCAGAATGCTCTGGTTTTTGTTCCCGAACAACTTTCCCAAGGAGGACCAGTTACAGGAGAGCCCTGCTCCTTACAACATCAAAGAGATGACAACAAAAATTGGTATGTACGCAACTCGTCTCGCTGGATGAAGGCTAACAAGAATCAGAACATAAAGGTGTCAACAACCGGATGATTCGCGAGCTTGACTGGGTGATAGTTCGCGGAAACAGACCCACTCCGAGAAACTCGGAGATGATCATCAAACCAGCGCACATTCTGGAGGCACGGATGAAAGCTCTTGAATCGGCGATGGGACGACCCAGTGAATTTATCGCCATGATATTCAAAAGTCGGGAGCAAATATGGGTCCAGAGGTGTGAGAGCATCATCCACACAGAACCGGTGCCTGGTGGCGCTTTATCATAGTCAAATATATTCATGAGCCCACTAAGCTTCAAACTTGTCCCTCCAGGCACATCGTGTCTTCAATCTCTTGACAGGTAGGGTTCGAATGCCTTTTGGGGAGCGGTATTTGTAGATATATCATGGCAAGCAGCATTGCCACTCTGGTTGATCTCTTAGGTTTCAAGGGTTTCGCTCCGATCGTACGCCTGACGAAACGTCATGATGCTGCTCCATCAGATGCTCTTATATTCTTGTTCACAGTCATACCAGAAACTCATAGAACGAATGAGAGCGTCTAGCGAGAACTGAGCACATGATCGTTGCGAATCGCGATCTTTGACATCACCAGGATTTGCGCGAAAAAGTCATGTGCGCCCAAGCCGTCCGTCTAGCGCACTGCTCTGTGACGATGTTGCGATGTTGCCTTCCACGAGTTACTTCCGTCGCGGCCCTACGCTTCGCTTCGGGCTGGAAAAGTGAGGATTGCGATGTGGGAGTTTTGCGATGGGATGGCGGTTGCGGACGTGCTTGTGTGCTGTGCCCACTGTTTTCGGCGCCAATTGCCTGCGCAGGTGTCCCTCCTTCCGATGCCTGCGGCGGACCTGCTCTGGGGGATTATAGGGGCCCGTCACAGCACTGTCAGGCAGCGCGGGATGGCGTGCGACTCCCTGCTGCAATCGCGAACTGCAGTAAGAATCGGGATGCAGCGGGCAAGTTCAATCGCGGGCAGATAGTGGCCGGCGACTGCGTCCCCGCCGCAAAGAGGTTGCGCAGCGCGGGATGGGGCGACCGCGATGGCCTCACTTTGCAATTACGATTGCGAGACAGTCAGGGAAGCAGGAAATGGCCTTTTTACAGGGTACCTACATGTATGTAATGACCACGAAATCTGGGCGTCCCAAAATGGAACGAGGTCCCACTTTTACATGTGATGTACACCAGAGGTACCTACCTAAGGTAGGTACCTTACCTAGGTACTATGTACCGTAGTATCTAATATATAGGTATTTTGGTGACCTACTTGCCAACGCAATTTACCCTTTTTAGGTGTTTCCAACGTCTGTTACAGACGCGTTCCCGAGCTATTACTCGACTAACGACGTTCTACCCGATTGACCTTGTATACCTAACTGAAAAGTCCGTTGCACATGGTTAGGAATCGCTCAGCACTTTCAGCCCACGACGCGTCCAAAAGCTCTGCACCGCGTGGTCGGTCTCAGCGCCTTTCCTCTTCTTCCCTTCCTTCCACAGCGATGTCTCCTGATAAGTACATGCACGTTGAAATACTCTTTGTCTGCTTCGCCTACTTAGACACGACGTGTTTTGTCAATCGTCTCGTGCGCCGCGTGTTCAACACAGACACGTGAGGCTTCACTTTACGTCTCTTCTGCTAATCATCGTCGCAAAACAGTTACTTAATAATAACGTTAAGCGATAGCTTCAATCTTCCAACACTATAGGACCAACGCAACGATACGATGCAGGAGGGTACTCTCGATCTTCCCCTCAGGCTCATTTTCGATATTGCCCGGGCATGTGGCATGATGGCAGGGCAGGACAGCCGATACGACCCTCGCCTCTGACGGCAGCCGAAGAAGGTACGATCCTAAGCCACGAACATAAAGAAACGATGATCAAGTATGACATCGAAGATGACTGGCCTCTGATGGATGCTCATGGCTTGCTGCGCCTCCTCTACCGAGATCACGCCCTGCTAACTCTTCGCCCCCGATGAAGAGCTTCTAATATCTCGATCGAATACGAAGCCGTCCGACTAATACCAGAGAATAAGTCGTGCGATTATTCCCCAACCTTTAGCGCCTTGACGGACGCGAGACATAGGGACAAAGCGCTGTCGGCACTCGACATGGCTACGAGGATGCTTTAGTTCTTGTTCCCGGCGGAGCTTCCTTGTACGGAAGATCGGCGGCTTCATGCATTCGACTTCAAAGAGACAACGAAGAAAATTGGTATGTACACAACTCGTCTCGCTGGCGGCTGGATCGAGGCTAACATAACTTCAGAACATAAGGGGACGAACAACCGAGTAACTCGCGACCTGGGCTGGGTGACAGTGCGCGGATCGAGATACACCCCGAGAAAAAGGTCGGAGCAAAAGTCGGGAACGCGAGTGGCAAGCAAGCACTTTACACGCGAGGCGCGACACGGACATGACCATCCAGCCAGATGGCATTTTAATACAACGGAAGAGTCATCTCGTGGAGGCGATGGACCGACCAGCGGATTTTCTCGCGATGGTTTTTGGGACCCAAGATCAAATACATTCTTGAGACCATGCTTAAATCTTCACCCTCCACGCATATCATGACTTCAAGATTTTATAAGGGTTCGAGTATCTATTGGAGAGCGGTCTTTGTAAGTTTATCAGCATGCAGCGTCGTCATTCTCGTCGAACCCTTCAAGAGAGCGGCTATCGAGAATTGAACAAATGATCGTGGTAATCTTAGGCATCGCCAGGTGTAAGCTCTAGAATCGATTGCAAAGGTGATACGCGCGCCTAAACTATCCCGTCTAGCGCAGATACAAGAACAATCTTACCGACCAGACACACTTGGTTCTGCTCTACGTGATGAGATTGCATTTCACCGTGAATGCTGCGCTACCTCGTTTCTAAGAACCACTGTATGGCAGCATAGGCTATAGCCCATTCTCAATATGAAACTAACAGTTTTTGCAAATTTGCTGCTTACAATCGTGCCGTCATTGCAATCGCGCCGTCAACGAGACATATATACGAAGCGGCGATTAAGCCCATCCTTCGCTGTTCCAAATTCCTCTTTTCATTGCTCCACATCATTTGCCTTCGGTTCCTGCGCTTGCGCGGCCGCCAACCGGTGACAGCAGACAGATCTTTATATGCTTAGGGTTGACCGAAGAATTCACAGCTTCGGAACTAAAATATCGGAGGGGTTCCTGGTATTCTAAGAGCCCTTGTATATTGCCGTAGCTTGATCACAAGAACGGAACGGGGTTTATGTGGCGAGCGTTGATGGCGGCAACCTAGAGATCTAACTAAGTCGGATGACAATACAACTGCAATGCAATCACCCTGCCGCGGTTGGTCACGGCATGCATAGAGGTAGATCAAGATTTAAGGAGAGAAAGAAAAGAAGCAGAGAAAGTGCGGCAGATGTTGACTTGAAGTGGGCTGCGGCGGCGCGGCGCGCCGCGCTGCGCAGATTCTGCAGCCGTCACATAGCGCAGCTGAATAGGGATAGATCCGTGATCGGAAGAACTCTCGAAAATTTATGCGACATATTTGGATATGCTTTTTATTTGCTGGGTGTGAAATCTGCAATGTCAACGATGTTCATAACTTCATATCAAGCTCAAGGGGCATGGTGGACATGACAGCACGGCATATGTGGAGAGCACATGCAATCTCGATACATCCGAAGCTTTCCACACGGGCGTAGTCCGAGTCGTGGTCCGTGGAGCTACTGCAGATGCTCAATCGGAGACAATAACGCGGAAATTCACGCCGTTGTTAACGTTACGGAGCGTGGGCTCCTTAGCTCGTCATATTTACGTGACGAGAGCAGCCTTCGGCGTTTAAACAACCAGGTCGAAAAACCTATGGGTATGTAGCCGTGAATAAAAGAAATGGCATCAGCCGAGGTTGATTCTACCGAGTATGTTGGATGGTAGCAGCCTCAAATCTTAGGCATCACTTGCTCTCCTCAGGCATGTAGCACTTTAGGGCAGAGACTCCCTTTGTTCCACGGATGTGGACAGCCTAGATAGATCTATCATCATCATCATTTACCAGACCTTCGTACGTTCTAAGTTCTTGCTTATGTCTTGACTTTTTAGTATTTACATGCCGCATGTGTCCTGCCTTCTTCTATTTTTATTCTCGTTACATTTTGTCCTCACATTCTTGCCGCCTCTTCGCTTACGTTTCCATTGTTTACCTCCTTGTTTGCTTGCAAAATCCTTGTTTTTCCTCTTTCCACTCCCCTTTTGCCTGTCTTGTTCACTTCAAGCTTACCTGATTGACTTTGCTTTTGTTCGCGTACCCTTCCCTAACTTGCCGACGTATTTACACTTCTGCTGTCTCCTTTTGTGCCTATTCCTACCACTGCTCACTTCCTCGCTGTGCACTTTTCAGTTTGCCTTTCGCTTCCTGGATTGCCTTCTTCAACGTTCTAAGCGCGCTGTCACATGTCTACTTTTTGCTTCTACGCTGGCTTGCATTGCGTATTGACGTTTCGCTGTCTCCATCTTTCTCGCCTTCTTTCCTGGTTCCCCTAAATATGCTAATGCTATAAGCAAGCTCTACCAGCTCTCCAAACTCTGTCAGCTCCATACACTTTGTTAATATCTGTGAGTCTCGCGTACACGCTTTCCACGGACCACCCGTACTCTGCATCTCGGATACTATATCTTTCTGTCGCTTCATGTCCCTCCTTTTGCCTGTTTAGTGCTCCTTTTTTTGCTTTCTGCTAGTCTGGGCTCTGCCGTCACGTACTTTGCGATGCTCTCTCGAGTCTCGAACTTCAACCTGATACCCTGTCACACAGTACACTAGCCTACACGTTGCATGCAGACGGATCCGAATACTTCATGACTTCGCAAACTGTAAAGCCACTCCATGTGACGGTTACCCGTAACTGCTCTGTCCGTCGTTTGCATGCACCTATATATCCCCCACTAAGCTCGTTCTCATCAGCATAGTGTTCTGACCTTTTGGTCGGGTCGGTAGGGATATCCGACTCCTCACACTCCATACTTTTCGATGCATTCTGTCTACTCTTCGTACATCATATGCATTGTAATATTTCCACCCACAAACGCCCTCTGCACACGTGACACTACATATGACATGTCTCGACCGACGACTCTCACGATGAAATCTTTGCCCACTCTGAAACCTCAGAACGCCGAGTGGACTAATAGTTTACTTCTTACATTCTCTGCGCCTCTCATACCTTCGGTTACTCTTCGCTCCTTTGTCTTTTACTTCATTGTGTTTTCATTTGTCTCACTGTCTAACATGGTAGTTGCGTGCTTGCTAATGATGAGCTTGCCTCCTTGACTTTCGACATGCCGTGTAATGAGTCAGGAGTCATGACTTATAGTTCACTGTCCTCCTCTCCCCTCTCGTCTTTTGCGACACCGTATCGTATCTACGCCCTCTTGCAGTTTCGCAGCTCCTATAATCCTTGTCTTGACATCCCGTTTCGCCCTTTGCACGTCTTCTCCATTCCTCATGATTCGCAATCGTGTTTCTAGTTCGCCGAATCGCCAACCTTCACTCCATTTCCTTTTTATTGGCTTGACTTTCCTGCTTCTTGGCACAGTGCCACTACCTGCCACTTTGCCTTGATTGCGCTCGCGGCTCGATTGCGTCCATACATTGTATTTGAAGTTCTTTGTAATGCACTTCCATACATGATACGCTGCATTTTGAGTGCTCTGCATGATGTGTTCCGTTCTTACAATCTTGGCGTCTGCTACTTTCTCTGACCTGCAATGTGCATGACTCAGCATGCCTACCAACTCACGTCTCTTCAACATTTCCAGCAGTTTCCTCCTTCACGAACAAAGCTGCCTTCGGATCTAGTTCGTTTTTAAACAAGTGAAACCACTTTGAAGCGCGCGTATGCCCTCGCGAGTCGCGACACTCTTTGATGACACAGCTTGCGAACTATCCGCAGCTGCTCGAGCGCGAACACTCCGTGACTCCGCGGCCCCGGCGACCTGAGTCTTTACGGTGTGCATCTCGTGCTGCAAAAACAGTTGTCAATACTTCATCACCAGCATCGAACTGCTCCAAGTTTGCCTCAACGTCGCAGACATAAGTCAGTCACTCAGTCTCAAAGAGAAAGCTACCAAAGCAAGTCGCAAGATTGCCTCGCTTGTCTGATGCACCTCATACGCTGAGATGCTTTCTCTTTGTCAACCTGACAATTGCGACTGCGATCATCAGCAACAACTTTCTTTTCCGCTGTTCCTCGCCATACTCTGTTGCGACCGTAGCTCGTTGCGCGAGGTATCGATTGCAAAAGACCTCGCCATTGCTGAAAATGTGCCTGGTGTGATCGCCACTGGTCACTGGTCAGAGACATAACCGCGTTTGATCGCGTGTGACAAGGGCCAATATTTGGGACTAGGAACTGAGGAATGTCAATTCAGAACGTGATGATCGACTGTGACCCTACGAAGAACTCTAGAGGCATGTGTCCTCCCTCTGAGCCCCGAGGTGGCCAGCGATGATATACCTACCTAATATGAATCGCAAGTTGTCCTCCTCAGACCCCACTGTTCCTGCTGCAAACTCCGGCAGCCGACTACCTGACTGAATATCCCGAGTGTGCCGACAACCGCTATGCAGGTATACGCTATACCGGCAAGCGCTGACCTGGCATTGCGCTGGTCAAACGCTATGCCGGCAAACGTTGTGCAGGCAATCGCGGAGCCGACATTTCTGGTCGGGAAACGCTGTACGAGTGCACAGCGCCCCCGGTTGGAATCAGGTGGGGACCGATGTGCCTACAGGCTAGGTACACGTGTGACATCGCGGATCAATCGCATGGCATCACACGCCCGCATAGCGTCAATGCACGTCGATGTTGCAATAAAAACAGTCTTTCATCAGATGCAGCCGATATATGGTTGTCGCATTGAAAACCATTGAGTTAGTCAGAATGCATCTCTATTGCAGATGCAGCCGAATAGATATTCTTGTCCTGTGAACCAGCGGCTCCAATGCACTGGCAGCGCCTGTAATAAACCAGCGGCTCCAAGTGGCGTACGGTCGCTGGACTTTGGTTTACCGTTTGTCGAATAAGAGCAATCGCGTGGGCGCATCGCCATGCACATCAACTTTTGCAACTTCCTTCAGTTGCAATGCGCGTCCGTTGTAATTAATGCAGTTCTTGGTCAGATGCAGCCGATATGATGATGGTTTTTGCATTGAGTGCCAATTGCGTCGGTCGCGGCGTTGCATCGGATTTCGGTGCTAACAACCCTTCTCATGGCGGTTTGGTCGTGAAATGTATTGGTGATATCAAATTTTCTTCATGTCCAGTCTCCAGATTGCTCCCATTATCGTGCTCGATAGCTTGGGCTCTAACTATAGTTAGTCATCTTTGGAAAAGGGGTCGTATAAGAAGCTAAAAGGGTAGAGAGCTCAGGAGTCGGGCTGCTCGCTCAGTTTCTTGGTTTCGTATGCCATATGCGAATGCTTTGGACGAGAATTCAATTTGTTTCAAACAGGTAAAGTGTTGATGTGCACCGAGTGACAATGTGGTGGACTGCCGGTTGGCAGGGCGTGTCAAAAATATATCGAAGTGCGAATATGGGTCGGTTCTGCGGATGTCGAAGAACGTGTCTTGATTATGTGCGACCTCATTACGTTGATGGCGACATAGGATACGTCTGCACAGCGGTGACGAATTGTTTGTCCTATGCCGAAATTTCGTCTTGGCTCTGTCTTGCCCAGGTTTCGGGCGACGTCAACATTGTATTGATCTGCGGCGTCACTGCTTGCATACGTAAGTATTTCCCGACGGTGCCATGTTTCTTAATGGCTTCGAATGATTGCACAGGGCCTCGAATGCGTCTCCAAGGCTTTGGATACTCCTCCTTGGGTCCCCATGTTTCTGTAGCTGTAGTAGACTGTTTCCCATATCACTTTTACCTCATGCAGAGGTCCTACCTACATACAATCCACTTTGCGCGCGACCCTCGCCGTATACAACAACTGCGCAGCCGTAAGGAAATTATTGTACATGTGCCAAAAATTCATCTTGGCTTTGCCTTCATCATTTTTGGAACGGCGTGCAATTGAATTGATCGGAGGCTGCACTACGTAGGTATCCCGGCGGTAGCTTCCAAGTTCCCCGCTGTGACGCCTGTATTAGGGGCTTGGAACTGAATTGTCTAGAACACAAAGATCGACTATGGCTCTACAAGGAACTCTAGAGGTGTGTGATCTCCCTCTGAGACCCAGGTGTCAGGGGAGAGCCAGCGATATATGTGACGGTTACCCGTAACTGCTCTGTCCGTCGTTTGCATGCACCTATATCCCCCACTAAGCTCGTTCTCATCAGCATAGTGTTCTGACCTTTGGTCGGGTCGGTAGGGATATCCGACTCCTCACAATATATATCTACAGTACACAATGTCCTCCACTGTCCTCCTGTCCATGGTGAGTCATGACCTGATAGCTCTGATGCGCTGAGAGCGGCTGTAAGCCAGCGGCCCTGATGCGCTGAAAGCGGCGGTGGTCCGGCGGCTCCAGTGCACTGATAACTCCGAGTGGCGTATGCCATCTCAGGGCGGAATGTCTCCCGAGGACTGCCGCTCCACCACTATCATGGGAAAGAAACCTGGCGAGGCGAATCTGACCCTCGCCATATTGATCGGCAAAAACTATAACAACTGCGCAGCGCGTAACAATTTTCTCTTCATATGTGCAGAAGTTCCGTCCTTGGCTCTGATGCGTCTGCATGGCTTTGAATACTTGTCCGTGACGCAGAGGTACATAGGTACCTACATACAATCCCCTTTGCACGCGACCCTCACCATGTAACAAACTGCGCAGCGCATCACGTAATATGAGTCTGACTGTCGCTGACAGCCAACTCGCTGAAAGCGGCTGTAAGACAGCGGCCTCGATGCGCTGGAAGCGGCTGTGGTCTAGCGGCTCCAGTGCACACTGCACTGGCGGGCACCTGAGAACCAGTGGCTCCGATGCACTGATGACTCCGAGTGGCCTGTGCCATCTCAGGGCATGAACGCCCGTGTGACACCCGCTGCATCACTGTCAACCTGGCGAGTGACTCTCGTCATATTGTTGGCGACATCATGCGTGCACTACAACAACTGCGCAGCGCGTCACGGCATTTTTGTCCATTTATCGACAATCTTCTTGGTGCTTTGCTCATTTTGGGGCGACGTAATTGAATTGATCGGCGGCTTTGCTGCGTAGGTAGGTATCTAGACGGTGCCACGCTTTCAAGTTCCCCGCTTCGTCACTATCAACGTGGCGATGGCGACATAAACTCCAACAACTGCGCAGCGCGTCACGGTATTTTTGTTCGTGCGTCGACAATTCATCTTGGCTCTGCCTTACTCTTTTTGGGCCGGCGTTCAATTTAATTCAATTGATCTGCGGCTTCACTGCGTAGGTATCCTGACGATGTCCTTTCAAGTTCCCCGGACCCGCCTCGTCACTATCAACCTGGCAAGTGCAACTGTCGACTTTGGCCATATCGAGGGCGCTTAAAGTACATTAAAACTGCGCAGAACGTAACGATTTCTTTGTTAATACGTGCAGACGTTTCCCCTTGGCTCTGTCTTGCTCAATTTCCGGGCGGCGTCAATTGAATTGTTCTGCGCCGCTGTATACTGCGGCTTTACTGCATGCATTTCTAAGTATTTCCCGACAGCGCCATGCTTCTTCATGGCTTGAAATGCTTCTACACGGCCTCGAATGCGTCTTTATGGCTTTGAATTCTTGTCCTTGGATCCACATGTCTCTCTGTGACGCAGAGGTACATACCTACATACTACATACAATCCGCTTTGCGCGCGACCTCGCCGTATAACAACTCCGAAACCCGTAAGGAAATTATTTTGAATGCGCCGACAATTCATCTTGGCTTTATGCTTTGCAGAAATTTTCGCTGGGCCCTGTCTTGCTCAGCTTTCGGGCGGCGTCGATTGAGTTAATCTGCTGCTTCACTGCATGCATGTAAGTACTTCGCGACAGCGCCATGCTTTTCCATGGCTTCAAATGCTTCTACATGGTCTCGGATGCGTCTGCATGGCTTTGAATACTCTTCCTTGGATCCATATATCTGTCTGTGACGCAGAGGTACATACCTACATACTACATATAATCCGCTTTGCGCGCGACCCTCGCGGTATGTATACAACAACTGCGCAGCGCGTCACGTAATAAAGGAAGAAGTGTTGACAATTCTTCTTTGCTTTACTTTGCTCATATCCAGGGTGACGTTCAATTGAATTGATTTGCGGCTTCACTGCGTGCATATCCCGAATACATAATGGAATATGAGTCTGACTGTCGCTGACAGCCAACTCGCTGAAAGTGGCTGTAAGACAGCGGCCTCGATGCGCTGGAAGCGGCTGTGGTCTAGGCTGTGGTCTAGCGGCTCCAGTGCACACTGCACTGGCGGGCGCCTGAGAGCCAGTGGCTCCGATGCGCTACTCCGACTCCGAGTGGCCTGTGCCATCTCAGGGCATGAACGCCCGTGTGACACCCGGTGCATCACTGTCAACCCTAGCGAGTGACTCTCGTCATATTGTGCATCATGCACTACAAGTTGCAACAGCTGCGCAGAGCGTCGCGACATTTCTGTTCATCTGTCGACAATTCTCTCGGTACTTTGCTCATTTTTTGAGGCGATACAATTGAATTGATCGGCGGCTTTACTGCGTAGGTAGGTATCTAGACGGTGCCACGCTTTCAAGTTCCCCGCTTCGTCACTATCAACGTGGCGATGGCGACATAAACTCCAACAACTGCGCAGCGCGTCACGGTATTTTTGTTCGTGCGTCGACAATTCATCTTGGCTCTGCCTTACTCTTTTTGGGCCGGCGTTCAATTCAATTGATTTTCGGCTTCACCGCGTAGGTAGGTACCTAGACGGTGCCACGAGTTCCCCGCCTCATCACTATCAACGTGGCGATTGCGACTCTCGCCATATTGATGGCGACATGAACTCCAACAACTGCGCAGCGCGTCACGGCTGCCGGCATTTTTGTTCGTGCGTCGACAATTCATCTAGGCTCTGCCTTACTCTTTTTGGGGCGGTGTTCAATCCAGTTGATTTGCGGCTTCACTGCGTAGATATCCTGACGATGTGCTTTCAAGTTCACCGCCTCGTGACTATCAACCTGGCGAGTGCGACTGTCGACTTTGTCCATATTCGAGGGCGCTTAAAGTAATTAGTTCAGCTTTACTAAACTGCCCAGAACGTAACGATTTCGTTGCTGATATGTGCAGACGTTCCCCCTTGGCTCTGTCTTGCGTAGTTTTCGAGCGGCGTCAATTGAATTGTTCTGCGCCGCTGTACTGCGGCTTCACTGCATGCGTACGTAAGTATTTCCCGACAGCGCGATTCCCCATGGCTTGAAATGCTTCTACAGGGTCTTGAATGCGTCTGCATGGCTTTGAATGCTCGTCCTTGGATCCATATGTCTCTCTGTGACGCAGAGGTACATACCTACATACTACATACAATCCGCTTTGCGCGCGACCTCGCCGTATACAACAACTCCGAAACCCGTAAAGAAATTATTTTGCATGCGCCGACAATTCATCTTGTCTTTATTCATATGTGCAGAACTTTCCGCTTGGCCCTGTCATGCTCAGCTTTCGGGCGGCGTCGATAGAATTGATCTGCTGCTTCACTGCATGCATGTAAGTACTTCGCGACAGCGCCATGCTTTTCCATGGCTTCAAATGCTTCTACATGGTCTCGAATGCGTCTGCATGGCTTTGAATACTCGTCCTTGGATCCATATATCTGTCTGTGACGCAGAGGTACATACCTACATACTACATACAATCCCCTTTGCACGCGACTCCCGCCGTATATAACAAACTGCACAGCGTGTCCGCCGTGTCGCGTAATTATGGAAGAACTGTTGACAATTCGCATCCGCTTTACTTTGCTGATTTCCAGGGCGACGTTCAATTGAATTGATCTGCGGCTTCACTGTGTAGCCCGACGGTGCCACGCTTCCAACTTCCCCGCTGGATAAGAGCCTGTATTAGGAATTCAGGTGCTTGGAACTGAATGCCTCTGAGCAACAATCGACTGTGGCTCTACAAGGAACTCGTTTATAAATAACCTTCTCTGTCTGTCATCGGCATTGCCTGCATATCCCGAATACGTGATGAAACATGAGATGATGACTCCGACAGCCAACGCGCTGAAAGCGGCCTCGATGCGCTGAAAGGGGCTGTGGTCTAGCGGCTCCAGTGCACACTGCACTGGCGGGCGCCTGAGAGCCAGTGGCTCCGATGCACTGATAACTTCGAGTGGCGTATGCCATCTCAGGGCATGAACGCCCGTGTGACACCCGCTGCATCACTGTGAACCTGGCGAGTGACTCTCGCCATATTGTTGGCGACATCATGCATGCACTACAACAACTGCGCAGCGCGCCACGGCATTTTGTCCATGCAGCGACAATTCATCTTGGCTCTGCCTTGCTCAATTTTTGGGCGGCGTTCAATTGAATTGATCGGCAGCTTTACTGCGTAGGTAGGTATCTAGACGATGCCATGCCTTTAAGTTCCCCGCTTTGTCACTATGTATCAACGTGGCGATTGCGACTCTCGCCATATTGATGGCGACCGAACTCCAACAACTGCGCAGCGCGACACAGCATTTTTGTTCATGCGTCGACAGTTCATCTTGGCTCTGACTTACTCTTTTTGGGGCGGCGGTCAATTCAATTCAATTGATCTGCGGCTTCACTGCGTAGGTATCCTGACGATGTCCTTTCAAGTTCCCCGGACCCCGCCTCGTCACTATCAACCTGGCAAGTGCAACTGTCGACTTTGGCCATATCGAGGGTGCTTAAAGTACATGAAAACTACGCAGAACGTAACGATTTCGCTGTTAATACGTGTAGACGTTTCCCCTTGGCTCTGTCTTGCTCAGTTTCCGGGCGGCGTCAATTGAATTGTTCTGCGCCGCTGAACTGCGGCTTCACTTCATACATACGTAAGTATTTCCCGACAGCGCGATTCCCCATGGCTTGAAATGCTTCTACAGGGTCTTGAATGCGTCTGCATGGCTTTGTTAGCTCGTCCTTGGATCCATATGTCTCTCTGTGACGCAGAGGTACATACCTACATACTACATAAAATCCGCTTTGCGCGCGACCTTGCCGTATACAACAACTCCGACACCCGTAAAGAAATTATTTTGCATGCGCCGAAAATTCATCTTGTCTTTATTCATATGTGCAGAACTTTCCGCTTGGCCCTGTCTTGCTCAGCTTTCGGGCAGCGTCGATTGAGTTGATCTGCTGCTTCACTGCATGCATGTAAGTACTTCACGACAGCGCCATGGTTCTCCATGGCTTGAAATGCTTCTACATGGCCTCGAATGCGTCTCTATGGCTTGAAATACTCGTCCTTGGATCCACATGTCGCTTTGTGACGCAGAGATACATACCTACATAGTAGTACATACAGTCCGCTTTGCGCGCGACCCTCGCTGTATAGTGTATGTATAAAACAACTGCGCAGCGCGTCACGTAATAAAGGAAAAAGTGTTGACAATTCTTCTTTGCTTTACTTTGCTCATTTCCAGGTTGACGTTCAAATGAATTGATTTGCGGCTTCACTGCGTGCATATCCCGAATACATAATGGAATATGAGTCTGACTGTCGCTCACAGCCAACTCGCTGAAAGCGGCTGTAAGACAGCGGCCTCGATGCGCTGGAAGCGGCTGTGGGCTAGCGGCTCCAGTGCACACTGCACTGGCGGGCACCTGAGAACCAGTGGCTCCGATGCACTGATGACTCCGAGTGGCCTGTGCCATCTCAGGGCATGAACGCCCGTGTGAACCTAGCGAGTGACTCTCGCCACATTGTTGGCGACATCATGCATGCACTACAACAACTGCGCAGCGCGTCACGGCATTTTGTTCATGCGGCGACAATTCATTCTGGCTCTGCCTTGCTCATTTTTGGGGCGGCGTTCAATTAAATCGGTCGGCGGCTTCACTGCGTAGGTAGGTATCTAGACGGTGCCATCATCCATGCCTTCAAGTTCCCCGCCTCGTCACTATCAACTTGCCGACATGCACTTCAACAAGTGCGCAGCGCGTCGCGACAGTTTTGTTTATGCGCCGACAATTCTTTTGGCTCTGCCTTGCCATTTTTCGGGCGGCGTTCAATTGAATTGATCGGCGGCTTCACTGCGTAGGTAGGTATCTGGACGGTGCCATGCCTTCAAGTTCCCCGCTTCGTCACTATCAACGCGGCGATTGCGACTCGCACTCCGAAAACTGCGCAGCGCGACACGGCAATTTTGTTCATGCGGCGACAATTCAACTTGACTGTAACTAAATCTTCTTTGGGCGGTGTTCAATTCAATTGATCCGCGGCTTCACTGCGTAGGTATCCTGACGATGTCCTTTCAAGTTCCCCGCCTCGTCATCATCAACTTGCACATGCACTGCAACAAGTGCGCAGCGCGTCGCGACATTTCTGTTCATGCGGCGACAATTTTTCTTGGCTTTGCCTTGCTCATTCTTCGGGCGGCGTTCAATTGAATTGATCGTCGGCTTCACTGCGTAGCTATCCTGACGATGTCCTTTCAACTTCCCCGCCTCGTCACTATCAACTTGCCGACATGCACTTCAACAAGTGCGCAGCGCGCCGACAATTCATCTTGGCTCTGCCTTGCTCAATTTTCGGGCGGCAGCTTCACTGCGTACGTAAGCCCCTTGCCAGCGATTCTGCTTACCTGCGTCCCCATGGGGTTGCATGCTAAGCCATGGCCGGCGCGCCCCGGCCCCGCCCCCCACCATCGCCCAGCCAATCAGCCGCCGGGTCCTCACCCTAGCCACAAGCCATCGACCCAGGCCCGCGCCTTTACTTTGATGCCCTCTTTTCAGGGGTCGAGAATTCAGGCCTTCTTTTTTTACGGTATGCCCCGTTCCTGCAGCGATTGTACTTGACGTGATAATAATGATCATAATCGCTGATTGCATCGCTGATTGCGCCGCTGCTTGTTCATCACTATCATTGAGATGATAACATTTGGCTGATCAGGTGGAGTGCGCACTGCGTGGTCATTTCTCCGATATTGGGCGAAATTGAAACCGGGCGACGGCACGGTTTCTCTGGCCCGGCCCTCCGGGCTCCCCCCCTTCTGCGGAAGACATCTCTAAAACTGGGCGTGGTTTCTTGTAAGTTGTGGTGGTCGTCTCTCCTCCTGGCATCCACCCCCTTGCCCCCTCCTGTGGAAGACATCTCTTGTTGGAATCGCCATCCTCAATAGGCACTTACGGTGCAATCTCTGCTTCACTGCTTACGCATGTTTGCTACAGCCTTGCTACGATGAGGAGTGGTGTACACACTTGCGGTCGCACATCATCAGAGGCCGATGTGAAAGTTGAAACTGCAAACTATGGGGGACGAGATGGTAGTCTGCCTTCTGAGGTGATGGTCTCCCTTGTCTGGTACCGTATAGGAGACCATATGATACATCTGCCACTTTCCTTCCTTCTCCCCATTCTCTTCTCAATAGCCACTTTCCTTCCTTCTCCCCATTCTCTTCTCAATAGCTTCCATATTCATAATTTCATGAATATATTGTATATTGTATATAATTGTATATAATTAATAATTGTTCATGTCAGCCAACCCTGCGTATACGCATCCCGACGGCACGCAACGCTTTCTCCTGGTGCCCGCCTCCTGTGGAACGCGTTTCTAAAACCAGTTGTAGAGACGGGACGCTTTCCTCGGCTGCGCCCTCCCCTCCCCCCCCCCCCCCCCCCCCTTCCTCCGTAGAAATCCTAGGCCTAGCCCGAGTCCATCACTACAGTTTGCGCCAAACTATCCTACAATGTTGTAACGGATACACCAATGTGGTGCGTGCGTGATCAACTTCAGTGCATCCTCGTGAAAGTCCAGCCCAAAGCCTCCACGAATTCTCAAGCCATCAAGATTGGTAAGCTGATACGATGCACGAACTCGGAGTTTGACACGAAAAGGCCCACACCAACGCGGCCGCAGCTTCGGTGGCATTTCTTCGGAGACAACCATCATCACATATCATCTCCCGGAGCGTGTGATGGCCTGGGCGTTACCCGGCTCAGTGGCTTGTTCAATACGTACCTAGGTATTCTTTTGTCGTCATCTGGCGCAATCGCCTTCCTCAATAGGCACTTACGGTGCGGTGCGAATTTCAGGTAGGCCAAGTCGGCGTGTGATGAGTTGACTGCCTTTAGTTGAAGCTTGGCATCAGTCAGGAGATATGGTTTTGCCAGACCTCTGATAGACATTGACTCGTGCGGGGATTTGCTGTCTGCATGGGTCGTGCCTCGCTTCCGTGTCTATCAATAATTCCGATAGCAAACAGGTGACCGATTCAAAACTTTACCGACCTCTTTCAATTTCATATCAGCGACACTTGACCCCGTCCATCAGTCCTGCACTCAGCTCAGATCGCCACAAAGTAAAATTCGTCCATACTGTCAATGATGACGACACCTGGAACAGATCGGGCAGAGCGAACCGCCTTGGAAACACCACGACCGCGATTGAAGCGACGGATTGATCAGCTCGATGATGACCGAAGTGACGACGGACAAACACGACCGACCCGGAAGGCGCCTCGCAAGGCGACTCAGACACGGAAGCGAGGCACGACCCATGCAGACAACGAATCGCCGCATGAGTCAATGTCTATAAGGGATCTGTCAAAACCATATCTCCTGACTGTTACCAAGCTTCAACTAAAGGCAGTCAAAACCAACTGGAGTACCGGCAGCAACAGACAACTCGACGCGGACCGCGTCAGTAAGTTGAAGAACGTGTTCAAGAAAGATGGGCTGAAGCGCACAGAACCAGAGAACTGGCTTCTCTGTGTCTGCAACGCTGCCGATATCAGTAAATTATGGCCCGATGAGAATTTACTTAACCGAGGCCACTGCTCAGAGGTCATGCCCTTTATCGAGGTGCTTAACGGGCAACACCGCATTGCAGCACTGCGAGACTACGTCAGCGATACTGGAAACGACGAAGCCGACCTGTGGTGGATGTGCGAGCTATACAATCAAGGTAAGGTGCTTCCTTCCAGCTGGGTGACGTTGATGAAGGCGAGCTTTGCGAGGATTGACATGATGATCATATAGAAACCTTGCCCAAGCACCTTTCTCAGATCATGAGGTTCAACCCCACCGAACCGACAATATCAGCTCGCCTAAACCACGCGCAGGTATGGATGGAATTGGTCAATATCACGTCACCGGCCGGAGACGATAGAAATAGTGAAGAGGAGCAGTCGATGAATCTTGACTATTCTCTCATTGAAGCGATTCGGATTGTTTGCAAGGTGGAGCTTCCGTCTCGGCGACTAGCCACGTTGTGGAACAACCGACCCTGGCGACGGGTCATCACGCAATGGTGCCAGACGCGCCTAGGAATGGACACGTTCGCCACCTCCTTTACGGCGTGGACCGCTGGCCTGCGCATTGACGAATACTTTTTTGAGATGATGGATTCGACACTCAACACCCTCCGATCTCTGCCTTTAGATACGGCTATACACGTTAGCTCATCTGACTGGGACCAGCTGGCCGATATGTACGAAACGGCTGAAGATCAGACGCCAGATGTGCTGTCTACCTTTTACGAATCTGCTGGCAGCAAGCGGACGCGAAGTGGCGGTCTTCTGACGTCGCTCAGTGATGCCGAATATGATGCCTTCTACCAGCATATGAAGACAGCCAACCACTATACCTTTCCCCGGCCACACCGAATATCGAGATCACACATCCAGGCCATGGTTCAGGTTCTTCACCATGTTATCGCATGGATCGACCCTGAAATGATTACCACTTTACTCCAGCAAAGTCGGGGGCTCAGTCCAAGCCTCTGATCCGCACGTATTTGCGGGACGCGTTGAGCAACTTTGCGCGGAGCAACGGGATGCCGAACTTCCGGGCCAGCGAAGAACAAGCTATTGCCATGCAGAAGAGCATTCTTGAATTTGCACGAGAGCAAGCGGACGAGTTCCTGAACTGTCCAGTAGTACCCACATTCTTCACAGGAGCTTCTGCGCCAGACTTGACGACAACCAACTACACCACGCGCTTTACATATATTGTGTGGACTAAGTTGCTGCATTTCATGCGAGAGTACCTGCCCAACGTCACTGGAAGTCCGACTTTGACGTTCCGTCAAGAGTGGGATAGTATGGCTGACACGTTGCCAACGCTGTCGGAGCTGCCCGGCCACTTGTGTAGGATCATTGCGAACGCAAAAGATCCCGCTGCGAAGGCTATGGTTGCTAGCGCTCTGCAAGAAGCGTTGGCGACCATAAGAAAACCTGTCAGGGGCAAGGGGCGTCCGAAACCGTAAAGTCAGATTCTGCAACCTATTCCACTGGCACGTCTCTCGAAGCCGCTTCTGAATTGCTGCCAACGATCGAGATCATGTCACGAAGAGACGACCAAACACCCATTACTGGACAAAGCACTGCCGACCGCAGTGCAACCTATTCCACTGGCACGTCTCTCGAAGCCGCTTCTGAATTGCTGCCAACGATCGAGATCATGTCACGAAGAGACGACCAGACACCCGTTACTGGACAAAGCCCTGCCGACCGCAGTGTGTCATCAAGTTGCAAGATGATTACATCAATGCAACGTCAAAACGCACGTGGTAGCGCTGATGAGACTGACGACACGGGATTTCATCGAGACTGGTCGCGCTCTCCGGCTCTCGACGATTCGCATGGCATGGAATCTCTCCGAGAACCGTCTTCGCTCGATCCAGCGCTGTGGCCTGATCAGCCGACTAAAGATTGTGAGGATATGCCGCCGGTGCCGGCTGGGGCAAAGGTTTCTACCGCCAGTTTCACTTCGAAGTCGCTGCCGCAGCCAAAAATGTCTCAAGACTCTGCCGTCCGCCGCGGCAACTCGAAGACGAAACTTAGCCTCTCGAAACCCTACTACAATGTACATGCTAGAATGTATAAGACGAAGAACCATCTTGGGGGTGGCAAAGGAGTGGCATCTGACCAAGGAGCGTCATTTGGGCCCGCGCCGCCCTCTCAGGGTTTCAAGGCTCGATTTCAGAACCTACCAAAGTCTAAGTAGGAATATGTACAATGTAGCCCAAACACAGTTTGTTTGGATGAATTGATAGCAGTATCAGAATCCCGACGCCCATATTTAGAGCAACCTTGAGAACGTCAGAGCTATCATTTGAGCCCGAGTCCACCGCTACAGTTTGGGCCTAACTAATATTCTCTGGTATATGGGACCACACCTCTGCCACTTCCCTTCTCCCCTTTCTCTCCTCGATAGCTTCCATATGAATAGTTAGGATACCGTATTGTTCATGTCAGCCAACCTTGCGTATTCGCACCCCTTGCGAGTTTGTTCCAACACACTGGTGACTGCACATATCATCATAATGGTTTTAGCTTGGTACATCGCTCAAGCCACGTGGAACCTCATGTAATTCAGTAGAATGTGTGTCGGTGCACGATCATACGCCATGAGAGTCCATTTTAATTGATTAATTAACCCCAAAATAACACCACGTGCGTCGTGAACTGTCTTATCTCATCACCTACTCCAAAACCAAGTTTCCCTATACCAAATTACCCCTGTCACACCATTGCTGCACACCGCACTTCACCATAAGACATGGTGTGATGTGGTGTGAAGGGTCACGAGAGCAACCGAGTTTTGCGCATTTTTGAGAGCTTTGTCATTCGCCAGGCTTCCACGAGTAAATGCTCCCGCGCAAAGGTTGATGATTATGTGGCCAAAGCACCTCAACCTGCGACGTTCTCGCATTTATTTTGTCATCTGACATCAAATCCGGACAACAACGCAGGGTCAGCGCTTTCACGCAAGCGTCGTTGGTACTGGCATTGTCGCTCATCGTGTAACTAAGCCGAAGCGCGTGATTTCATGGAGTGTCCACTGTCTGTTCCATGACCAACGCAAGGTTTTTGGCGTTGTGGCGTTCACGGAACTCTTTCATGCCGAGGAGAACAGATAAGTCCGCGAGTGACTCTTTTCATTCCTATGATAGCAGAAGATCTCGATTGTTCATGTCGGAATCGCTGACCAAGGAAACAGTGTCACATGGTCGGATAGACCAATGTGATGCGTGCGTGATGTAACCCCCCTTTCTTGACTTCTGAATAACGAGAACCAATAACTCCAATCCTTCACACCCTTTCATCGGACAAACTGATCTCATGGAAATAACAACAATCTAAATATCCGGACTTTAAGCCTCGTAAAATAACCGGAAAGAGAAGCTTGAATGAAAGATCACGGGCCAAAGAACGAACAAGGTGGTCCTCCTTCATCGTGTGCTGCACTGCGATGGCCCACTTCGCGTACTGAAGCGTTGGTACGTAAAACTTTCAATGGTACGTGGGGTACCCTGCCAATGGTACAACCAACGATTACTACGTACCTCGTTTACCTAGGTACCTTGGGTACCTAGGTATGTACATAGGTATGTACCTAGGTACCTACGCCAAACTTGCGGGGCCCCACCACCTAGGTATCTCGATTCTCTTCCCTCCCTGCGCAGGTGTACTCTGCTGCCCACGATAGGTAGTCAGCTACTCCCAGTTCTACTTTTCCTTTCTTCTCTTCTTTCTGAGATAGACATATGGAATTGAACATCAAATCCAACTGTGAAAGCCGACCGCACAACCAACCACCTTGACATTCAGTCTTCGAAGATCTTTCTTTGATAGGAATTATTTCCAGAAGTAAGAATTGGAGAAGACCTTTTAGCAAAAAGCACACACCTCACAACCACAATCTAAAAGTCATAATCATTGATCAAAGCTAACTGCGAAAGCCAACCGCACAACCATCTAAGCTTTCAGTCTTCACCTAAGGACCTTTCTTTGAGTTCCATAATCCAGAATAGGAATTATTTCCAGAAGTAAGTATTGTATAAGAAGACCTTCCCTGACACTGATTCAGTTGATGTTTGCCCTGCTAGCCGGCAGCTCTCACTCTTAACCCCTTACTGTTCATTAGCCGAGTTGCTAGTAACACACAATTGCTAAAATTGCTAAGCCGTTCAAGATGCCTCGCCGTGTTTCGATCGCTCACCATGATGGCAACGAGTACTCCAATGAATCATCAGAAGACTATAACGATCCATTTGGGCCATTTCCCGATGAGGAGGAAGATAACGCCATTGAGCACTTTCCACATGAAGAAGATTCGCATGAGGAAGATAACTCGGACGATGAAGTCCATAACCCAACGGTTGTGGAAGATTCATGGAAAGTCAACCACAACAACGTAACCTACACATACCCTGGTAAGACCACCCCCCTAGGCGCGAACTAAGTATGCGCGTTGCTAACCTGACCTGTGAATGTAGTCAAAGAATTCATGAAAAAGGTGTTTCAACCCTCATTTGACTCGGCTGCAGCCATTCAGATGCTGCATAAGCGATGCTCGATCGACTTCGGTTCGAATGGATCCCGAGGTCACGGAGGTCGAGCAGTGAAGTCGAGCGACCAAATCTACACGGAGTTTTTCTTGACTTCTTAAGCATCATCGGTCGACCTGGAGAGGCCATATCCAAACTGGATTGTCCACTCCTGGAGTCAATACCATGTCTTTTTTCGAACTGGGCTGAGCCCTACGCAGCGAAGCATTCTTCAGGAATCGACTTCAACCTGACTGGCCGGACCTTTCGCCTAGCGAAAACGGACAAGCGGGAGACGTGGTTCATCGTGATGCACCCAAAGCCGGCTTTTACGAGTGAGGACCCAAGACCTCACCGTAAGCTCAAGCAAGGGCTTGCAGCCGACAGCGGGATGCTGAAAGAGCGGGCGACTTGCCTCGCAGCCTACATAACCGCCACCTTCAACGACCCTATGCTCATCGGCCACGGGGTGGAGCGGTGTTGGCGCCCCGGAAGCAAACACAGCCAAACATTGCCATACACAGTATGGGCTGTGTTCCAAGACCGGTTCATGCGAGGGTGGTCCGCCTGGTCGCAACGGCAGTCAGGCGATTCATTTTGGACCACAAATGAACCAGCCTTCCACTGTTACTGCTACGGGCAGAACCAGCCCATTGTGATGAGCGCACCCCTCATACAGCAATTAGAAGAGCTTGAAGAGGAGACTTACGAGCGGCCTTCGGGCGCAGACGAAGACAGCAGCTCGGAATGTAGCGACGAGGATGACAGCACGGAATCCCACGAGGAGATTTCGGGAAGTGACGAGGATGATAGCACGTCGTCGCAACGCCAGACCGACGGAGTACCTTCTAGGCGAACTTCGCACGCCAGTTCCGGCGATGAGTCTCATCGCCATCGTCGCAGAGAGCCGCAGAGCAGCATGTTTGGCCGCTCAAGACCGGCTGATCTCTCAAACCGACAGCATCCAAATCCTGGAGGGCAACTTGAGCAGCCACTATAACATCGACCGGATCGGAACAGTCTCATATGCACTTGCTGCGTGTGTGCACTCAACGACCGAAAATGGTGCGCTCCGTTGCCTCTTGGGTAATCGGAACAAAATTGCCTCGCATTACGTGGGACTCGGAAGCCGAGCATTTACTTTTTATTCCCAGGCTTTTCACCCTGTGTACGGCAATTTTTCCAGCAACAGCCCCCGACTTCCTGGACCCGCTGTTAACTGCCCTGCGCGTAAACATGGCTTCGGATGTAGGAGGAGACGACGTGCTTTCGTTTGGGTACTTCCAAGGGTACTCCAACATCAAGCGCGCGGTTCGTCACAGCGCCGAAGCGTTATTGGCGACAAAGGGGTACGCTACGGCAGGGTTGACCTGTCCTAAAGCGAACGCCACCTGCAATGCGGTGATCCGGCGACGGCGGGAGAATGCCCTCAGCGTGATTGTCGGAGGTCGGACTCCTAACAAACCGACCGACTCCAAACCATTTGCTCGGGAGAACCGACAAATTCAGGACATAATCGAACAAGGGGAAGCGCCATACCGTCTCGAACAAGTCGTGTCTATTGACCTGCGGCGAGTCACACCAGACTGCCGCAGCTTCAGATTGGTGGTGAGACCCATCATCCAACTCATGAGGTTCTTTCTCTGCGAGAGAAAGGCGTTTACCCCTATTTTCTGGTCGATGCCGATCGCCGTTTTCCCGGGCATCATGTGCGCGTATTCTCGTCTGTTTGAGTTGGCGCTTGATGAGATGCACAGGAGATTTGATGCGGGAGGCAAAGTTGGACTCAATGTTGCCAACTCTGAGGCCGTCGCAGTCTTGGATAGACTTGGCGGTTACATCTTCACTGGGTCCGACCGCCATCTACCAGAGAGAGTTCTGCGACCGCTTGGCACGGTCGAAAGCATTCGGCTCCGCGCTTGGCCCTTTATTGATCCGGCTAAGCTCAATATGCACCGTGGGACAATCAATATGCAGACGTGGCCAACGTCGTCGGAGACAGGTCGTCCGATGCTTCTGCATGTTGATGAGCTCCGGTACCATTACGGCGCCGTCGTGGCTGAAAGCCGCGAGAGCGAAGCTATGGTTAGCTCACTTGAGTGATGACGGGATCCGCAATACGAGTCAAATGTCCGCTTTTGTCGCTGAACTTGTCGAGAAACGTTGGGTCCCAGAGACTCGGTATTTCATGGCACAACAGCTGCGCAAGAGAGTCAGCCAAAGCAAGCCAGGTGGCGCGCATTTGAGCTCTGATGCCATTTTAGCCGGCGCCCAGGCTATTGCGGCGTGGGAGGAGGAGTCCTATCCGTTCAGGATGGAGGCGCTGAAGCGTCTGAAGAAAGGTTTAGAGCCAAGCGCCGCAAGAGTACGCATCCGTGAGGAGACCAAGCGCACGCGGCACGACCATGCGCACCACCTCATCCATTCAGTACGAGAAGGCAAGGCAGGTGCACATGCGTGCAAGGCCTCTACCTGGCCTAAGACGCTGCACAACATACTGCTCAAGTGGTGTCATGTTCATGCGCGCTATCAAGGTGATCGGGCCGTTGATGACTGTGAGCCCATGTGGGCGCTCATGCTAATTTCAAGCATGCAGACATTAGGCATCGAGTGGGTGCCCGGCAGCGCCAATGGCCGGATCGTGTCAACGGCCATCGTGGAGCTGCAGAATGACAAGTCTGCAGCGCAGCGCATCCAGCGCATCCCACTCGCGCAGGTCGGAACTTCAGAGCATCTGGTGGAGGTGTCCCAGATTCGTCGTGAATCAACTTTGCAGATGCAGGCTGCCGCCAACCACGAGGTATCTTCTTTTATCGATTTTAGGTGCCGGTACCCGTTTAAAGAGATTCCGCCGCTCATTCAACGAGGGTTTGACAACCCTTTTCACTCGACGAACAGATACGAGCCCATTACGAATTAGCCAGGTTAACCTTGTCTGCCAACATCGCGCATCCGTCTTGTCAGCTAATGCTTATGTTGATACTCACCATATGCTCCTCGACGGAGACGCCCCAGGTCTGTCCGAACCATCGACATTTTAGCGCCCCTCCGGGTCCGCACAAGGACGACGCGCAGTTGGCGGTCGTCCTGGCCACCAGAATGCTCTGGTTTTTGTTCCCGAACAACTTTCCCAAGGAGGACCAGTTACAGGAGAGCCCTGCTCCTTACAACATCAAAGAGATGACAACAAAAATTGGTATGTACGCAACTCGTCTCGCTGGATGAAGGCTAACAAGAATCAGAACATAAAGGTGTCAACAACCGGATGATTCGCGAGCTTGACTGGGTGATAGTTCGCGGAAACAGACCCACTCCGAGAAACTCGGAGATGATCATCAAACCAGCGCACATTCTGGAGGCACGGATGAAAGCTCTTGAATCGGCGATGGGACGACCCAGTGAATTTATCGCCATGATATTCCAAAAGTCGGGGAGCAAATATGGGTCCAGAGGTGTGAGAGCATCATCCACACAGAACCGGTGCCTGGTGGCGCTTTATCATAGTCAAATATATTCATGAGCCCACTAAGCTTCAAACTTGTCCCTCCAGGCACATCGTGTCTTCAATCTCTTGACAGGTAGGGTTCGAATGCCTTTTGGGGAGCGGTATTTGTAGATATATCATGGCAAGCAGCATTGCCACTCTGGTTGATCTCTTAGGTTTCAAGGGTTTCGCTCCGATCGTACGCCTGACGAAACGTCATGATGCTGCTCCATCAGATGCTCTTATATTCTTGTTCACAGTCATACCAGAAACTCATAGAACGAATGAGAGCGTCTAGCGAGAACTGAGCACATGATCGTTGCGAATCGCGATCTTTGACATCACCAGGATTTGCGCGAAAAAGTCATGTGCGCCCAAGCCGTCCGTCTAGCGCACTGCTCTGTGACGATGTTGCGATGTTGCCTTCCACGAGTTACTTCCGTCGCGGCCCTACGCTTCGCTTCGGGCTGGAAAAGTGAGGATTGCGATGTGGGAGTTTTGCGATGGGATGGCGGTTGCGGACGTGCTTGTGTGCTGTGCCCACTGTTTTCGGCGCCAATTGCCTGCGCAGGTGTCCCTCCTTCCGATGCCTGCGGCGGACCTGCTCTGGGGATTATAGGGGCCCGTCACAGCACTGTCAGGCAGCGCGGGATGGCGTGCGACTCCCTGCTGCAATCGCGAACTGCAGTAAGAATCGGGATGCAGCGGGCAAGTTCAATCGCGGGCAGATAGTGGCCGGCGACTGCGTCCCCGCCGCAAAGAGGTTGCGCAGCGCGGGATGGGGCGACCGCGATGGCCTCACTTTGCAATTACGATTGCGAGACAGTCAGGGAAGCAGGAAATGGCCTTTTTACAGGGTACCTACATGTATGTAATGACCACGAAATCTGGGCGTCCCAAAATGGAACGAGGTCCCACTTTTACATGTGATGTACACCAGAGGTACCTACCTAAGGTAGGTACCTTACCTAGGTACTATGTACCGTAGTATCTAATATATAGGTATTTTGGTGACCTACTTGCCAACGCAATTTACCCTTTTTAGGTGTTTCCAACGTCTGTTACAGACGCGTTCCCGAGCTATTACTCGACTAACGACGTTCTACCCGATTGACCTTGTATACCTAACTGAAAAGTCCGTTGCACATGGTTAGGAATCGCTCAGCACTTTCAGCCCACGACGCGTCCAAAAGCTCTGCACCGCGTGGTCGGTCTCAGCGCCTTTCCTCTTCTTCCCTTCCTTCCACAGCGATGTCTCCTGATAAGTACATGCACGTTGAAATACTCTTTGTCTGCTTCGCCTACTTAGACACGACGTGTTTTGTCAATCGTCTCGTGCGCCGCGTGTTCAACACAGACACGTGAGGCTTCACTTTACGTCTCTTCTGCTAATCATCGTCGCAAAACAGTTACTTAATAATAACGTTAAGCGATAGCTTCAATCTTCCAACACTATAGGACCAACGCAACGATACGATGCAGGAGGGTACTCTCGATCTTCCCTCAGGCTCATTTTCGATATTGCCCGGGCATGTGGCATGATGGCAGGGCAGGACAGCCGATACGACCCTCGCCTCTGACGGCAGCCGAAGAAGGTACGA
>JARFXZ010000009.1:155000-157500 GCA_029405325.1 Claviceps purpurea | reverse complement strand
CCTTTAGTCTGTCCATGATTCTGTGCGGCATCGGTGCGCGCCAGGCGGCTCCCGACGCTTTTCGACTTGCACATCTCGACTTTGACCTCTTGGACACCCTGTCGTGCATCGAGTCGCGAGTCATCGTTTGCCCAACCCACGCCGAACCTACCCTAACCATCCCCAGCAGGCCCTCAGTCCATCCCCGACACGCCCTTCTTCCCAAGCCCTATCCGCGCCAGCCTCCCTCACCACCCGACCACACGTCGACCGACGCGGACGAAATACAACGCCTAAGAGGTACAGGGTAGGTGGTGTAGGGTAGATGGCACAGGGCGAGTGGTGCAGGAGTAGGTCGCTGTCGTGAGTGTTTGTCTCGACGTCTTGGGACAAGAGGTGGTGCATCCGCTGACGCTGGGGGTGGCCGCTACAGGAGTAGGTCGGGACGGGTGATGGTTACCGCGCGGCTGCTTGTGCAGTGCAGAGTGCAGTCAGTGCAGAGTGCAGTGCGGGTTGCTGGTACAGGGTGGGCGCCTCTGGTGCGTGCGCAAAGCCGCGGGGACCAGTTCCGCAAAAGAGCGCGCACGTCGGCAGCTCGGTTGTGTGGCCGTGAGTCCATTTTTTTGTTTTGCCATACAAATGAATTTTGCGGAAAATAAAAAGTGGCCCACGAGCCCCCGCTAGCGACCCCGATCCACCGATAGGCCCGGTGGGTATATGAGAGAGGGTGGTTCGCCGCCCGGACAGCCTCTCCGCAGCCACCATCTGGCGACTGCGGTTGGGCGTGTACCGCTCTCTTGTACCGTATCTTCTCGGCACTCATCGCGTGGCCCTTTGAACAGGCTTGCAGGCTCCGTGTCTCGCTAGCGGGGGGGTTCATGGTGGGTGCCAACTTCCCCGAAACTGGTCGCCACGGCTTCACAGCGTACGGGATATGCCTGGTACGGCAGTCTGGCCTCGTGCCGGATTGCTGGCTGGATGGGTTCTGTGGGCGATTGGCTTCTGGCCGTCACTACCGTAATTCAAGAGCAGCAGGTGGCAACCACGGGCAGCTAGCGCCGCAATGGCAGACGCTGCTCGATGGAGTCCTCCTCCTGGGGCGCCTAGACCGCACAGCCCATAGCGGGTCTCGTGTGTGTGGACGGTCTGCCCTGGGGAACACAGAGGGGGAAACAGGATAGCACAGGCGTCTCCGCCGGCCCACAGCCGGAGGCAGGCACCCACTACTGCGCCCGCGATTTACAGCGTGGGCGACGACCAGTACACTAAATCTCTCCAGCGCGGCTTCGGCAGCGCTGGTAGAGCCTACCGGCGAACGATAGTTACCTGGTTGATTCTGCCAGTAGTCATATGCTTGTCTCAAAGATTAAGCCATGCATGTCTAAGTATAAGCAATTATACAGCGAAACTGCGAATGGCTCATTATATAAGTTATCGTTTATTTGATAGTACCTTACTACTTGGATAACCGTGGTAATTCTAGAGCTAATACATGCTGAAAATCCCGACTTCGGAAGGGATGTATTTATTAGATTAAAAACCAATGCCCTTCAGGGCTCTCTGGTGATTCATAATAACTTCTCGAATCGCATGGCCTTGTGCCGGCGATGGTTCATTCAAATTTCTTCCCTATCAACTTTCGATGTTTGGGTAGTGGCCAAACATGGTTGCAACAGGTAACGGAGGGTTAGGGCTCGACCCCGGAGAAGGAGCCTGAGAAACGGCTACTACATCCAAGGAAGGCAGCAGGCGCGCAAATTACCCAATCCCGACTCGGGGAGGTAGTGACAATAAATACTGATACAGGGCTCTTTTGGGTCTTGTAATTGGAATGAGTACAATTTAAATCCCTTAACGAGGAACAATTGGAGGGCAAGTCTGGTGCCAGCAGCCGCGGTAATTCCAGCTCAATAGCGTATATTAAAGTTGTTGTGGTTAAAAAGCTCGTAGTTGAACCTTGGGCCTGGCTGGCCGGTCCGCCTCACCGCGTGTACTGGTCCGGCCGGGCCTTTCCCTCTGTGGAACCTCATGCCCTTCACTGGGCGTGGCGGGGAAACAGGACTTTTACTTTAGAAAAAATTAGAGTGCTCCAGGCAGGCCTATGCTCGAATACATTAGCATGGAATAATGAAATAGGACGTGCGGTTCTATTTTGTTGGTTTCTAGGACCGCCGTAATGATTAATAAGGGACAGTCAGGGGCATCAGTATTCAATTGTCAGAGGTGAAATTCTTGGATTTATTGAAGACTAACTACTGCGAAAGCATTTGCCAAGGATGTTTTCATTAATCAGGAACGAAAGTTAGGGGATCGAAGACGATCAGATACCGTCGTAGTCTTAACCATAAACTATGCCGACTAGGGATCGGACGATGTTATTTTTGACTCGTTCGGCACCTTACGAGAAATCAAAGTGCTTGGGCTCCAGGGGGAGTATGGTCGCAAGGCTGAAACTTAAAGAAATTGACGGAAGAGGCACCACCAGGGGTGGAGCCTGCGGCTTAATTGACTCAACACGGGA
>JARFXZ010000009.1:95000-97500 GCA_029405325.1 Claviceps purpurea | reverse complement strand
GGTAGGTGGTCTAGGGTAGGCAAGTGCTCCAGGGTACGTCCGACGCCCCGGGTGCTCCCGGGTAGGCCCTCAGCTCCAGGGTAGGGCCTCAGTGCAGGGTAAGTGGCCGTCGTGAGTCCTGTCTCGACGTCTTGGGGCAGGAGGCGGCTGGGCAGGCCTGCCGCAGGAGTAGTGGCACCCCTCCAGGGTAGGCGCCTCGGTTCAGGGTAGGCGGCGCTCCACGGCAGGTGGCGCGCCTCGCACAACTCAGCTCCGCCTTAGAGGTGACCCCTTTGGTCTGTCCATGATTCTGTGCGGCATCGGTGCGCGCCAGGCGGCTCCCGACGCTTTTCGACTTGCACATCTCGACTTTGACCTCTTGGACACCCTGTCGTGCATCGAGTCGCGAGTCATCGTTTGCCCAACCCACGCCGAACCTACCCTAACCATCCCCAACGAGCCCTCAGTCCATCCCCGACACGCCCTTCTTCCCAAGCCCTATCCGCGCCAGCCTCCTCACCACCCGACCACACGTCGACCGACGCGGACGAAATACAACGCCTAAGAGGTACAGGGTAGGTGGTGTAGGGTAGGTGGCACAGGGCGAGTGGTGCAGGGTAGGTCGCTGTCGTGAGTGTTTGTCTCGACGTCTTGGGACAAGAGGTGGTGCATCCGCTGACGCTGGGGGTGGCCGCTACAGGGTAGGTCGGGACGGGTGATGGTTACCGCGCGGCTGCTTGTGCAGTGCAGAGTGCAGTCAGTGCAGAGTGCAGTGCGGGTTGCTGGTACAGGGTGGGCGCCTCTGGTGCGTGCGCAAAGCCGCGGGGACCAGTTCCGCAAAGGCGCGCACGTCGGCAGCTCGGTTGTGTGGCCGTGAGTCCATTTTTTTGTTTTGCCATACAAATGAATTTTGCGGAAAATAAAAAGTGGCCCACGAGCCCCCGCTAACGACCCGATCCACCGATAGGCCCGGTGGGTATATGAGAGAGGGTGGTTCGCCGCCCGGACAGCCTCTCCGCAGCCACCATCTGGCGACTGCGGTTGGGCGTGTACCGCTCTCTTGTACCGTATCTTCTCGGCACTCATCGCGTGGCCCTTTGAACAGGCTTGCAGGCTCCGTGTCTCGCTAGCGGGGGTTCATGGTGGGTGGAAACTGGTCGCCACGCAGTCTGGCCTCACAGCGTGCCGGATATGCCTGGTACTGGAGTCTGGCCTCGGTTCGGATTGCTGGGCTGGATAGGTTCTGTGGGCGATTGGCTTCTGGCCGTCACTACCGTAATTCAGAGCAACAGGTGGCAACCACGGGCAGCTGGCGCCGCAATGGCAGACGCTGCTCGATGAGTCCTCCTCCTGGGGCGCCTAGACCGCACAGCCCATAGCGGGTCTCGTGTGTGTGGACGGTCTGCCCTGGGGAACACAGAGGGGGAAACAGGATAGCACGGGCGTCTCCGCCGGCCCACAGCCGGAGGCAGGCACCCGCTGCTGCGCCCGCGTTTACAGCGTGGGCGACGACCGGTACACTAAATCTCTCCAGCGCGGCTTCGGCAGCGCTGGTAGGCCACCCCGGCGAACGATAGTTACCTGGTTGATTCTGCCAGTAGTCATATGCTTGTCTCGAAGATCCCGAAGCCCTGCATGTCTAAGTATAAGCAATTATACAGCGAAACTGCGAATGGCTCATTATATAAGTTATCGTTTATTTGATAGTACCTTACTACTTGGATAACCGTGGTAATTCTAGAGCTAATACATGCTGAAAATCCCGACTTCGGAAGGGATGTATTTATTAGATTAAAAACCAATGCCCTTCGGGGCTCTCTGGTGATTCATAATAACTTCTCGAATCGCATGGCCTTGTGCCGGCGATGGTTCATTCAAATTTCTTCCCTATCAACTTTCGATGTTTGGGTAGTGGCCAAACATGGTTGCAACACCGGTAACGGAGGGTTAGGGCTCGACCCCGGAGAAGGAGCCTGAGAAACGGCTACTACATCCAAGAAGGCAAGCAAGGCGCGCAAATTACCCAATCCCGACTCGGGGAGGTAGTGACAATAAATACTGATACAGGGCTCTTTTGGGTCTTGTAATTGGAATGAGTACAATTTAAATCCCTTAACGAGGAACAATTGGAGGGCAAGTCTGGTGCCAGCAGCCGCGGTAATTCCAGCTCCAATAGCGTATATTAAAGTTGTTGTGGTTAAAAAGCTCGTAGTTGAACCTTGGGCCTGGCTGGCCGGTCCGCCTCACCGCGTGTACTGGTCCGGCCGGGCCTTTCCCTCTGTGGAACCTCATGCCCTTCACTGGGCGTGGCGGGGAAACAGGACTTTTACTTTGAAAAATTAGAGTGCTCCAGGCAGGCCTATGCTCGAATACATTAGCATGGAACCCAATGAAATAGGACGTGCGGTTCTATTTTGTTGGTTTCTAGGACCGCCGTAATGATTAATAGGGACAGTCGGGGGCATCAGTATTCAATTGTCAGAGGTGAAATTCTTGGATTTATTGAAGACTAACTACTGCG
>JARFXZ010000009.1:85000-87500 GCA_029405325.1 Claviceps purpurea | reverse complement strand
CATGGCCTTGTGCCGGCGATGGTTCATTCAAATTTCTTCCCTATCAACTTTCGATGTTTGGGTAGTGGCCAAACATGGTTGCAACGGGTAACGGAGGGTTAGGGCTCGACCCCGGAGAAGGAGCCTGAGAAACGGCTACTACATCCAAGGAAGGCAGCAGGCGCGCGCAAATTACCCAATCCCGACTCGGGAGGTAGTGACAATAAATACTGATACAGGGCTCTTTTGGGTCTTGTAATTGGAATGAGTACAATTTAAATCCCTTAACGAGGAACAATTGGGAGGGCAAGTCTGGTGCCAGCAGCCGCGGTAATTCCAGCTCCAATAGCGTATATTAAAGTTGTTGTGGTTAAAAAGCTCGTAGTTGAACCTTGGGCCTGGCTGGCCGGTCCGCCTCACCGCGTGTACTGGTCCGGCCGGGCCTTTCCTCTGTGGAACCTCATGCCCTTCACTGGGCGTGGCGGGGAAACAGGACTTTTACTTTGAAAAATTAGAGTGCTCCAGGCAGGCCTATGCTCGAATACATTAGCATGGAATAATGAAATAGGACGTGCGGTTCTATTTTGTTGGTTTCTAGGACCGCCGTAATGATTAATAGGGACAGTCGGGGGCATCAGTATTCAATTGTCAGAGGTGAAATTCTTGGATTTATTGAAGACTAACTACTGCGAAAGCATTTGCCAAGGATGTTTTCATTAATCAGGAACGAAAGTTAGGGGATCGAAGACGATCAGATACCGTCGTAGTCTTAACCATAAACTATGCCGACTAGGGATCGGACGATGTTATTTTTTGACTCGTTCGGCACCTTACGAGAAATCAAAGTGCTTGGGCTCCAGGGGGAGTATGGTCGCAAGGCTGAAACTTAAAGAAATTGACGGAAGGGCACCACCAGGGGTGGAGCCTGCGGCTTAATTTGACTCAACACGGGAAACTCACCAGGTCCAGACACAATGAGGATTGACAGATTGAGAGCTCTTTCTTGATTTTGTGGGTGGTGGTGCATGGCCGTTCTTAGTTGGTGGAGTGATTTGTCTGCTTAATTGCGATAACGAACGAGACCTTAACCTGCTAAATAGCCCGTATTGCTTTGGCAGTACGCTGGCTTCTTAGAGGGACTATCGGCTCAAGCCGATGGAAGTTTGAGGCAATAACAGGTCTGTGATGCCCTTAGATGTTCTGGGCCGCACGCGCGCTACACTGACGGAGCCAGCGAGTACTCCCTTGGCCGGAAGGTCCGGGTAATCTTGTTAAACTCCGTCGTGCTGGGGATAGAGCATTGCAATTATTGCTCTTCAACGAGGAATCCCTAGTAAGCGCAAGTCATCAGCTTGCGTTGATTACGTCCCTGCCCTTTGTACACACCGCCCGTCGCTACTACCGATTGAATGGCTCAGTGAGGCGTCCGGACTGGCCCAGAGAGGTGGGCAACTACCACTCAGGGCCGGAAAGCTCTCCAAACTCGGTCATTTAGAGGAAGTAAAAGTCGTAACAAGGTCTCCGTTGGTGAACCAGCGGAGGGATCATTACCGAGTTTACAACTCCCAAACCCACTGTGAACTTATACCCAAAACGTTGCCTCGGCGGGCACAGCGGTACCCGAGCCCCCGCAAGGGAGGCAGAGGCGCCCGCCCGCCAGGGGACCAAAACTCTTCTGTATACCCATAGCGGCATGTCTGAGTGGATTTAAAAACAAATGAATCAAAACTTTCAACAACGGATCTCTTGGTTCTGGCATCGATGAAGAACGCAGCGAAATGCGATACGTAATGTGAATTGCAGAATTCAGTGAATCATCGAATCTTTGAACGCACATTGCGCCCGCCAGTATTCTGGCGGGCATGCCTGTTCGAGCGTCATTTCAACCCTCAAGCTCTGCTTGGTGTTGGGGACCGGCTCAGCGGGTGCGGGCTTCGGCCCGTCCCGTGCCGCCCCGAAATGGATCGGCGGTCTCGTCGCAGCCTTCTTTGCGTAGTAACATACCACCTCGCAACAGGAGCGCGGCGCGGCCACTGCCGTAAAACGCCCAACTTTTTAGAGTTGACCTCGAATCAGGTAGGAATACCCGCTGAACTTAAGCATATCAATAAGCGGAGGAAAAGAAACCAACAGGGATTGCCCCAGTAACGGCGAGTGAAGCGGCAACAGCTCAAAATTTGAAATCTGGCCCCTTGGGGCCCGAGTTGTAATTTGCAGAGGATACTTTTGGCGAGGCGCCTTCCGAGTTCCCTGGAACGGGACGCCATAGAGGGTGAGAGCCCCGTCTGGTTGGATGCCGAGCCTCTGTAAAGTTCCTTCGACGAGTCGAGTAGTTTGGGAATGCTGCTCTAAATGGGAGGTATATGTCTTCTAAAGCTAAATATTGGCCAGAGACCGATAGCGCACAAGTAGAGTGATCGAAAGATGAAAAGCACTTTGGAAAGAGGGTTAAAAAGCACGTGAAATTGTTGAAAGGGAAGCGCTTGTGACCAGACGTGGGCCTGTCGGATCATCCAGCGTT
>JARFXZ010000009.1:62500-65000 GCA_029405325.1 Claviceps purpurea | reverse complement strand
GGGGTCTAGGGTAGGTGCGTGCTCCAGGGTAGGGCGGGTGGTCTAGGGTAGTGCGTGCCCCAGGGAAGGGTGGGCGGTCTAGGGTAGGTAAGTGCTCCAGGGTAGGGTAGGTGGTCTAGGGTAGGCAAGTGCCTGCAGGGTATGTCCGACGCCCCGGGTGCTCCCGGGTAGGCCCTCAGCTCCAGGGTAGGGCCTCAGTGCAGGGTAAGTGGCCGTCGTGAGTCCTGTCTCGATCGTCTTGGTTGGCAGGAGGCGGCTGGGCAGGCCTGCCGCAGGGTAGGTGGCACCCTCCAGGGTAGGCGCCTCGGTTCAGGGTAGGCGGCGCTCCACGGCAGGTGGCGCGCCTCGCACAACCAGCTCCCGCCTTAGGGTGACCCCTTTGGTCTGTCCATGATTCTGTGCGGCATCGGTGCGCGCCAGGCGGCTCCCGACGCTTTTCGACTTGCACATCTCGACTTTGACCTCTTGGACACCCTGTCGTGCATCGAGTCGCGAGTCATCGTTTGCCCAACCCACGCCGAACCTACCCCTAACCATCCCCAACGAGCCCTCAGTCCATCCCCGACACGCCCTTCTTCCCAAGCCCTATCCGCGCCAGCCTCCCTCACCACCCGACCACACGTCGACCGACGCGGACGAAATACAACGCCTAAGAGGTACAGGGTAGGTGGTGTAGGGTAGGTGGCACAGGGCGGGTGGTGCAGGGTAGGTCGCTGTCGTGAGTGTTTGTCTCGACGTCTTGGGACAAGAGGTGGTGCATCCGCTGACGCTGGGGGGTGGCCGCTACAGGGTAGGTCGGGACGGGTGATGGTTACCGCGCGGCTGCTTGTGCAGTGCAGAGTGCAGTCAGTGCAGAGTGCAGTGCGGGTTGCTGGTACAGGGTGGGCGCCTCTGGTGCGTGCGCAAAGCCGCGGGGACCAGTTCCGCAAAAGGCGCGCACGTCGGCAGCTCGGTTGTGTGGCCGTGAGTCCATTTTTTTGTTTTGCCATACAAATGAATTTTGCGGAAAATAAAAAGTGGCCCACGAGCCCCCGCTGGCGACCCCGATCCACCGATAGGCCCGGTGGGTATATGAGAGAGGGGTGGTTCGCCGCCCGGACAGCCTCTCCGCAGCCACCATCTGGCGACTGCGGTTGGGCGTGTACCGCTCTCTTGTACCGTATCTTCTCGGCACTCATCGCGTGGCCCTTTGAACAGGCTTGCAGGCTCCGTGTCTCGCTAGCGGGGGGTTCATGGTGGGTGCCAACTTCCCGAAACTGGTCGCCACGGCTTCACAGCGTACGGGATATGCCTGGTACGGCAGTCTGGCCTCGTGCCGGATTGCTGGCTGGATGGGTTCTGTGGGCGATTGGCTTCTGGCCGTCACTACCGTAATTCAGAGCAACAGGTGGCAACCACGGGCAGCTGGCGCCGCAATGGCAGACGCTGCTCGATGAGTCCTCCTCCTGGGGCGCCTAGACCGCACAGCCCATAGCGGGTCTCGTGTGTGTGGACGGTCTGCCCTGGGGAACACAGAGGGGGAAACAGGATAGCACGGGCGTCTCCGCCGGCCCACAGCCGGAGGCAGGCACCCGCTGCTGCGCCCGCGTTTACAGCGTGGGCGACGACCGGTACACTAAATCTCTCCAGCGCGGCTTCGGCAGCGCTGGTAGGCCACCCCGGCGAACGATAGTTACCTGGTTGATTCTGCCAGTAGTCATATGCTTGTCTCAAAGATTAAGCCATGCATGTCTAAGTATAAGCAATTATACAGCGAAACTGCGAATGGCTCATTATATAAGTTATCGTTTATTTGATAGTACCTTACTACTTGGATAACCGTGGTAATTCTAGAGCTAATACATGCTGAAAATCCCGACTTCGGAAGGGATGTATTTATTAGATTAAAAACCAATGCCCTTCGGGGCTCTCTGGTGATTCATAATAACTTCTCGAATCGCATGGCCTTGTGCCGGCGATGGTTCATTCAAATTTCTTCCCTATCAACTTTCGATGTTTGGGTAGTGGCCAAACATGGTTGCAACGGGTAACGGAGGGTTAGGGCTCGACCCCGGAGAAGGAGCCTGAGAAACGGCTACTACATCCAAGGAAGGCAGCAGGCGCGCAAATTACCCAATCCCGACTCGGGGAGGTAGTGACAATAAATACTGATACAGGGCTCTTTTGGGTCTTGTAATTGGAATGAGTACAATTTAAATCCCTTAACGAGGAACAATTGGAGGGCAAGTCTGGTGCCAGCAGCCGCGGTAATTCCAGCTCCAATAGCGTATATTAAAGTTGTTGTGGTTAAAAAGCTCGTAGTTGAACCTTGGGCCTGGCTGGCCGGTCCGCCTCACCGCGTGTACTGGTCCGGCCGGGCCTTTCCCTCTGTGGAACCTCATGCCCTTCACTGGGCGTGGCGGGGAAACAGGACTTTTACTTTGAAAAAATTAGAGTGCTCCAGGCAGGCCTATGCTCGAATACATTAGCATGGAATAATGAAATAGGACGTGCGGTTCTA
>JARFXZ010000009.1:52500-55000 GCA_029405325.1 Claviceps purpurea | reverse complement strand
CTTCGGAAGGGATGTATTTATTAGATTAAAAACCAATGCCCTTCGGGGCTCTCTGGTGATTCATAATAACTTCTCGAATCGCATGGCCTTGTGCCGGCGATGGTTCATTCAAATTTCTTCCCTATCAACTTTCGATGTTTGGGTAGTGGCCAAACATGGTTGCAACGGGTAACGGAGGGTTAGGGCTCGACCCCGGAGAAGGAGCCTGAGAAACGGCTACTACATCCAAGGAAGGCAGCAGGCGCGCAAATTACCCAATCCCGACTCGGGGAGGTAGTGACAATAAATACTGATACAGGGCTCTTTTGGGTCTTGTAATTGGAATGAGTACAATTTAAATCCCTTAACGAGGAACAATTGGAGGGCAAGTCTGGTGCCAGCAGCCGCGGTAATTCCAGCTCCAATAGCGTATATTAAAGTTGTTGTGGTTAAAAAGCTCGTAGTTGAACCTTGGGCCTGGCTGGCCGGTCCGCCTCACCGCGTGTACTGGTCCGGCCGGGCCTTTCCTCTGTGGAACCTCATGCCCTTCACTGGGCGTGGCGGGGAAACAGGACTTTTACTTTGAAAAATTAGAGTGCTCCAGGCAGGCCTATGCTCGAATACATTAGCATGGAATAATGAAATAGGACGTGCGGTTCTATTTTGTTGGTTTCTAGGACCGCCGTAATGATTAATAGGGACAGTCGGGGGCATCAGTATTCAATTGTCAGAGGTGAAATTCTTGGATTTATTGAAGACTAACTACTGCGAAAGCATTTGCCAAGGATGTTTTCATTAATCAGGAACGAAAGTTAGGGGATCGAAGACGATCAGATACCGTCGTAGTCTTAACCATAAACTATGCCGACTAGGGATCGGACGATGTTATTTTTGACTCGTTCGGCACCTTACGAGAAATCAAAGTGCTTGGGCTCCACCCAGGGGGAGTATGGCGAAGGTCGCAAGGCTGAAACTTGGACTCAAAAGCCTGCGAAATTGACTCAACGGAAGGGCACCACCAGGGGTGGAGCCTGCGGCTTAATTTTGACAGACTCAACACGGGAAACTCACCAGACACAATGTCCAGACACAATGAGGATTGAGAGCAGATTGAGAGCTCTTTCTTGATTTTGTGGGTGGTGGTGCATGGCCGTTCTTAGTTGGTGGAGTGATTTGTCTGCTTAATTGCGATAACGAACGAGACCTTAACCTGCTAAATAGCCCGTATTGCTTTGGCAGTACGCTGGCTTCTTAGAGGGACTATCGGCTCAAGCCGATGGAAGTTTGAGGCAATAACAGGTCTGTGATGCCCTTAGATGTTCTGGGCCGCACGCGCGCTACACTGACGGAGCCAGCGAGTACTCCCTTGGCCGGAAGGTCCGGGTAATCTTGTTAAACTCCGTCGTGCTGGGGATAGAGCATTGCAATTATTGCTCTTCAACGAGGAATCCCTAGTAAGCGCAAGTCATCAGCTTGCGTTGATTACGTCCCTGCCCTTTGTACACACCGCCCGTCGCTACTACCGATTGAATGGCTCAGTGAGGCGTCCGGACTGGCCCAGAGAGGTGGGCAACTACCACTCAGGGCCGGAAAGCTCTCCAAACTCGGTCATTTAGAGGAAGTAAAAGTCGTAACAAGGTCTCCGTTGGTGAACCAGCGGAGGGATCATTACCGAGTTTACAACTCCCAAACCCACTGTGAACTTATACCCAAAACGTTGCCTCGGCGGGCACAGCGGTACCCGAGCCCCCGCAAGGGAGGCAGAGGCGCCCGCCCGCCAGGGGACCAAAACTCTTCTGTATACCCATAGCGGCATGTCTGAGTGGATTTAAAAACAAATGAATCAAAACTTTCAACAACGGATCTCTTGGTTCTGGCATCGATGAAGAACGCAGCGAAATGCGATACGTAATGTGAATTGCAGAATTCAGTGAATCATCGAATCTTTGAACGCACATTGCGCCCGCCAGTATTCTGGCGGGCATGCCTGTTCGAGCGTCATTTCAACCCTCAAGCTCTGCTTGGTGTTGGGGACCGGCTCAGCGGGTGCGGGCTTCGGCCCGTCCCGTGCCGCCCCCGAAATGGATCGGCGGTCTCGTCGCAGCCTTCTTTGCGTAGTAACATACCACCTCGCAACAGGAGGCGCGGCGCGGCCACTGCCGTAAAACGCCCAACTTTTTAGAGTTGACCTCGAATCAGGTAGGAATACCCGCTGAACTTAAGCATATCAATAAGCGGAGGAAAAGAAACCAACAGGGATTGCCCCAGTAACGGCGAGTGAAGCGGCAACAGCTCAAATTTGAAATCTGGCCCCTTGGGGCCCGAGTTGTAATTTGCAGAGGATACTTTGGCGAGGCGCCTTCCGAGTTCCCTGGAACGGGACGCCATAGAGGGTGAGAGCCCCGTCTGGTTGGATGCCGAGCCTCTGTAAAGTTCCTTCGACGAGTCGAGTAGTTTGGGAATGCTGCTCTAAATGGGAGGTATATGTCTTCTAAAGCTAAATATTGGCCAGAGACCGATA
>JARFXZ010000009.1:22500-27500 GCA_029405325.1 Claviceps purpurea | reverse complement strand
AGGGGGGAGAGTGAGGAGATGCGCCTCGAAGGCTTTGGCTTCTACCTCCTTCGTCCCGGTTTCGGGCGGTTCCCACGGTGGTTCGCCCTTGGTTCGCAGCAGTGGCCTTTCGGCGGTCGGGAGGAGAGTCCATGCTCGTTGTAGTCGTGTAGGTCTTCGGACCCTCGCGTTGTCGTAGTTGCGTAGAGGGGTAGTTGGAGTCGAGACACGAGCGGATGATCCACGTCCAGGCCCTGGAGCCTAGCCGCGTACCGCCGCCGGATGTGTTCCAACATGTGATGGGCAGGCAGCAAACCGCTTTCGCGGTGCAGAATGGGTATCGGGGTGGTCTTCCAGACCGGAAGGATGGCGCGAGCCGCGGTCCTAACGGCCTTTTCCATCTTTTCCACCGCCTCCGTGATGCCCGTGCGCACCATTCTGGGTGGGTTTGAGCGAGCCGGGAGCACAGTCCCCGGATACCAAACCTCCACTCCATGATACAGCACAGGCTCGACGCAGGCTTTGACCGCCTTCCTTGTTAGCCAGGGAGGCGGGCCGTGGTGGGTGTTGGCGATGGACCGTAGGTGGCCAGCAAGCCTATTGGCTCTGCCCACCCAATGGTCAACGTGCCGTTTGAATGTAAGTTTCCGATCGAAAAATACACCCAGCCAGCGCATCGTGAGCTTCGGGACGATCTCCAAATCCCCGTGTCGAACAGGGGCATCGGGAGCATCGTCCCGTCGTAGTCTGCGTCTAGAAAAATGCATGACCTCCGTTTTACCGGGATCAAACGTGATGGCGTTGTCGCGTCCCCATGCTAACAGCTCTTCCACGCCTCGAGACGCACGGCTAATGGTGAATTCCAAGGAGGAGCCCACCACGAGCTGAGCCGTGTCATCAGCATAACCGTAGCGCTCGCCTTGTGAGAGAAGCTGGTAGATGGGTTGGATATATAGGGCAAAGAGGATGGGGATTCGGGCGCCCCTTGCGGGAGGCCACATTCCAGGCCTTGGAAATCCCCCACATACTCATCAAGTCGTACTCGGCAACGACGATTAGTCATGAAGCAAGCAGCCAGACGGGTCACATGATCCGGCCAGCCTTGCTCGCGGAGTCGGGAGACTAGCCTGTTGACTAGTACACAATCGAAGGCGCCTTCGACGTCCATGGTGACCATGGTGGCGACCTTGCAATCTTCGAGTGCCGTCTCAACGTCATGAGTGAGTGCGGCGGCAATATCGGTGGCAGAGCGCTTGGGGAGCGACCCTATCTGAAGAGGGTGCAGCACCGCTTCGCGGATGGAGATATGAGAGAGTCTCCACGCCCAAATCCTGCCCAGCGCTTTGCCGAGGCATGAGGTGAGCGATATGGGACGGTAGGATTTGGGAGAGGAGAGGTCAGTCTTGCCTGGCTTAATCAGCATCACCACCTCGGCGTCCCTAAAGGCGCGGGGGTAGTGGCCGAGTTCCAGGGACTTGGATAGGAGGGTGCGGACGTGCTCTCCGATCACCGGCCAGGCGAGTCGGAGAAGACGAACGTTAACCTCATCTGTACCAGGCGATGTGTTACCCGTAGAGCAGGCCGCTCGCCATGCCTCTCGGAGGGTTACATCGCAGGGAAAGGAGATACTTCGCCGAGGGACTGTAGGGATGCCCCCAATGGGTGATCATCCCCGGCGCCCACTCGCTGGAGTTTAACCCGCCGCAACTCCTCCGCCTTCTCCCCAGCCGTGACATGATACCTGTCGTTACTGAGGAGTGGAGGAGGCTGAGTGCTTGCGGTGGTGCGTTTCGCCCACGCCGAGATGGCGTAGACATCTTTCTCCGTGGCGGCAGATTTGATCTTTTGGCGCCAAAATTCTCTCTTGGCCCGTCTAACGGTGTTGCGGAAATCGCGCACGGATAACTTCGTGTCGACCTCCTCCCAGACCGCACGACGCCGGGCAGCGAGAAGAGCCTTGTGCGCTATGCCGCAGTCTTGATTCCACCAGACGGCCCAGTTACCTTTCGGATTGGGAACCCGCCCGGCGGAATGCAGACTGCCTTGGAGTGCATCCGAGAGACTGCGGGCTAGGTGATCTAAGCCGGCAGAGTCGTGGATACTGGTGTTGATTTGAGGAACGGTATTACTGACCGCAGTCTTGAACGCCTGTTCTTCTGCAGCTGTGGGACCGAGGACGTGCTTGCGAGTAGGGCACGTCCTGATCATTCCCAGAGGGATGGTGATGTCGAGGGTCCTATGATCAGACCCCGTTTCGCGGAGGTCATTGACGTCGCTTTCAGCATAGGCAACGTTGCTGAAGGCAAGGTCAAGAACGCCTCCTTGGTCGTGGGTAGGCACATCGGGGGTATTAAGTAGCTGGAGGGCATGATCACACGCCCATTCCGCTATTTCATTCCCTAAAGCCCGTTGTCTACCAGATTGCCAGGTTACGTGACTCGCATTGAAGTCGCCAGTTACCACAGTGGGCCCAGATGGACTCCATCGCAGTAGGGCCTCAAGCGTCTCACTTTGACGCGGGCTGCGATATACATTGACAAAGGTAACGCCCTGAATAACCACCCAGACGGCGTACCTTGTGTTTGCAATCGGCAGCTGGTATGTTCGAAGCCCCTTACGAACATACGTGATCGCTCGGGGTGCATCATGCTGGGAGGTCCAGGGGACAGGGAGGCGCGAAAGTCTTAAACCCAGGATGGGTTTTGAGCATTTGCCTACCTCCCATCCACGCCGCATACGGCTCTTGGACCTGGATGACATCGTACTCGTGCTGGTCTCCCAGCGCGAGCGCGGTATCGTTGCTAGGGCCTGAATTCTGTACGTTGACGCTCAGGGCTTTGAGCGGCAAACACGCCTTCTTGTGGTTGTACTCAACCATTACGGCGAATTTCGAGGCGTAAATGGTTTAGGAGGCTGTCTGGTGCGAGTAGACCGTCTCGGAGCTGAAGTAGGCGAGGGTTGACTCGCGGGTGGAGGAGTAGGCGAGGGTAGACTCGCGGGAGGAAGAGTAGGCGAGGGTGGACTCGCGGGAGGAGGACTAGCGGCGGGCGAGGCCGGAGCAGGGCTCACGGCGGTTCGCACGTCTGGCGCCCGGGGGGGGGGTGGAGGCGCAGCCATGTGGGTGGCGACTCTGGCGGCGGTGCGATGCTGCAAGGAAAAACGGACATGTTGCTGCGCGCCCTCCTGGCGGGCTTGTCCTCTCTCAACTCGCGACATTCGTACCCAGCGGCCAGAGATCTTTTGGGGTCGGATCGGGCAGCCCACGAAATCCGCTTCGTGAACTCCCAAGCAGTTGGTGCATTTAGGAATGTCGGCTATGCAGTCATGTGCTTCATGACCCTTGACCGAGCAGTGGCGGCAGACAATGGCGCGGTCGCACTGGCTGCCTGAATGGTACCTCCAGCAGTGCTCGCACTGCACAAGGGGGGTTTTCTTTTCAAGGAGCCTCGCGGCTCGGGAGACGCCGAAAAGGCGCCAAATCTTTGGGACAACTTTGTCAAACGACACCGTGACGTTGGCCAAGGTGTCGTCGTCTTCATTGACGCGGTGCTGTACTAGCCTTGGTGTCATGCCGGTGACAGCCAAGGCTTCGTCCGAGTAGCACTTGTCGAGGGGGAGTGGCACTCCATGGTGGTCGCACCTATTGGCAGGTACGTCTAAAACGACGTACGTATGCCAGTTGGTTGGGAGATCGGCGGACAAACCTCCAATCTCGGGGAGGAAGGCCCGCTGTTCATCGATTATCCGGTCTCGGATTGCGGTGGAGCGCGCAGTCACCGAGAAACCGGTTTTGGTGTGTTTGGCGGCGATGAGGTCAGCCGGTAAGAGACCCAGCTTTTCGCAAATCAGGGTCCTCATCGTGAAAGGGTCCTTGTTACGGGAAGGTGACTGCTCGTCAATACGGAGAAGGACGCGCAAGTCAGGTCGGGGTTTGGCGGCTGCCTTGGCGGGGCGGGCCGCGGGAACAGGATGGTTGGTCGGCTGAGCGGCAGTATGACGATCAGCCGCAGCCACCGCAGGGGCGGATGACTGGAAGGGGTCGCGCCCGTTCTGCCTGGGTAAGGCGAGTTGGGGCGAGACGGAGTTGGGGGTTACGCTGTAGCCCCTCTCCAAAATTCGACTCATCCGGGCCACGGTGTCGCGCGTGAGCTCGGAGATAACGGTTTTTGCGTCGCCCTCGGGGAGTGCCTCTGTGGCAGCCTCCATCGCGGTGGCGACTTTGCGCAGTGCGCTGCCCAGGAGGGCGAAATCGGTTTGGACTCGTCGTTCCGTCGAACGAAGAGTTTCGGTAGTAGAAAACAACACAGTCCCTCGGCCGGTCCCCATGGCATGGCGAACTCGTCTCTTGCGTGTGGTCGTGGTGCGGGGAAGGGAAGGGTCGGGATCCGGGTGAGGAACTGGTGTTTTCTGGCGATTCGGTAGGGGCGCGTTGGCAGCCCGCCTCTCTCGAGGCTGTTTGGTCGGGGTCTTCATGAATGAAGCATCGATAGAGTCGTCCATATGGACGTCGCTATCATATTCGGGCTCGCGGGAGGCAGCATCGTCGCCAGTTTCCTGGTGGCCAAGTGAATCCATCGTGAGAGTGCTTTGTTGGGATTGGCTCATCTTAAAAAGGTGGGTCCAAATAATATATTGAGGAGAGAGTTGAAGGTCTCCGTTGGTGAACCAGCGGAGGGATCATTACCGAGTTTACAACTCCCAAACCCACTGTGAACTTATACCCAAAACGTTGCCTCGGCGGGCACAGCGGTACCCGAGCCCCCCGCAAGGGAGGCAGAGGCGCCCGCCCGCCAGGGGACCAAAACTCTTCTGTATACCCATAGCGGCATGTCTGAGTGGATTTAAAAACAAATGAATCAAAACTTTCAACAACGGATCTCTTGGTTCTGGCATCGATGAAGAACGCAGCGAAATGCGATACGTAATGTGAATTGCAGAATTCAGTGAATCATCGAATCTTTGAACGCACATTGCGCCCGCCAGTATTCTGGCGGGCATGCCTGTTCGAGCGTCATTTCAAC